>JAEMWC010000096.1:1132500-1145000 GCA_016490735.1 Pachyseris speciosa
TACCTTTTGGAGTTTGAAATAGAAAGATATGACAGATAGCATTTCAAGACAAATTACACAGGCGATCTACCAACAGTCCATTTTCATTAAATATTTTACTTTTTAAAGAGAATATAAGTGAACTCCACCCTTGCCTGGGAAACTGATTATTGGGTTCCAGAAACGCTGGAAACAGCGTTTCTGAGCCAGTGTTCTATTTTAGAAATTTCCTGGGGGAGCATGCCCGCAGACCTCCCTAGGTAGCTCACGCCTTCGGCGCTCGCATAGCGACCTGCGGCGCCACAAAATGTCATGTCCGGTGCTTTCAGAAATATGTCCGCCACTTCACAAAACTGTCAAAAAACCCTGTACCATGACCGTTTGATGATCCTAACCATGGTGGTGCCAGTGATGTTGAATGGTGTACAGTGGCAATGGTGGCCATAACAATGAGGACGACGATGCTGGTCGTGATGACGAACACGATTCGCCATAACAAAATCCGTCTTCAAAGAGCTACGCAATAAACTGCTGTCAGTATTTACAGATTCTTCTCTAAATTAGTTGTTTTTAATTTGCCACACCACAGACAATATTACACTTAGCGATGAAATGCTTAAGATACCCTGAAAATAGCCTGGAAAGAAAGGAATCAATAATAAGCTATAATAATAATAATAATAATAATAATAATAATAATAATAATAATAGTAATAGTAATAGTAATAGTAATAGTAATAATGAATTAATGATATATGATGATTTCTGATTTCAGGCCGGTTCTGGCACGGTATCCGCCATAGCAGACTGCCTCTCCCTGTTTTCTTTCTTCCGTTTTCTCACCGGTGCCGCTACAGCAGGCTGTCTTCTTGTTCGGTTTGTCTACTGCATGGAGATCATCCAGGTTGGCCATCGTACAGCGGGTGGAATGATGAACAACATCTTCGTCAGTGTTGGCTTCTCTCTTCTGTCGCTTCTAGCGTATCTCATTCGTGATTGGAGATATCTGATGTTGGCTGTATCTTTACCTGGAGCGCCACTGTTGCTCTGCTGGTGGTAAGACAATGTTACTCCTTATTCAGTCAATTATACTGCTACTGTTATGTACTACATTTCATGGCGCTAAGTTTTAAGTCTTTTCTCCCAACTGAAGTCTTTAGATCTTGTCTACTCACTGACTGATTCATTTTCTTACTTCACGTCATGGTTTATTATCAGGGTCATTCCAGAGTCTCCTCGTTGGCTGATTGCTAAGAACCGATTAGACGAGGCTCACGAGCTACTCATGAAGTATGCCAGAATAAATCGGGTTGATGTAGACTCCAGCCAACTAAAACACACCATACAAGAATTCAAAAAGGAAGACGATAAAAGTCGAAATGAGAACAAGAAAAGCTACGGAATACTGGACATGTTCAAAACCCCAAAACTCAGGAAACGAACTATCATTTGTGGTTTCAACTGGTAAGTATCGAGACGAACAGAACATGAGTAACTGCAGAGGAATACCTCTTAATAGTGTTTGGGAAAGCGTGCCTTCTGACTCTCCAAATCGTATCCCTATTGCGTCTCGACTGTAAGTGAGACTAATAAATATCACTTGCACGTGATTTATCGGATCCAGAACGTTGAAGCCTTTCTGTTCACTGATAAATCACTTTTTCTCTTAGGTTCGTAAACGCCTTGGTTTACTTTGGAATCAGCTTGAACGTTGGAAACTTGGCAGGAGACATTTACCTGAATTTCTTCCTGCTGGTTGTTGTTGAAATCCCGGGTGCCCTGCTGGTATGGTTTTTTATGTCAAGGTATTGTATCCGTATTTCCATCATGAGTTTCTCTGGGTTTTGCCCCACTTCACCACTCCATCCGGCAGTACTATCCTTTATGTTTGGTTAATAACGACTTTTGCGCGAGCACGGACATCTCTCGGATTTCTGTTTGGGGCTCAACCCCTGGAAGTCCCAAGTCCCAAGTCCCAAGTCCCAAGTCCCAAGTCCCAAGTCCCAGGTCCCAAGTTTTGCACTATCTATAACTTTCACCGTATCTTAATATTTTTGCCATACCCTTTGCTTACTTTATGTATTATTTTTTAACTCCTGTTTTCTCCTATCTATTTTATAGTATTTTTTCTCTCCATAATCTTATTTTTGTATCTGTTTGTGTACCGACCTAAATTAGTATGATCAGTTTTGTTAAACTGGCTGCCTGCCCTCTTTAACTTTATGGTTATTTCAAGTAGCCAGTCCCCTCTTTTTTCTTTTCATTTAAATGATTAAACGACTGCAATGTCACTAAATGGGGAAATAAAGCATGTTGTTGTTGTTGTAGTAGTAGTTTGGCAGGCTGTCGGCAACAAAGAGCCGTTTTCATTTGAGTGTCGAGAGCAGTTCACATTTATTATGGTTTCGCTTTCCTATGCTCTGTGACCGCCTACCAATATTGGCACTACTTAATCAACCAGTGACGTCCTCGCAGGCATTTCCATACCTGTTTACATGAACACCACGTATCTCATACCTTTTGCATTTTAATAACGAAATACTTTACACCTGCTGGTTATATTTCATCCAGAAATAACTTAAGGCAGATACGTATGGAATAGAGAATTTGACGGGTAAGCTATGGGCAGATATTACCTTCTCTTTATCTTCTCTTGATAAGAGCCGTCTGCTAAACTGGTCCGAACCTTGTTCTACTTCTCTAGATTTGGTCGTCGAATCCCATACGCATCCTTTATGATCAGTGGTGGACTTGCAGGAATGTTGGTACTGGCTGTTCCTTCTGGCGAAGGTTCGTAAAGTCGTAGTGCTTGGAGCGCTGTCGTATTTAGGTAGTACCACACTTAACACACCGTGAATTAAAGGGGAACAGGGAGGTATGTTCATTCTATCTGAACTGTTTATAACTCTTTTTAGGCAGAAACATAGCAGACCTTGAAGTCGAATGGGTCGTTAAGGTATCAAAACTCTGTTTTCAAAAGTATTAGTAAAATAAAAGTAAATAAAGTGATTATTATTATTATTATTATTATTATTATTATTATTATTATTATTATTATTATTATTATTATTATTATTGTACAGAATCCCAAACAGCAGCACGGGAAAGTAGTTTCCCGGTGGCTTCATGTGAATGGTCACACCGGCAGGATTTCATATGCAGACGTCAACGCTAGAACCACCTTTTAAAGCATAACAAACAGCCTCAAAACGGGAACATCCTGTTTGGTAGCTTTCAAAAAGTTATAATACATACGCAACCGTGTTAACACAGAGCAAAGGCATTATTGTGACTTTTATTGTTTTTCAGAATATCGCTTCATTGTTACAATACTGGCCGTTATGGGTAAAGTTTGCATCTTGGCGACATTCCTGGGAATTTACGTGTTCACCGTGGAATTGTATCCAACTATAATCCGGTAAGGAATGCAAATGGCAATTTAAAAACTACAGTCATTTTTTTCATAGCAGCCTGTTTCCGTCTTCTCTCTACATTTTTCACTTGCACGGTTCGTCTGAAGAGAATGATGGCCGCGATACCAATCCTTCTAATCTGAAAGACGCCAAAAGCAACGTAACAAATTTACTGAAAATTTAACATTAGCTTTTCAGCCTGATATTGTGTCGTTCAATGTCACACTGTTGCTGTTTTGGTCCTGTTTTGGTCCTCACATTCCATGCCAGTGCCAACAGGACACGATCACTGGCAAGGATCATTTAATGTAATCAGGTCGTAGCGTGTAATTAAAGAAGCTTCCCATCGTGTAGGTTAACCCAAGTCCTCTCAGAGACCGGAATGTGTCCATTCTATGCTGTTCTTTCTTTTGTTTCTCAACAGAAACACTGGAATTGGCGTCTGTTCTATGACGGCTCGTTTTGGTAGCATTATAACGCCATACATCGTGTTATTGGTTTGTATTTTTACTGAATTATAGATCATAGCACGCGAAAGAAATTTTATACCAGGTGCGCATGCCTGAAATTATCACTCGTTATCCTCTCGTCATCCAATTTCACGAGGTAGACTTAGGTAAGGTTCGAATAACGGCGCGAGAAGAATACGAATACGACGATATTCGTCCAGTTAGTTCTTCCTTAACTGAAAACAGGGTTGGTGGTCATTTGTCCTTTAAAAGATGGTTCCCAAATGCGCTCGCTCGTACCAACTCATTTTTCTAAAACAGCGTTTCCTGAAGGCGTGGTGGGTATGTTTCTTGACAATAACAGAAGCTAATGAGAGAGCTTTTGTTGACGGTACATCAGCGTAGCGATAATGACGTCACGTGTACACTATCCAAGTTGAACATAAATGCTCTTGTGAGATGCTTTGATTGGTAGTATCAATGTATAAATGGTGTTTGCATTTCGACAATAAGATGTATGTATGAAAGGTAATAGTCCAAGTAATGTTATGGCGCATTCCTCAGTCCTCCTTGTCAATAAGAAAGGGAAGCGAATGATATTTGAATGATATTGGTATCCCCGATTTCAGAGGTCCCTGCTATAAGTGGCAGACTGATTCTGCGGCTATTTGTAGCACTTACGCATTTTTTTTCCTCTTCAACATACCCAGGCTGACCTTCCAGGCATGAACGAAACTCTGCCTCTGGTCATTTTTGGTGTCATGGGAATTATCGCTGGCATCATGGCATTCTGGCTACCAGAAACGCTTTACAGCCCCATGCCCCAGACCGTGGAACAGGTGGAGGCCTGGGAAGAAGACTACAAAATATATTGCTGTAAACGTCACAGAATCTCAAAAGGAGAAGCGACCGTTGGTTTGATGGAAAGAGAAGAGGCAAACGACGTTGGAAACCCGGCAGTAGATAAGCCTCATCCGGAAAAGAAAATGGACACAGTAGTTTAGATCACAGAATTAGAAAGGATTTCGTGATAACTTTGTTTTTGAACTTTTTCACCGCGGCCGATTAAAAGAGTGGGACTGGGGAAACAAGGAAATGCAGTAGAGTGGGCCATTCGACTGCAATCACCAGAATTTATTTCGTTCTTCGTCCTTATTCAATTTTTGTAGCATAATAAGGGTGAGATATGTTCACTGTGTATTTTGGATTGGCTTCGTGACACCAAGAGAGAAGGTGACACTTAAAATTGTTAACAAAATCTTCACTGTAAAATGCAGCAGTTTTAAATTAATTCTGCTTGTAATGGGGTAGCACATTTTTTCAAGCTTTCGCATCTCTAATGTATTCTAACCATGATTATTGTGTGAGCGGACTTGTGTATAATAAAGGACGCCTGTAACCAAGTCATGAAGCCCTGTTTTATTTGGATGTCTGGTCCTATTCTTCTTCCCTTATTGTTTACTTTTTTGTTTTGTTTTCATTTTTTCTTCTCTTCTCCTTTTAACTCACAGAAAGCGCCTGTATAAATACTTTTTACTAACCGAGTCCGAGGTCCGTACTGTGAGTTACGGACCGAGTTTTTTCCTGTTGATTTATGGCCCAAGCGCGAAGCGCGCGGGCCATGAATTAATGGTAAAAAACGAAGATCCGTAACTTACAGTACGGACCGAGAAGATATTTGTTATTTCTCTGAGGTTAATCCGGCACGCGGGAAAGAAACCTTGTTGAAGTCAAGGGGGCCGTACTGTAGAATACGGCCCGCAAAATTGACCAATCACAGCGCGCGTACTAAGTGATAGATATAATAATAATAACAGCTACAGCACCTTTTTAGTGAAAGGATTCGAAGTGAAGGCTATATAGGTAAGGGAAGTACATGGGCTAATATACTCGCTTCCACGAGTTTGTGTTCGATACTCAGTACGATGCACATTAATAATAAAAACCCAAATACGTTTTCTTCCGAGAAATAAGCTAATATATTCTTTAAAACGCCCACCTGAGTTTTGATTCATGAATCCCAGAAGAGTTTGAATCACCGCTACTGCCGTTGACGTGCTTGGATCGTCTACCATACATTTTTATAAGACCTCTACAGCAGCTAGAAATTATAACCCAAACAACAGCTATGACGAACAAGTCTTTTCTCTCAAAAACAGTTCAGATTTCTACCAGACATAGGCTTACCTTCGTTGGCCGCCTTGTCGTCCATGTTGTCTTTTGTGTCTGGAAGGTATACCACTGACCCGCTCGTATCTTGTGGGCTCGTTGTTATGTAGACGAACGGGAACTGATATCATGTGAGGTGGAAAGATAAAAAAGACACAACAAAACAAGGGTAAAAATATCCGGTGCGGTTTTTCTCCATCTCAAGTTGCCTTCTCCCAAACCCCAACCCATGACCTAGCAACGACGTTCATTTCACTTTCAAGGTCTAAGAGCATTTCGATGTCATCCGCGGAGCAAGTCAAGGCTCAGTCACACATATTGCTGATTTTCACGTGATGTCATCAAATTCTAAGCTCTCTAGGAACGAGGTTGTATGTTCTTCACACCGGTTGAACAAATCTTCATGGAAAATTAGACGCCAATATGTTGCTTTGCCGAAAAGTACAACACTTAGAATTTCGATCAAATCCGCTTAGCGGCCCGAAGTACAAGAATTCTCTCTCAAAACGTTACAAAAACGGTATTTTCACTCTACTTTTCAATTTTCAAGTATGATCTTAATACAAAAGTGGCATCTCAAAAAAGTGCATACATACCTACATATTATTACATATTATTATTGCATCGTCTGATATATTTCTTCTACCGACTTTAATGGCGGCATGTTTAGGGACACCAACATGGCGGACCCATACTATCATGCAGGCCCGTAGCTGGGGTATTTCAAGGGGGATTCGTATCCATTTGTCTGGCGAAAAACGTTTAGCTTAGGGTGGGGGTAGGGAAGAAAAAGCGCTTTTAATCAAACGTCAGTTTGGATCACTCTAGTATTGTCAGTCCCTTAATTCCCTACTATACAAAACGCTAGTGCATCATTGGTATAACACTAACAGTCCATATCACAACAAGGGGCCACAGTAACATTAAGCGTCACAGCAAATTTGATAGCTCTACCATTCGCGAATGCATGGTAGCAAATAGCTCCACCACTTCTTCAAGGTCTATTTGCATGTCGTAATGGATATGCATAAGTGCAAGTGACGCTAATCTGTTCTCGCTCATCGTGCATCGCATGTAGGTGTTTAACCTTCGCATCGCGCTGAAGGACCTTTCCCTCTCGCAGCTAGTTACGGGCAAAGTGGATAGTATTTTGAGCAGAGTGAATATGTTGGGAAATTCATCCTTGTCGCACTGCTTCAGGGCTGTGGCACACGAGCCCGGGAGCTCTTCCTCCTCTGCATACTTGATTCTCCACCGCCGAAATTCTGCCGGGAAGAGCTGTGGAGATGGAAGATCGTCCCTGTACATATCGACGACCCCTTGTAACTCTTGCGACTTCGTTTGATTCTCGTTCATTACAGAGGGAACCAAAGCAAGTAGCCTTGAGGCTTGGACGGTGACGGCATCGAAGCGCTCTCCTAGCCCTAAATGATGTGGTCAAGAAATGGAGCAGCCACGTTGATCCGATAATACTCCTTTGCTGTTGGAGCTGGAGCGTTGGCGCGATGACGTTGCTTGCCAGCAACTCTGGGAGCTGTTGGCGCCACTCCCACCTTAGCTGCCATTGCCATTGCCTTCTCATACGCATCATCATACATCTCGTCCATATCGGCGTGCATGTTCTGGTACGACTTGAGCACACTCGAAACCATCGTGAAAGCCTTGAAAATGTCATTGCTCTTCCGTTGCAACTTCGTTGTTAGAGCACTCATGTGCGACAGGTAGAGGTATCCAATGACAAAAGTCACGAGCATCTAAGATCTCTTGTGCGATTCTTGCTTGGATGAATTTTTTTCCTATCACCTCAATTATCTCGTTTTGGGACTGGGGGGAAATGTATGTTACCCTGTTGGCGTTGCGCAAATGCTGTGCAAGCATATCGTTGTCTTCTGACATCAGCTTCAGCAACGCGCGGAAATTTCCTGGATTTCCAGGCTGATCAAGCCTTTCCTTGTCACCTCGAAGAGCAATGCACTGGCGCCCACAATAGCACCGCCTTAGCTATGAGTTGCAGTAGTTTTCGATTTCTCCCTCTCTGTACTAATATGACACTGGATGGTTGCCGTTGGATTTTCCATTGTTTCGCAAAAGGCCTTAGCAGCTAACATTGCATCTCTGTGGTACTGTTTTTCAGCGTGTGCGACAATGACGTTAGTGTATCGAGCCCGCTTATTGAAAGGAATTGTGACAAGGGCCCCCTTATTTGAACGGTCAGCAGCGAAAAGTGCACATGGCACGCAAAAAGCACCATCTAGACGAGGGCTGTATTTGAGCCAAGGGCGATTTCGTGTGTATTCCATGCGGAAGGAGTGGTGGCAGCCATTATCATAGGTTTCAGGAAACTTGTAGTCAAAGGAAGGAACGAAATGCCTAGTAAGGAGCTGATATTTTGTCCCCCTATCCATTGCGTTGATTAATCTGTTCAACTGGTGCTCTGGTGTCTTTGTACAGTCGATGTAGCGGCCAATGTCTTCGCTACCGCCTTGCACTGATGTCAGTTGTGGAATATCTGTGGCAGCACGCCCACTAGCACTGCAAACTTGGGAAGCCGAGGATGCTTGCCGGCTGGCAGAAATTGTATGGGGGGTTTCTTGCATTTCTTGAGCTAAGCTCGAGCTTTTGTTGACACTGGTTTGGCTACTACTCTCAACTTGATAACTAGAGCATGCTTGCTCACTGATAGAAATTACATCGAGGTTTTCAACTTGGGGCTCTTGAGCGACGCTCGAAGTTTGACCGTCACTTTCTTCAATTTCTCCCGTTTGGCCTTTCTCAAGCTCATCTACATTTTGTTCAGCCTCAGACTGGGAATCTTCTACTTTAAAAAAGAAGCTTGTGATCAAACTCGCTGTTTTACTCTTCTTTTTTGGAGGCATCGTAAAGTGAATCACCGGTGGCTGTATCAAAGCGAATGGCAATAGATGACGAAACCAAAGGAAAGCCTTCATCATTCGTCCAGGCCGGGAAAACCCGCTCTGACACTGGCCAATCACAAGCGACTGTTCACACGCCTTACCACACATGTGAGAGAGAAGGCCGAAAATATGTCACTACTTTGTACAAACCTCGACGGAAAAGGCGTATTCCACTCTTTTAACTTAATACCAGCTGCTGGGAAATGTTAAAATTGTTTAGTTGAACATTTCAAATAAGTAAATCTAAAAAAAAACATTGCCAGTCACACGGTTTTCTGAAATGAAATTCATTCACAAATAGGCTGAAGAACTAAAAAGCACATCATTAGCAACATTCAAATGGTTTCCCAATCATGAGTTAAGGATTGTGCTAAAAACCCGAAAAGGCCGTTGTATTGCAGATAATATTACACCTGTTTTTGACAAATATTAATACTACCGTTTGCGAGCTTGCATGAAGCGTGACGAAATAACTTGGTTTTGAAAATATCGCAGACGTTTGCGGTTCAAAACTTTTAGTTAATGTCTGGAAACTTTGCGAAGCACGCGATCATGTTCAACGGTAAAATTAAAATTTCCAGTCGATTATCTGAGTTTTGACTTCAAAGTTCCCTAATTTAGATAAGATTAAATATTTTTTTAACACATTCAGCGGATTTCTCGCGGTTTTTCATTGATTTAGCGAGTTTGATGTTTAAAACTTTAAGTTTCACGGGAAACTAAAAGTTTTGTCTGGCTCGGGCACAAGTTTCACCTGTATAACTAATACGTTTTGACCCCTAAACGACTAAGTAAAAACTTTTCAAAACAAAGTTATTTCGTCACGCTTCACGCAAGCTTGCAAACGGTAGTAATCATATCTAGCGGGGGCGAATTTGTCTTAATTTGCCTGGGCCCATGCGGACCTCTCTGTGTTTTTCGTGTTTTTTTTTTTTTTTTTTTTTCGCGGGCTCCTGGGCTTTCTAGTTTCTTGTATAGTTAGACAGCAGTCACAAAGCGTCCTATGCGGCAGCGTTTAGACCACGATGGCTCCCAAAACCGAAAACATAACAGTGAAAACAACAAATACTTTATTTTGAATAGGCTAGCGCAAGCTCAATCCTGACAATCCACGAGTCGG
The DNA here is from genome assembly GCA_016490735.1 of Pachyseris speciosa. Classification (NCBI taxonomy): domain Eukaryota; kingdom Metazoa; phylum Cnidaria; class Anthozoa; order Scleractinia; family Pachyseridae; genus Pachyseris; species Pachyseris speciosa. The sequence goes on from JAEMWC010000096.1 coordinate 1,142,546, forward strand.
CGCTCGGTTAGGTCGGCAACAGCAAAAAAAAAATCTTGGGCCTCAAGGGGGTTCGTTCGAACCCCTCGAGCCCCCCCTCCTATGGGCCTGCAAAAAAAAAAGTATGTCTTCAGACCACTTCAGTGTAATTCAGTTTTCGTAAAGTTATTTTCGCAATAACCTTGTTCTGGCGAACAATACAGAGCCAGTAACCGTTCTAAATTGTTTTCTCTTGACCTACCGTTTAAAAAATGATCTGTTTCTGAATGTCATTCATGCGTGTAACCGTATTTTAATTTATTGATGAAAACCAAGAATTGAATAATTGATTTGCTTACGCTATCAGTCACTCTTAAACTCTCATCGACGGGTGAAAGCTATCTCCGCAAATAAAGGATTTAAAATGAAGTCGACAAAGAAATCTTACGAATTTGACGACATTTTATTGTTGGTCGGCGGTTTCGGTCGCTATACATTCCTCCTGCAATCATTTCTGTGTGTAATGTCCATACCAATCGGCTTGCAGCAACTTGTTCAAGTTTTCTACGGCGCTACTCCAAAGAAGTTTAACTGCGTGTCCTTTTCATCGCAAGGTAACAACACTTGCCAGGCGCGAGAGTGTTGTGCAAATTGCACCGATTATGAGTTTTCTGGCCGCCTAACCAGCGCAGTTACTGAGGTAAGAATAAAGGGATTAGTTTCTAAAGAAACTGTAGTGGTGCTTCGGTGGGGAAATGGTACGCTTTGACGAAGGGCTAGAGCTCGAAACGTCAGCTTTTGATTCTATTTACGGTGGTCAATTTATATTCTCAACTCAGTTGATAAAACCAAATTTTCGAATGAGGTAAGAAATTGGTTCATGATTCCTTAAGCACGGATGACTGACTTTTGCGAGTCATTGATAATAATTATCAAAACGGATATTGGACAAAGCACCAGTATGCACTGTTTTTGTTGTCTGTTTGTTTTGGGTTTTTTTTTGCTTATTTTACCTTTGTTGAATTTCGTGAAGGTCACTAGCATGCTGAAATACAAAATGACACGAAATATAGCAGCTGACTTGTGTGAAGGTCAGAAATAACGCTAAAGGCCATGGAATTATGCAACTGGGCTACAACAATACTTTACGCCCTGCATACAATATACCCATTTAGAACGGTTTTCAATTGAGTGTCGAAAGTAATTCTGGTTTTAGTTTGGTTTTGCATTGCGTCGCTCTGTGATTGTCCAAGAAAACTTGCGCCACTTTCTCAACCATTGAGAAGCAAAACCAAAACCAATCGTGACTTGCACGCGCGTATTTTCCCGCGCTTTGCGTCGGCAACATGTAATTACTTCGTATTCTGATTGGCTCATTGCAATTCTTACTTCTGTTGTGACTGGTCAGAGTAATTGCTTTGGTTTTGGTTTTACGACACTCTATTGAAAAGCGCTCTAGTATAAACAAATCTACTAGCGTTCTATCACGAGTGCCGTTCTCTGATTGGCCACGCTACTCGCTATCTATTTAACAATTAGATTATGAGCTCGAGATTTCTATCGCGTGATAGCCGATGAGGGCGCATCCCGAATCAGCTATCACGCATAGAAATCGAGAGCAAATAATCTAATTGTTTTAGTATAAATCTACTAGTCGTTCAAAACTAAACAAGTAAATTATCTAAATCCTCCTCGCAGACCCTTCAAAAACGCGCAGAAGCGGCCGCCATTTTGTTCACAACCGCTACTCACTATCTATCTCAGAATAGCTAGCGAGTAGCTTAGCCAATCAGAGAACAGCATTCGTGATAGAACGCTAGTAGATTTATACTAATCTGTGATAGATAGTGAGTAGCGATTGTCAATAAAATGGCGGCCGCGTCTCTGCGTTTTCGAAGTGTCTGCGAAGTGAATTTAGGTAATTTAATTGTTTAGTTTTGAACGACTAGTAGATTTATACTAACACGTAATAGAAATCTTGAGCTCATAATCAATTGTTAAATATGCATACCTATGCAAGTACAAAATGTTATTATACCCGTCTATTATAAAATGTCTGAGAGACAATATAGAATCTGAAATATTCATCAGTTTTCAAAAGGATAGGTATTGGGGATACAATTTCTCTTAAAATAGTCAATCCAGAAACAACCTTTGCGATAGCTTGCTGGTGAGTTCCATAGTGTTACTGCGCGCAAGGTAAAGAAAAATGCGTCGTGCAGCAACGCAAGTTGCATCCAGCAACTTGAGACTGGATTTATGTCTTGCAATTGGTCGTTTCTAGTTTTGAGCTAAGTGGATTAATCGATAAATTCTCGACGCCAGGAATCGTGCACTCGCAGTATCCCTTCTCTACTCTTCTAGCTTCATTCACGTGAGAATGAATTTTCGCGTTCATGACAGGAATCACTTGTAGCAGCTGTGCGAATAGATAACAGAAAAGCGTGCGAGAAAGGCGGGTAACGGAGAAAGCTAAAGGGGGCTCGAGTGCTCATCC
>JAEMWC010000096.1:1150000-1202500 GCA_016490735.1 Pachyseris speciosa
GTCGTTTGTTGACCGGTTGTAGTATTTGGCTTGGGCCTGTTGGCGTTGTCGCAGCTCTTTCTTCTCATTCTCCAGGTTTATATCCTGGGCGGTGGTAGGCTCCGAGTTGTGGGAAGGAGTGTCTTGGTCCTCCGGCTCATTAGACTTTGTGCTGGGCTGGTTGTCATTCCTTTTGTGGGCGTGTTTCTGCGATGGCCGGAATAATGCCTCCTGGCAAACTAGCTACGACTTGGGAACGTGGCGGACAACAAGGACTCCTTGTTGTGCATGTGGCTGTTGTGAAGAGCCAGGTTGTGATCCAGTTAGTGATGCTGCAGGCGCCGGTTCTGTGTCAGACATGCCTATACAAGATTATTTGAGCTGTAGTTTGCGCGACTCTGTAAGTGACAGGCGAAGGATTCGTTGTTCGTTGTTCGCTACTACTATAGCTCCGTTTGAATCCATCAGTCATTAGCCTACAGCCTTGAACAAGACACACGATTGTAACCCGATCCTAGTCTAGTTAATCATCGATTGCAATCAGGTGCGTATTGTAACAGACTCACTAATTTTTGTCACTTCATGTCGTGGTTTTTTGTCAGGGTCATTCCAGAGTCTCCACGTTGGTTGATTGCTAAAAACCGATTAGACGAGGCTCACGAGCTGCTCATGAAGTATGCCAGAATAAATCGCGTTGATGTAGACTCCAGCCAACTAAAACACACCATACAAGAATTCAAAAAGGAGGACGATAAAAGTCGAAATGAGAACAAGAAAAGCTACGGAATACTGGACATGGTCAAAACCCCAAAACTCAGGAAACGAACTATCATTTGTGGTTTCAACTGGTAAGTATCGAGACGAACAGAACCTGAGTAACTGCAAAGGAATACCTCTTGATAATTCATTTCATTGCTTGTGCAAGCCTGCCTCCTGACGCTCCAAATCTTACCCCTATTGCGTCTCGCCTTTCAGTGACACTAACGAAGATCACGCGCACGTGATTCATCGGATCCAGAACCTTGAAACCTTTCTGTTCGCTGATAATGAACGTTTTCTCATAGGTTCGTAAACGGCTTGGTTTACTTTGGAATCAGCTTGAACGTTGGAAACTTGGCAGGAGACATTTATCTGAATTTCTTCCTGCTGGTCGTTGTTGAAATCCCGGGTGCCCTGCTTTTATGGTTTTTGATGTTAAGGTATTGTATTCATATTTTCATCATGCGTTTGTCTGGGTTTTGCCCTGTTATGTTACTCCAGACTAGGCTCTATGTTTGTTTACTAAAGGCTTTGCCTGTAGTACGGACATCTCTCGAAATTCTCATTCCGTTTGGAGTTTAGGCCCTGGAATAGTAGACCCAAGTGGTCCCGAGCAGGTTGTCAGTAATAAAGAGTTGTTTTCATTTGAGCGTCGAGAGCAGTTCACATTTATTATGGTTTCGCTTTTCTATGAAGTGTGACCGGGTACCAATATTGGCATTACTTTATCAAGTAGAAAGAAGTCATCCCAAAAGCAAAAGTGATCTCCTCGCAGGCATTTTCCCGTGCTTGGCGCCGGCTACGTGTCCTTGCTTCGCATTCTTATTGGTTCTCGGTTGTACTGTGCCCTGAAATTCTCACCACCCCTGGCATATCTCTCTTTCAAATGATATCTGAAGTGGCTAAACAGTGAAGCAATCAAGAACATTCTTTGCTATTATACCTGCTTACATGAACACCACGTATGTTATACCTTTTGTATTTTAATGACTAAATAATTTACCTGCTGGTTATATTTCATCCAGAAATAACTTGAAGCAGATAATCTATGTACGGAATAGAGAATTTGAGGGGCACATACTCCTTTCCCTTTATCCTCTCTTGATAAAAGCCATCCGCGGGCTAACCGGTCCGAATCTTGTTCTATTTCACTAGATTTGGTCGTCGAATCCCATACGCATCCTTTATGATAACTGGTGGACTTGCAGGAATGTTGGTACTGGCGGCTCCTTCTGATGAAGGTTCGTAAAATCTTGGTGCTGGGAGCGCTATTGTATTTAGGTACCACACTTAGACATGCACCGGGGGTGGTGGTACGTTTATTCTATCAGAACTATTTATAAGTCTTTTTAAGAAGAAACAATAACAGACTTCACGTGGAATGAATCGTTAAGAAGCATTGAAACGGAAAAAAATATCATATAACTTTTCTTAAGCAAACTTTTGTTAAGAAAACAATTTTTCTATATACGTTTCACTTCAACGGTCATTCAGGTATTTATATATATAATAATAATAATAATAATAATAATAATAATAATAATAATAATAAAATAATAAAATTAATTTGCGCGCTTTCCATGAAATGATCAAGCGCACATTACATAATTTCTATCTATAATAATTAAATACAGGGTGTCTAAATAATAATTATTGAAAATATACTATGATAAAATTGAAATATACAATGTATGTTAAGATACTACTAATCATCGTAATAAAAATTAAAAATTAATTAATAAAAAGCTTCCTTAAAGAGGTGCGTTTTCAGATGGCACTTACAAATCCCTAGATCTGTAATAGATCGTAATAGAAAGTATTTCAGGTGTTTCAACGGTCATTCAGGTATAATACATACGCAGCCTTGTTAACACAGAGCAAAGGGATTATTGTGACTTTTGTTGTTTTTCAGAATATCGCTTCATTGTTACCGTATTGGCCGTTATTGGTAAAGCTTGCATCTTGGCGACATTCCTGGGAATTTACGTGTTCACCGCGGAATTGTATCCGACTATCATCCGGTAAGGATTTAGTGCAACTGCAATTTGAAAACGACAGCCATTACCCTCTACATTTTTCACTTCCACTTTTCGTCTAAAGAGAATGATGGCCGCGATACCTATCCTTCTAATCTGAAGGACGCCAAAAGCCAAACGTAACAAATTTAGTAAAAATTCAACATTAGCTATTCAGTCTGATATTGTGTCTTTCAATGTCATACTGCATGTGACTGTTTTGGTCCTCAAATTCGATGTCAGTGCCAACGTCATGCAATTAAGTTAAGCTCAAGGACGTAAGCTTCCAATCTTGTCGTCAACCCAAGTTCTCAACCTGAGATCTCTCAACCTCTCAATCTCTCTCCTCTTCCCGGCCCCTGAAACGAGAAGGGGGCGGGAAGAGGAGAGACCCTGGGAACGAGGTTGGAGATCTCTCTGAGACCTGGATATCTATCATTTGTCCATTATCTACTATAATTTTTTTGTTTCCCTACAGAAACACTGGCATTGGCGTCTCTTCTATGATGGCTCGCTTTGGCAGCATTATAACACCATACATCGTGTTACTGGTTTGTATTTTCACTGAATTATAGATCATAGTACGCGAAAGACATATTAAAGCAAGTGCGCATGCCTGAGATTATCACCATTATTCAATTTCAATAAGTAGACTTAGAAATGTTCGAATGACGGCGCGAGAAGAATTCGAATACGACGATATTCCTTCAGTTAGCTTTTTATTTGAACTGAAAACAGTCGATCAGTGGTGGTCATTTGTCCTTTAAAAAACGGTTCCCGAATGCGCTCGCTCGTACCGACTCATTTTCCTAACACAGCGTTTCCTAAAGGCGTGGCGGGTATGTAGAATTGAAGCTAATGACAACCCTTTTGTTTGGCGATAATGACGTCACGTGTACACTGTCCAAGTTGAAAATAAAAGCTCTCGTGAGGTGCTTTGATTTATAATATCACTGTATATTAAACTGGTGTTAGCATTTCGACACTGAAGATGCATATGTGATAGGTCCACTGGCCCACGTAATGGTCTAACGCATTCTTCAGTCCTCCTTGTGAACAACAGAGGGAAGCCAAAAACTTTGAGCGAGACAGTAGCTGATTGTAGCACTTATCCTTTTTTTGCCCTTCAACATATCCAGGCTGACCTTCCAGGTTTGAACGAAACACTGCCTCTGGTCATTTTTGGTGTCATGGGAATTATCGCTGGCATCATGGCATTCTGGCTACCAGAAACACTCTACAGCCCCATGCCCCAAACCGTGGAACAGGTGGAGGCCTGGGAAGAAGACTACAAAATATATTGCTGTAAACGTCACAGAACCTCAAGAGAAGAAGTGACCGTTGGTTTGATGGAAAAAGAAGAGGCAAACGACGTTGGAAACCCAGCAGCAGATAAGACTCATCCCGAAAAGAAAACGTACACAGTAGTTTAGATCACAAAAGTGGAAAACATTTCGTGATAGCGATCAAACGATGAAAAGAGTGGGACTGGGGAGACAAGGAAATGGAGTAGAATGATTCGACTGCAACCATCAGAATTCACTTCGTTCTTCGTTCTTATTCACTTTTTGTAGCATAATTAATAAGGGTCACAAAAATGTTTACTTTTGGGGTTAGCTCTGAGCTAGTGCGTCGTGCGCCAGTGCGCGAGCGTAATTGCTGTGTTAAAAAGCTCGAATTAAAAATATTTACAAAATCTTCCCTATAAAATGCAGCCAGTTTTAATTGATTTAACTTGTGATGGGGTAGCAGATTTTTTCTAGCTTCGTATCTATAATATAACCATGATAATTGTGTGAGCGGGTTTGTGTATAATAAAGAACGCGTGCAACTAAGTCATGAAGCCGTTTTATTTGAATGTCTGGTTCCGCATTGTCAGAACATTCTAGTATTGCTTGCAAGTTTTTCCACCTGACCAAAGTGGTTACCGTAGTAATTTCCATTTTCTCTATCTCGATGCCTCAGAAGGAAACTGATGACCAATAGCAATACATGCTTCTCCACTTTGAACTTAATTTGTTTGCTGCCCGCCAAAAGTTGGCGCTTCTCAAAATTTTTTTCATCCAGTTTCCTTCAAATTGAAAGCATATAGTCCTCTCTGACATATGCACAGCGACAAGGCTTTCTTTTTATTGAATTTTACCTTAAACCGCCTATAAATTGCGCGATGTTTTGATACAACCTCGATTCCAATGTTTTCTTCTAGTTTATTTTCGTTTTCCCTTTCGAATTCTTGATCGCATTTTCTTAGCAGTCAGAAATGTTACGCGAGTGGCAAAGCTACATTCATTGACTTTCCAAGGTTCAGCTGTACTGAAATAAGCTAAAATATATACATTCTATTTCTTAATAACTGGTGTTCCTGTGTAACCGTTTTACAGTGGGTACAACTAGGATGACGCAACCTGGTCACCAGGTTCTGTGGATCTACGAAACGAAACGAAAAGTCATTTAGCATGGTTTGCACTAGAGAATCGAGACTTTGAGGATTAATAAGAGCTACTTTAGTTGCGAAACTTTTGTTCATTGTCACCCCACTTAGTAGCCAAGACGGGGCTCAACTCCCGTTTGCATATTCAAATTCAATTGAATATCTAGCTATCCCTCTCAGCTAGAGGTGCGCGAACTGCATTTTCTATTGTATAAGACCACCTTGAAACAAAATTACAGGAAAAGTGATAAAAATATATAACTCATTCGCTTTAATGTAGATTACCGTAAGATTCGAAAAAAAATAATGCGAAAAACCTCATGATGGCCTTTCTTAGCTGTTGGCTTAATGTGGGACTTAAGGGGGTCTTATACCCAAACACCACTTTTTCTCAAAAATCAAACTCTTTCAATAGAAACCACCACCATGCAACTCGTTGCCATGAGTGATAACAAAAACAACGGTGTTTGAGTGCTTCGTTGCCATGGCAACAGAGCAAAGCTTTTGTAAGATCTCTTTACTAACTTTATTAACTTACTCAGTGAGGCAGGGCAGGAAACAATTTTTTACAGGTTATGCTTGTATTAATCTAGGTATTGAACCTAAACTTGTAGACTGACTCTGCTTATTTGCAGAACTTTGAAGATTTTTCTCTCTGAGAGAAACATTTTCAAAGTTTCACTTTGCCATGAAAGGGTGTTTTTAGCCTAGACTTACCATCAATCTATTGCATGTTATACAAGAACAATTAATGGATTGGCTTTAGTTTGGTTCATTGCCTAGAGGGTTTGTCTATTGTAAAAGTAAAAGCATGGAAAGAGAATAGTGTTTGCAATTTGCAAATGCCATGCCAGTTTCAAATTTCAAACCTACATAGGGTCAAGAACAAATTGCTGTGGTCAGGTTTTGTCATCTTTTCCAGCAATATCAGTGCAAAAGTGTTTGTTACACACGAAGCAAAGGGGAAAAATCAAACAGGCATGACATTGCACTTCTCCAGCAAAGTAATGGCATAGAGATGGGATGTAAACAACATGTCAGCTCAAAACTAGTGCAAGAATTAAATGAAAATCTTACCTTGCAAACGAGCAGTCCGGACAAATCTTTTTTCAACTGAATCCTTTATTCAGAGAGTAAACATTACAAACAGCTCTTCTGCTTCCAAATTAAAGAGGAAGTTTAAGTAAAAAAGGCAAACAATAGCTCTCTCAGCTCCCTTTTTATCAGCAACCTCAACCAAGCAGCCAAACAGCAAGAATCTGCCCCTGTTGCATCCTGGGAGATTCCACATATCTTTGAGCGGAAAAAACTCCTCCGAAACAATTTACCATTTTCTTTTAAGTCTCATACCAGGCTTCAATCCCGCACTAAAAGATGTTCGGGCACCTTCAGCATTCAATGAAACTTCCGCCAGTGAAGATTGGAGGCCGGTGAGACAAGGCACATCTGCTTTTAGGCCCCTTGTCCACGAACAACAAACTGTCAGCAGATTCAAGCAAGCGTTGGAACAAAGTTTGTTGTATTCGCAGTGCCAATAAGCGATTCTTTGGAATTGGCAAGGTTTAATCCTTCTCAGCCCTTGATGATGAGCTCCGGCACCAGCAAATGACCCAAAACACAGTAATTTAGGGCAATTTTGACACATTCCAAGGTAAATTCTGCAAAATGATTCGGCCGACCAGAGAGTGAGTTCAAATTAGCCGAGTATAGCCACGTGATCAGCTGTCACGTGACAAGATGCATGCATAACAATACCCAGTCCTCTATCAAAATCTTTGGAGAAATAAGAGATGTAATACCCCACCCCCAATTCACTTTTAGTAAAAAAAAAGCTATGATTTCCATACATACATTTTTCTAGGGTACCATAACACCTTAGAAACAATAATCAAATCGTCCGCCATTATGAGAAAGGTCTATACGGGCGACGACTTACTAGAAAGCACGCTATGCTTGGTCTACGGTGGCCCACAAGTGCAGTCCGAATTCCAAATGACACTCCACATTTGAGCATTTAGAATTTGGAGTGAGCTTTTAGAATTCGGAGTGAAGTTTTAGAATTTGGAGTGAAGTTTCAGGTTTCGGATTGTATTTTAAAATGTGGTGTGTCATTTGGAATTCGGAGTGCACTTGTGGGCCACCGTATTGGTCAGTAGTCACGGGTGATAAAAAACTGAGGCGGGAACCGCCGTTCGTTGATTACCTGACTCCTGGGACGCTCTCCCCTCCGTCAAATAATACTCAGTGATCACTGATGTCGCAGTAGCGTTTGTACGGATAGTTGGAGATTCAGGCGGAAGGAAAAGATTCTTAAAAGCTAATTATTTATAACATTCTAAGTATGATAAAATTTGGCGAATGAGATCCGGTAGCTGGGACTTCAGTATCCCCACCCAATCTTTCAAATGAATTCCACCCGTCTCCAGTCCTCCTTAGATTAAAGTCCAGTACAATTTTATTTCTCTTATGGGTCTGGTCTATCGTCTTATCAAGACGACTATCATTTCAATGCTCATGTTACCGAGGGGTCGTACCACTTCACGACGTGCGGCCATTTTAGAGTACCTTGATTGTCTTGATTTATGTCGACCCACGGCTAGGTCATTTTCATCCTTTTGCAGGTATGTGCAGCGCGTATTTCCTCTATTCTTGAACCCAATCTCAAACAGAAAATACCGCCTCGAGCCCATTGTACCGTGCAAATAATTTGACCGCAATTCGCAGTTGTACACAAAAGATGTCATGCTATGCACAGGAAGCATCTCTGTTCTGTTTAGAAAACTTTTCGCTCATCTTTGAGACAAATCACGATTAAAGAATACGGTTGAGCACATCGACTTAACGCCCTGGAAGTGGTTATACACAGCACCCTTGTGTAAGGTCGGTAAATCAAACAGAGCAGAGCTTTCAATGCGAGCTAAACCATTTCAGAGCCGCCTCAATGCTGAACATATATGATATGTAACGGCTGCTGAAGCTGGCGTTCGGTTGCCGACAAAGTGTTAAATGAAGAATTTAATTTGCTAAGTTTGCTGTATTGTACGTTCATTGAAGTCTGTCATCTCATGCTTGTATAAAGCTGCAACTGGAAAGCATCACAGAAGTTAATGCAATATAATATGCAAAGATGTATTGACTCTATAAACTTTGTAAAATATATTTTCCTTGTCACTTGATCCTAGGACTGTGCCTCAAGTGAAAATCGTGTCTATTTTAAAGGGTTGAAATGCTGAATTTTACTTTTCGTTATTGAGGTTCAAAGAGAAAGAAAATAAGAATATAGATTAACATAAGAATACAAGCCTTAATTTACATAGAGTCGATACGTTGCTTTGCGTTGCTTAGAACTGCATTTGTCTTATTTTATCTACATTTTACTGCGGAAATACAGTGCGACTGGCCATCATATATCAAAAAGTGGCATTTCTGGTCAGATGATCCCGTTTTCCTAAAGTTGAACCTTGCCCGCTCAGCCTCGGTCACCCAAAAAATGTAACCTCATTAAAGCAAAATGCAAATTTTAAAATCAGACGAAATTCTTATCGGTGATCGTTCCAGACAACTTTAGAAAAAGGATTTTGAGTTTACATAGCTTGCTTCAAAATGACAGTTGGTTGACATGTCCCCAATGCAACCTTCGTTACACCCACAAAGAGTTAATATTTTGAAAAAAAAAACACTGATCTAAAGCTTTTCGGCGTGTATATTTTTCTGGACGCCACTTGAAACATTCGTTTGTGAAGCTTACGGGTCCGCAAATGATCCCAGGACCGCAAATGATCCCGGACCACAAATGATCCCCAAATTGGACCGCAAATGATCCCGGACCGCAAATGATCCCCGTATTACACCATGTTGGACAGCAAATGATCCCGAACAAAAAATTAGGAATGGCATGGATGGTGAAATGGTATGGATAGGGAATTGGCATGAATTGCGATTATTTTAATTAAAGCCTTAAATCATGGCTCACAACTATCATCATCTGATTAATTTTAAAAAGGTAAACGTGGTCACACAATTTGTGCAACTGATGTGAAGCAGTCAATCAGCTGTGTTATCACAGCAGGATCCAAACCTATCTCGTTTTTCCTTCCGTCTTTAGAGATCTTTGTGTTTGTTCTTATCTTTAGTAACTCCAAGAACGTTCACAAATGATACCAATGAAATAAGAACAAGACAGTTTAGCCATATTTTCCGAACGCGTGGGAGTCACAGCTCACACGACGGTGACAAGTTTCGGATGTTCTTTGACCCCTGCTCCGATTTCAACCACATCACCGCGTTTCTCGCCCAGCTCGCCTGCCACAGGCCAGTCGGCTGATCGCATGAATGTGAGAAAGAAACACTTATAGTATTCTGGGTACAATTTTAAATGAGAGTGCTCAGTGAACAAAAGACTTTTATTTCAAAAGATAACGAAATCAACTGCGGAATTTTTCAGTTATTTCTTTACGGGTATGTGTGTATTTTAATTCTCCGTTGTATTTGTGATTATACAATTGAATTTTCCTAACCAGGGACCAGGCTCCGCAGTGGGGTTAAGGAGCAAAAAGAAGGAACGTGGCCAAAAAAATCGGCGAGCGAAGGGAACCTAGCCTCCCACAGCTGGGGAGGAGGTGAAATACGAGTCCCCTAAAAACGACTGCGTCGGAGGCTAAGCGAGCCGAGCGGGGGACTGGCGGCTCGCTTCGCTCGCCGATTTTTTTCGCCACAATCCTTCTTTTCGCTCCTTTAAAATCCCACTGCGGAGCCTGTTTCCAGGCTAATTTATACATGCTCGATTTTCACTGAAATCGGGCACGTGCACCGAAGCGTTGATCATATACCCGACAGAAATGAAATCTGATTAAGCATGTTCTCGAACGTCCTGGGATGTACAACACAATAAACAGAAGACATGAAGCGAAACTCGCAGTCCACGAGCAAACCAAGTGTCTGCAAAATCGTTTACTGTACTATGTAGCCGGCGTCCTGAAATCAACAAACAGACAGAACGTCACGCAAGATCACAGATTTTCCACTAAAAACGAAAAAAAAAAAGGAACTTTGGAATAATTCTCATAAAATGAAAAACGTGGGGTTTTTTTGTGTCGTTTTTATATCAATCCATGCCATTCCTTATTTTTTGCTCGGGATCATTTGCGGTCCAATGTGGGGATCATTTGCGGTCCGGGATCATTTGCGGTCCATTTTGGGGATCATTTGCGGTCCGGGATCATTTGCGGTCCTGGGATCATTTGCGGACCCGTACAGTTACTCGTTTTCAAGGCCTGCAAGTTTATACTTTATATGAAAAGTTGGGACCACCTCTTCTTCCAGGTCAATTGTTTAAAAAATAGTCCGTTTTGGTTGAATTCATTGACCTTGGGGCTGGGGGTTCATTTCTCTTACTTTTCTGTGCAAGAATGTAGATCATGTTTTACGACTTGTATACAAACTGGTATTAAAATGAAGTAAAACCGTTAACGAAATGAAACGAATTCCAGAAAGAGTTTGCACAAGAATTATCCACTGATTTCATTTCAATTGAGCTTGAAGTTCGTAATTTAAAAACTAGTAAACCACGCGAATAAATCTTCTTCAATTCCACAGAAAGCAGCTTCATATTGTTCTCCTGTCGCCGTTTTGGCTATTGTCCCAATACTATTGCCAATACGCTGTATTTTGAAATTATGAAAAGGAGGACCCGACTGAGGAAGGAAAGATGGTGATGACGGACAGGGCTTTCATTTGACTCAGTTATAGCCTCAGCGAGGCTAGCCTCACACGTTTTTAGGGGAGTCGTATTTCACTATACGACTCCCCTAAAAACGACAGCGTGGGAAGCTACAACGAGGCGCAAAGCTCCAAGCAAAATGGCGAGCTTCTATAAACTGTTCACACGATGACTGAGTATTAGTGAGCGGACTTCTGGAGCCAAGGACATTTTTTTAAAACTGGTGAGCAGCACTCTTCGAACTTTAGTTGTAAAACTTGTTTAGTCTCCGTCGCGTTTCGTCTAACTATCGTAGACTTTCTTAGGGAGTTTTACAAATATAACACATATACTACCGCCTATATTTGAAGGAACACAGACCACAAAGTTGTGACAGGATTTACGAAAGGATTTACGAAAGGTGTTCCAAGAAATAGTAGCTAATATGGCTTTAAGGGAAACAATGGATGTCACGTGACCAACTATTTGACACCTTCAGGGAACAGAAATAGTAATCCTTGACTGAATTATATGGTTGGGTTGGGATTACATACATAACGTCAGTTGCTTTGCCCTCTGGGTCAGTTCCTTGGCTTAGGGCTAGGTTTGGGTTCGGGATGATCTTTGGGCCTCCACAAGTCACGTGACATACATTCTCACCACACTGCAACACCCTCGGGCAACTGGCCACAGGGCGTTGTCCTTGTTGAACCCAAAATATTTCACACTAACATAGTAATTTCAAAAACTTACCACCCCTCTACTTTCATTTTGCACGTTTAAAACTATATTAAGCTCGCCAAAGCCTTTACCAATCAACCCCCTCTCTAAATCCTTATTCTTTACTTGGTTTTGCACAAAACTTTCTGGTGTTACTACTAGCATGGATTCTTACCAGTTTAGATATTTTGCAACATCGAAATGCCAAAATAATAGCAAATGGTAATTTTGATTAATACAAGTGTTTGGTGACTACAGATCTCATGCAATCCCGTTTTTCTTCCTTTTCGAGTTCTTCTCGTTTTGTTCCTCTGGACATGCTTTACTTTAAATCAGTTGCCATCTTGATGCATGACATATCCAATAACTTGTCACCTCCTAACATATCTAACTTATTTACTTACCAAGCTAATATTCATTCCTATGAGACAAGATCATCTTCAAGAGGCGACTATTTTGTCGAAAGTTCAAGATTAGATATACAAAAAAAGGCTTTTTCAAGAAATGGTGTTAGAATCTGGAATAGCTTGTCTTGTGAAGTGCGCCGGCTATCAAAACACAATTTTAAAAGTAAAATTCATGATCTCCTCCTCCAGAGACTTGCAAAATACGATGATTATATTGATTTGTGTAATTTATTAGCAAAACTATAAGACCTCAGCTTGTTCTGTTCTCTTGCCATATCTTAAATGTATTGATGTATTTGTAATTTGTCTAGAATTTTGAATCCCTTGCTCTGTAAATCTTTTATTTATTTTATAATATACGTATTTTTAAACACTGCTCGCCCCGACTAGCCTTTGCTAACTGCGGGCAGTACATATTTCTGTAATATTATTTCATAAATAGATTAAATAAACTTGAAACTTGAACTTGAATCTTGTAAGACTCCCTGAAGAGGTATAGGATACTGAACTGACCGAAGCGCGTCGAAGAATATACAAGTTTTAAAACTACAGTTCACAGAGTGCTGCTCGCTAGTTTAGTATCCAAAAGAAGTTGTCTTAAAATAATTGCCTGAAATATTTTCCGATTTCTTATTTCATTTCACCATCTTCAACAGGCTGAAAGAAGTACGCCATCTCAGAGACTTCAAATGACAGAAGAGCCGCTTCAAGAGGCGAGAGCAAGCGCCAGGAATTTAGTCTCAGACGATGATGAAGCAGTTCAGATATCACGCGAGGAACGAAAGAAAGAGAAACGAAAGATCACAAAAAACGTCTACGTCATCAGCTTCGGCTTTCTTTTCCTCTTCACTGCGTTCCAGTCCCTTCAGAACTTGCAGAGCAGTTTGAATAAGGTTGAAGGCCTGGGTCTAGCCTCGCTGAGTGTGATTTATGGCGCCCTGATAATGTCTTGTATTTTCGTGCCCCCATTTGTGATTGGAAGACTCGGGTGCAAATGGACTCTGGTGCTGTCCATGATAGGCTATGTTCTGTACACTGTGTCCAATTACTACGCTCGCTGGGGAACGCTTATACCTGCGTCCATAATAATAGGTACGTAAAAACCTATCGAAAAAGGAAGGCCTTTTTCATGATAAAGGAAATATTTACAACTAAATGGCAACACATTACTGCATCTCCGGGATGCCACTGACGAGCGCGAAAACAAACAAAACACTCAAATATGTGTTCGATAATTTGTGATTATTTAGCTTTGAGAAGATAATCAGGGATATGAAGCGGCAAAACTGAAGTCTGTTGTTTCCTGTTCGAGTTCAACGAATTAACTAAGATTATTTTTTTTCCTTTCTTTTCAGGTACATGTGCCGCCCCACTCTGGTCCTCGAAGTGCGCCTACCTCACTACAACAGGAATCCGCTACTCGCAGCTGGGTCGTGAAACACAGGAGGCGGTTGTAACGCGGTACTTTGGCACATTCTTCCTAATCTTTCAGAGCGGTCAAATCTGGGGCAACTTGATATCCTCCCTTGTGCTCCAGCAGGGCATGGGAGGCACTTTCCGTGAGAACGCTGGTGACGTATGTGGTGCACGGTTCTGTAAGCATCCTCCAGCGCTGACCAACTCCACTGGAGAATACAACCGCAGCTTGGTGATCACGTTATTAAATATTTATGTCGGGATTGGCATTTTCGCGGTCCTTTTTGTTATTGTAATGCTCGACCGCCTCACTGGGGACCTCGACCGAAGAAAGGCACAGGAGTCCAGTGTGAGCCTGCTGATCGCTACTGTAAAGCACTTGCGGGACAAGCGCATGATTCTTGTGTTGCCGTTGACCATGTTCAGTGGACTGGAACAGGCCTTTACGTTTGGGGATTTTACTCAGGTATATCGCTTGGATTGTTGTCTATTTTAATTGTTTGTCAGTACAAATCCAATGCAGTATGCCAACGTTATAACTGTTAAGGGTTACACACACGAGGGGAATATTCGCAGGGAATGGTCGCAGGGAATATTCTCCTGAAGAGTTCAGACCATGAATCCAGTTACCGGAACAATTCCCATGAAGGGTTTACACGGGGGAAATGGAATAGCATAACTTTAGGCTTTTTGACTACAAATCACGAAAAAATAGACGAGAAATGACCCGCAGAGTCTTAATGTCGTGGGCTCAAGCAAGTTAATCTAATTAAAGTGTGAAATTGTTCGCAGGGAATACTCCCACGCACAGTTCACACGAAGGGAACAAACATTTTTCAGGGGAATGTTCCCTGCGAACGGTCCCACGAATTCAAACAGGTTTGATTTGGTGGAAACATTCGCAGGTCCCTGCGAATAGATTTTTGTTAGTTCACAGGAAGGGAACCGGTCCCCGCGACCGTTCCCTGCACCCATTCTCTGCGAATATTCCCCTCGTGTGTGCCGGCCTTTAATACTTAGTACCAAGAATAACTTACGATAACCAATCTGAACGCACGTCACATAACCATTTCTAGGAAGTTCAATAACCAGTGAGAACTCACAATATGTAACCATCCTTTTGAAAGCAAAATAACCTTTATTAATTTATTTTTCCTAAAGGCGTTCGTCACGTGCTCGCTGGGAATCCATCGTGTTGGTTTTGTGATGATCTGTTTTGGTGCAACAGACGCATTCTTCTCGTTAACGCTTGGTCGCCTGACCAAATACACCGGAAGAATACCTGTGTTCATCAGCGGGGCGGTGATTCATTTCGCTGTCATCATAATTATGCTGATCTGGAGACCTCATTACGACATGTTGTGGGTGTTTTACGTGATAGCCGCACTGCTGGGTTACTGTGATGCAGTCTGGCAGACCCAAATCAACGGTAAGACCAGACCGACCTGTTACCATGGTTACTTAAGTACTAGGACCAGAAAAATATTTTACCATCTACATAATTTTCATTTTATGTGGTTTTTAAGGTCTAGTTGCTCTAGGAGATAATGGTCCAGAACGGTAGGAAACACAAATGAGAGGACACAATGGTAAAGGTTTTCATGTGTGAGGCGAGCATGTCGGCCAAAGAGGGATAAAGTATGCGCAAGAAAGCTATAGCATCATTGTGGATTGTCGAAATTAGAGAATATTTAAGCGATTCGCTAAATTGTCAAAAAAAAAACAGTAAGACAAACAATTTGGTTTATCGCCCAATGTGGGGCTCGAACCCACGACCCTGAGATTAAGAGTCTCATTCTCTACCGACTGAGCTAGCCGGGCGAGAAGTTTCTGGTGAGATCTTATTCTCGTCTCTCTGGGTTAACTTAGGAACCCTTGGGAACACTATACCAGTTGTCCAATTTTCAAGTTGCCCACTGCACTGAGTTTTTTTTTTTTTTTTGGTTTATTTGTTTTGTTTTGTTTTGTTTTTTTGTAGCCATGTACGGTGTGTTTTTCCACGACAATCAAGAACCTGCTTTCTCCAACTATCGTTTGTGGGAGTCACTTGGCTTTGTGATAGCCTTTGCCTACGCCAACTTCCTTTGCATCAGGGTCAAGCTGGTCATTCTGCTGGTGACGTTGATCATCAGTTTGGTGGGATATTTCATTGCTGAGTACATCAACAAAATGCAAGTGGATAGGGAGTACTCGATTGCAGCCGGCATGGTGCTAAAAGAACCCAAAACAGATCCCAAGGCGTGAACTCGCTTGTTAATGAGTGCAGTGTGTTTAAGGTGCAATAACGTACATAAACAGTAATATTCAGGGCATTATATGTTGGTAGGTAATTAACCGGAAAGTTGTCACGTGTAATAGAGCGGAGTAGTTCCCAACCTAGTTCCCAAGTTCCTCTCTTTTCCTCCTTCAGGAGGGAACAAAAGATAGCTCCATTGGAATGACATTGGGTATTTTCGAGTAATTTGACACTTGACGAAATGCAGAGGTAGAAAATTTTCGTTCATCTTGTGAAACCTATTTTCTTCTTTTCCATCAAAACCTTTCTTTAACCGTACTTTTTGAGGTGTGCGGCGGAGAAACTAAGACGGGTACAGTGGATCTGATTATCATATTTTCATCGTTTAGATTTTATTGCGTGCAATCCAAAACTAGTTGAGGAACATCAGCGTTTGCACATATCTAGTGTGTATTCGCACTCTTAAATGTTTCGTCGTCATTTTTTGCTTGCTTAAAGTAAGTTCAAATGCAAATTGCTGACCATTTGATTCGCATTTGCCAAACGAAAGCAGTGTTACGTGGATATGCATGCTGAAAAAGTGCCAAGTTTAGATGCCATAACGCTCTACCATGCGCTTGTGCTTTTTCGATGCTCACACCAGAAACAATTTATCTTTTTAATTTTTTTGGCCTCGTCTCTGTGTGTAGACCAGTTCTCGTTTACTTTTATTTTTGCTTCATCCTGCTATGAGATTGAATGCTAAAAATTCGAGCCACTTTCTCAGCCAGTGAGAAGCAAAAACAAATCGTGCCTTAGTCGAACGCGCTTTCCCTTTGTTGGCTCTGGTTTCGCGTACCTGCTTCGAATCCTGATTGATAGTAGTTAATTTTTAATTTAATTTTGATTTTATGTGGCATACTTGTAAACTAACTTGGTGTGCCATTTTATTATGTAATGTCACACCTGAATAGCTAAGCGTATGACTTAATGAACTCGTATCGTATTGGTTCATTGCTGACTCTTCTCAATTTGTTGTGATTAGCCAGATTAATTGCTTTGGTTTGGGTTTTAGAGACGCAAACAACAATTAACCAATCAGAATTCGAAGCAAACATGTAGCAGGCGCCAAGCGCGGGAAAATGCGTGCAAGGTATTTTGTGATTGCAGAGTTGCCTGTTTTAACAGCAATGCTTGCATATAAAGAATGCTGCATTCTAGATATATTTTTTGTAAATTAAGAGCACGTGCATCGTATCTGGATGTGTGTCGCGCTGGATTCTTCAAAATTTTAATCAGAAGTACAGTTTTCAGTTTCACTAGTTGGAGCTTAAATGGCAATGCTATAAAATCATCAAATTTATTGTCCCTTCATTACGAGTTTGGCTTTAAGCAACCGAAACTGAAAGGATCGAATAGTAGATTTAGTTTCCTGCCTCATTAAGTTTTGAGTACTGTATTTTGTCTAACGAAGTCTACATATACGTCCTTTACTCTGCTTTCAAATTTTGAAATTGTCTACAGTATGGTATAATTAAAAGAAACGTACACTGTAAGTTGTTAAGAGGGAATCTGTTCGCTGAAGTTGCATTAAAATAACTAATATCTACCGAAGAAGGTGATGTTGTCATTATTACAAACTGTTTGTCCTTCGTGGCTTTCAGATGTTTTTCACTGTTTCATCAGAACAGTAGTCTCCTTCGCAGCCGTTATTAGGGTCGTCACGTAACGCTCCTCCCCACTAACGGCTGACCATTCGAGCTCTGCATTCCTTTCCCTCTGTTACCGAGATAAAATAAAATGCAAGTACTTCTTGGCAGCTACGCCAATCATATTTCTCGTTATATTTGCCGTCAAAAACATAACAAGACGAGGACTAGGACCAGGTTTCTATAAAATGGAAGCCTGCTCCTTATTGGTCAGTTTGAGGGAAAAGAATGTAAAGCTCGAGTGAGCAGCCGTTAGTGGATAGGAGCGTTGCCTGACGACCCAAATAACGGCTGTGAAGGAGACTATCAGAAAAGAAATCTTCAGTAAAACTGAGTTCGATGCGTGGGGTGATTGCTAATGACAAACATTACTCTTTCATATCATACCATCTAATACAATGTAGATCAAAAGACAATATCATTGCCCACTAAAACCTTAAAATCCGTTCGGTGACTTAATACTTTCTTTTTCCTTATTCAACCTGTTCGTAATCAAGGTCGTCATCATCATGGTCATCGTAATCCAGACTCTCTGACTCAGCCAAACTTGCCACACTTTCCGATCTCTCTAGGACGTTGTTGTTTACTTCAAGATTGTTATTTAGGTCATGCTGAGCGGGAGCGTTATTCGGGATCCCGTATTTGATTGCCTGTGTTCTGCGGCTCTTTCTCTGGCAAATCCCAGTCTTAGTATCGCATTCAAAATCGTCAAATGTAAATTCCATTGCTCCATGGCCACATGGCGTTATCTTTCCAGTTCCTGCCTCACTGGGGCTGACATCAGGTGTTATTTCTAGTTCATCAAGAGGACAAATATCCGCATCTTTATCTTTCTGAATGTAATGCCAAAACTCCCTCTCTTTGCACATGTCCCTTGCCATTTTAAGAACTCTAGCTGACTTTGGGGGCCGGATAGGTATAACCTCGAGGATATCTGTTTCGTCCCCCAATCCCGTTCCTTCGCCGACGGTGGCGTCGTCTGTACTTCTTCTTCTTAAGCTCTGGACCTTTTCCAAGAAGTTAGAAGGTGCCCATCCTACAGAGTGACTTGATGTTCTCACCAGCCACCAGCCTCCATCGGATTCCATGAGGACTTCAACTTCGGCATTCTCGCTCAAACTAACTTCTTTATCTTCTTGTTTCTCGTACGATCCCATGGCGTAATATTTCTTGCTGTTCACCAGTTCAGGCATGTTTTCTGTGTACTTTTCGCCTTCGCTATCCTTGTCATTATCGATGGCATTGATGTCTTTCTCTTTAGAATCGCACGACAAATCAAAGACGTCGTCTTCTGGGTAGAGGTCATGCTCAGTTTCATAGTTTTGGAATGGGGTATTTACATCAGTCTCTTCATCCTGGGATTCAATCTGAGGTATTGGACGGAAAACATGGCATTGAGGTGACAATCTGTTGGACTTGCTTGAATTTCGACGAAGGACTTGGCTGGGGATCGGACTCGTCCCTCGGGAAACGGTTTCGGGTGTTTCTTTCTCTATCCATGATAACGCTCTTGGTTGTGAGAGCTCATTGGAGGCTGATTCGTGGTCGGTATCTTCTGTGTTATTTGTTACCTCATTTGTTGGCGGAACCCGAACTCCAGCTCGTACCTCATTAGGGTCGAGTTTTTGTCGAGTACGCCCTTTTCCTGCTGCCTCTCGTTTCTTGACTTCATGGAACTCCAGGTTAACGTAAGTTGCGTTTGTCGACAATCTAGATTCTATCTGGTTTGTGCCATTCTCAGGAATTTTCCTCTTCTGTGGAAATATGCACGGCATTAAAATAGCCACTTGGTCAACTACTCACTTCAAGGGATGATGCGTACCCTTGCAATAAAGGCGGTTTAAGACACCAGGTGGGAAAGGAAATTGCAAAGAGCTGGGTACGAAAGTTTAAGGAAGGCCGAAAAGTTTGCAAGACTGGTTTGGGCCAGCAACAAGTAACTCGGGAGGTCGGGATGGCAGGTTGAAGTTTGTTGTTTTCTATCATCAGACAATTTTACAACGTCACCCATGAACTGAGCAGTGTCTCCGTTCTTAACTCGGTTCAAGTTTTAAAATTGCAGCTGTAAGGGTAACCAACGTTCAAAGTAAAACTTACCACACTTTTTTTCCTTGTCGGTGGAACCCAAGTTTTTCTACTTCCTGTAAACATAAAGTATTAACTTTTTTCGTGACTGTCAACATATCACCGGTATCTATACCAAATTGAAAATGTATTTACAGATAGAATGTGTTGAGCATGTCTGTCACCATGTCCATGACCACGACGATTCCCGTTTGGGTTACCATCCCCTTCGCTTTCACTAATGGTGTAGATGGTGATGGTGACAGTAGTGGTAGTGGTGATGATGGCGATGGTGGAGACGTTGATGTTGATAGTGATGATGATGGTGATGAAGATGGTGACAGTGGTGGCGGTGGTGGTGGTGGTGATGGTGACAGTGGTGATGATGATGATGAGCATGATGACGATGATGGTGACAGTGGTGGTGGTGGTGATGGTGACAGTGGTGGTGGTGGTGATGGTGACAGTGGTGGTGATGGTGATGGTAATGGTGACAGTGGTGGTGGTGATGGTGATGATGATGGTGATGGTGACAGTGGTGGTGATGATAATGGTGACAGTGGTTGTGGTGGTGATGGTGATGATGATGGTGACAGTGGTGGTGGTGGTGATGGTGCCAGTGGTGGTGGTGGTGGTGATGATGATGATGGTGACAGTGGTAGTGGTGGTGATGGTGACAGTGGTGGTGGTGGTGATGATGACAGTGGTGGTGGTGGTAATAGTGATGATGATGGTGACAGTGGTGGCGATGATGATGGTGACAGTGGTGGTGATGATGGTGATGACAGTGGTGGTGGTGGTGATGGTGATGATGATGGTGACAGTGGTGGTGGTGGTGGTGATGATGATGATGGTGACTGGTGGTGGTGCTGGTGATGCTGGTGTTGATGTTGGTAATGATAGTGATGGTGACGGTAATCGCGACGGCGATGGTGATAGTGATTTTTATGGCCACAGTCATCATGAAAGAAAATAATGGAGATAATTATATTAAATTGTCTAATATATTATCATTAAAGCAGACTTAACTGAACAAACTCCCGTGCCAGGGCTCTCGCACCAAGGGGGTGGGGGGGCTCTTTAGTGGGGTTCCGGGACATGCTTCCCTGGAAAATTTTTAAAGCGGTGTTTTAAACCAAGAATTTAATTGCCTTTCCGCTTAACTAATCGTAACTGGCAATTAGTAACGTATCCACAAAGCTCAACTCAACATTTTTAGGCCCTCCATCCCCTCCCCCTGCGCGGTCCCCACACGTATGTGTTTTGCGGTTCCTTACCAGTAGTTCCACAGATGGCATTTAACCGGGAGTTTGTTCTCAGCATGGCTCTCATAGCGTGCTTTCCTTTCTCTCTTGCGTTGTGTTGTGATGTCGCTATCTCTCTCAGAAACATTGATGGTACCCAGCCTTCTTTTTCCTCGATCCTACCGTAAAAGACCGGTGCCTCAGTTGTATATTACCATTGGGGTCATGATACATTATAAAATCAACGAGGTCAAGATACACGCCGAGGGTTAAGAATTTTAATCGGACAGCCAAAAGACCTGAGATAACTAAGCCGGATGAAGATGTTGCGAAATAAATGTTAGCTGATGGTTATTTGTTTGGCCTTGTTACCGGAATAATGACAATGGTCACTTTTCAGAATTTCAACGGCGATTTTACTCAAAACATGGACTCACTTGACTCGCCACCAGCCATCAAGATTCTTCTGAATGACTTTAACAATCTTCCCCATCTCAAAGCTAATCTCATCTTCAAGCTGAGGCTCGTATGCTGCCATGGTGATGTAAGTTTCTTCTGTGAAATAAGACAACCAGTTTTTAGTTTTCTGAAAGATGTTAAACGATACAGACAGTGGCAAAACAGGCCAACATTCAACAGTCTGACTAGAAACAACTTTGCTTCATTTCATTATAAACAAAAGCTCTGTCAACATAAACGCAACATTCAAATTTCTTCAAACAACAATGAAGCGTGGATGTTGGAGGCATAGGTTTTCTGGTTTGTTTTCCCCAATAACGCTGCATACGAACTAACATCCTGGTTCCTACAAATACGTTTAGCCACTGAAAGCATCAGTGGTTAGGTTTCCGTTGGTTAATAACTCATTTTGGAAAATACTGGGGACGAGAGTGCCGCGTGAGGTATTGTGGGATTGTTTGGGGGGGGGGGGACGCGATTGTCCCACAAAACCTGAACTAATAACAATAATCATCATCATCATCACTTTATTTAAGTCTCAAATGTATTAAGCCGAGCACAGATGCTCTACTAATTGGGGAGACTAAATCAAATCAACTCTAAATAAATCAAATGAAATCAAATGTTGGTTTTTGGGGAGAGGGGAAACCTGGAGTACCCGGAGAAAAACCTCTCGGAGCAGAGTAGACGCCGAGTCCAGGAATCGAACCCGGGACACATTGGTGGAAGGCGAGCGCTCTCACCACTACGCCAACTCTGCTCCCCTAAAAAGTTCCCTGTGTCTTACCTTCTCCTTTTTCGAAAACTCCTAGAACTTGATCATCCATACTGCCGTCTCTGGGCTCCAGATAAGAGGCTGGTGCCCAGCCCACCTCGCCATCAAGGTCAACAAACCACCAGCCTTAGAGGAATAAATTGAGAAACAAAACATTTTAAATCAGAGATTTTGCTGTCAGAGTAGCTCAGTTACCAGAGTTGATTACTTTTCTTCAGGTATAGTAATCACTCATTATACGTCATTTCAGTACTAAGGTAAAATGTAAGTGAATGTTAAAAGTATCATTCATCGCTTACCATGTTCGTTTTTCTCAATTACATCCACCACATTCCCGGCTTTTAGGCTGATATCGCTGTCCTCTCTTTTAACGTAATCTGCAATGGCCACGTACTGCTCCACCAACATTGGCTCCGAAATATGATGTATATCTAAACAAAGACTTAAGTCATGACTAAAGCAAAAAAAATCAAAGTTAAAACTGTAGTGGAAATACAGTTGGCGAGGCTTCTCTCCAGTTTGTGTGTGCGTGTATTTTGTTTTCAAAATTAAATCGATTATCAGCGAGACACTGGTTACGAAACACTTCAAATGTTTTTTCTTTTTCTGGCTCGCGAACCCTTGCTGGATATCTAAAAGGAATATTACTATTAACCGGTACAGCGAAATAATATAAAAATGACTGCAGCTTGTCTACGAGCAAGGCCAAAAATAGCCTTTTATAATTTATTTTTTTTTTATTTTCAAATTTACCTCACACAAGTAGACGTCGCTGCTTATATTTTGCCACCAGAAAAAGCTCAGTAAAGAACAACGAATTTTTTCATGCACAATTTGAAAACCTTACGTTTGTGTTTTGATCCATGTCTCAAATTCTCCAGGCTGCAATATATTCTGAAAACAAAGGTCGATTGTGTCATAGTGCGAAGAGTCAATACCGTCAACGCGTGATTCTAAAGATATTTCTAAAGATATCTCGATATTCCTTGCCTTCGTATTAGCTTTAAACATTTCGCATTTCAAGGGCCAGCTCTCCGCTCCGCTGGTGCATTCGATTTTCATAAACTGACCGTAGGGGATCTCTGTATGAGGTAGTTCTTCATCGGAACCAGAGCATATCGACTTTTGAATTCAAGATGGTGACTGCTTAGAGTTTTCAGACAGCCACCTATCTCTACCATTTAGTGATTACATGGTTTGCCTATCATGAAATTGTAACCTGCTTTTGAGAGAATTGTCGGCCTCAAGTTGGTAAGACTTAAGTGACCCGTTTAGATATGTGTACGAATACGAGAAAGGGTATCAGAACGACATTACAAATCTAGTTCGCAGCTTTTAGATAATCACGTGTGACTTAAATCAGTGTTGTTTTATGTGGAGGTAAGCACTAAGGAGAAAGTAAGGGTTTTGAGTCGGTGAAATCTAAAAGTCGTACTGGCACTCGATTATCGTATTCAAATCTAACGGTCCCAGTTGTCACACGAGCCATGGAATGAATGAAAATATTAAATGACCCAGTGACTTACTCTCTCTGGTCATAGTCCAACTCTACGAGATCCTCAACTAAAGGATAAAAAAAGTTGATCACTGGATCAGATTCGGAGATGTGCGGTGGAAGATTCACCACAGCCTGAAGGAGAAACAAACACAAAAGCTTCAAATTGTCACCGTCTTCAACACTGATTTCAATCAGTTAGAACTGCCGGATCAGTTATCGGAAAACCAAAAATGGTTGTCCAGTTGATACTCGCAAGAAATTTGTCCACTAACTGTCTTTAATAGCTATTTGGCTATTGGTTGTTACCTAATTCTATGCTTAAATTAAAAAGAGAGTTAAGTAAAATTAAAACTAAAAAAACTGACAACTAAAACGGAGTTGACCAAAGAAAGGAAAGAATGTCTTCTTTTCAGTAGCTACCGAGATCTGTATGAACGGTGGGTGGTTCAAAATGATAAGGTCCGGTTCAGACGCCGTACTTCAGCCAAGCCGAATCGAATTCAACGATAGGCCGACCTAAATTAATTAATCCTGGCTGAAATGATTCAGACGACGAACGTTATTCGGCCGAAAATGAATGTTGTGACGTATTATCAGTTATCTAAGCTGGAGTTTCTCATGATCAATGTTTTTGATAATTCGTGTTCGAAGTCCAAGGTTGTTCAAGGTTAGCCCACACATCTGTATTATTCGTAGGCCAAGGTTGGACCTCATATGTGATTTATGTGTTCTTGATTGCTTTGTCTTTTAGTTTGATTGTACTGTCGCAGTGATTTCTAGCTGTGAGCATGTTTGGGAAATCTTGCTGACCTTGGGTGTGACCTCCTTGAATTGCAGTTAAGCCCTCTTATGTTGGCCATTCTTCTTGTAATTGTTTGTGCGGTTGTGTTGCTATGTTTTGGTATTCCTGAACGAGCAGTGTCTAGCTCTCCCAATTCCCACGCTCAGCAAACCCAAATATGTCTACTGTTTAGCTATTTAAGTGGCTGATAGTTGCGCCTAACTTTAGAGAGCAAGTCAAACTGCGAGAGTGTAAAGCTAGCTGCTAAAGATTAAAAGCCTACTTAAAAGACTCTTGATACCTCTCTGCCTGTAAGCGAGTGTAACGACCTTCTACGCGTCTTCGCGCCCCTATACACGAAGAACGCATGTCACCTTCGTTGAGTTTGGCCCGCAAAGCCGCCATTTTTTCTTCTGCAACACTCCTTTGCGCTTGCTCTCATGTAAAAACAGCATGAGAAATACATTAAAATGATTTATGTATTTGATTCGGCTCATGTGAAGTGCGGCGTCTGAATCAAAGTCGGTCTACAGCCGTTCTTCCTGGCTGAGCCAGGCGGGATTAATTGCTCAGCCGATCTAAATTAAATCAGCCGTTCCGAATTGATTCAGAAGCCGTACTTCACATGAACTTAATTCGTCGAATTCGATTCGGCTCGGCTGAAGTACGGCGTCTGAACAAAACGCCAGAGTACCTCCAGACTCAAACTAAACATTTGCTCAAACACCCAAACTCAATTTCAATATCTCGTAGTCTGATAGGAAAACTTCGGCCTCAAAAGTATTGCAAAACTTCGACCTCAAAAGTATATCAGGGGCACCTGGGAGAACAGACTGCTGAAGGTGTTCCCTGGTTAAATAAAGCTCATTATTATTATTATTATTATTATTATTATTATTATTATTATTATTATTATTATTATTATTATTATTATCTGATTGGACGAGGGAGGCCTGGCTACGCCTGTGCACTTCTCAAAAATTGGAACGACACGAGAAAACGACCGGCTTACCTTAAGGAACTCTTCAACCGCAGGTAATCTTCTAAGAGCCTTAGCTCGTTTTTTAATAGTAAACCGATCTGAAAATGTTTGGCCTGCAAAGTTAAAAGGGATGCGAGTAAACTGAAGAAACCAAAATGTTTTAACTCATAGCCACCAGAAAGCAATGCATACCTTTCCAAGCCCACCTTCCCCTCCCTTGCCAGTGTTTACTATCCCTATATACCTATCGATCTCCTTCTGTGGCTCTGAATAACGAAAACGCCCAGCTAGCTCCCGACGAAGCTAGATTGGCTGCCATGGGCGCTCAAACCTGGATCCCGATTACTCATCCAAGAAAACTCAACGTACCATTAAGGAGTGTTACAGCTGAGCCTTCGCCCTCCTTGTGTTTTTGGAGGAATTCTTTTATTCTTAGCAGCCTTTCCTGGAATGTGAGCATTATGAGCTTTATGAGCATTGCGACAATAAAGATGATAATTATACATTTATAATTGCTGTACACTTATTGCTTTTGGGAGGGTTTTTTATTACTAAAAAAGTGTTTTTGATCAAATATACAATTCCTTCTCTAGTTTGATGTCAACTATGAGGTTAAAATTGGATGAAACGACTGAAATATTTGTTCTTAAAATTAAGTTGTTATCGCCCAACGTGGGGCTTGAACCCACGACCCTGACTGACTACTGACTGAGAGCCCTAATTACCCCTCTCCAGGGGACAGTTGTCCATTCCAGTGGGAACAAATTATGTGTGGTATCTCCAGAGTATAGATATGTGGGGTGTGCATCTAGTTCCGTATGTCATCGAGTGTGTTTAGTTTAGTATCTCCAGAGTATATGTGGGATGTGAGGTGAATGTCCTTTCCATACCTGCAGTTCAAGCAGCGTGTTGTAGCTTCTGTAAACCGGAGTGATGGGGCCATCTTCCCACTGAACATGGATAAAGTAAACCTAGTAATTTATTGAGAAAAGTAGTTAGCTGACCTGGTATTATTAAGTTCAATATTTCTCTAGACTTGAGTTTACATCTACAGCATGAAAGTCGATTTAAAATCAGTTAACTGACACACAATACTCTTCTGCGGTAGTCGCAATGTCGAAGTCTATCTCCCGGTGCTAAAAGTTCGAACAGCAACTCGATCTTATAATCGGTGTTAACCCTTTGCCGACGGACGTTTTGTACGTCTTTTTTGCAATTTCTGGAGGGTAGGAGGTCAAATCGGTCTAGTTATCCCAGTTAGTATTAGTATTAGTATTTTATGAATTAGTGTTTAGTAATTAGTATTTTATGAATTAGTATTTTTATGTATGTATGTAGTATTTGTATGTCCAACTAAGTTAAAACTTACTGAAAAATGTATTTCTTTTCTTGAGGGGAGCAGGGATGGCGCAGTGGTGAGAGCACTCGCGTTCCACCAATGTGGCCCGGGTTCGATTCCCGGACTCGGGTTAAGTTTGTTGTTGGTTCTCTTCTCCGAGAGTTTTTTCTCCGGGTTCTCCGGTTTTCCCCTCTCCTCAAAAACCAACACTTCTAAATTCCAATTCGATCCGGAATGCTCGAACGTTTAATACCCGGCTCGGGCGATTGAGCAACCACTCCTCACCCTATCGAGCTTAAATAAATTGATTTGATTTGATTTGATTGAGACAATGTTTTATCAAAAGTCGACTATAGCAGTTGAGATGTGCGCTGAGCAGCCTTTGCAAGCCACGATGCAAGTACGACTATCGTACATAGGAATACTGTCACGAAAATGTCACTGACCGACATACAGTAACATAAAAGAATGTTCTTGGTTTGTGGTTACTCAGTGCTGCGCCAAAAACCTCGTGCCATCGTTAAATCCTATCGTGTATTTGTCACGTGTAGATAACCCTTTCTCACAAGTCGGTTTCCAGAAATTTACAATTTAAACATTTTTAGAACAACTTACATAATGTTTTCTTGGCTTTTTTCTTGTGTATATGTCCTGGACAGAAACATCTTGCACTCGTGTGAGACTCATGTTTCTAAAATGGTAAACTTTTGTTAAAAAGAATTCATTATGTTGAAGATTATTTTTAAAAGTAAAACGTTAAACGCTCAACGTGGGGCTTGAACCCACGACCCTGAGATTAAGAGTCTCATGCTCTACCGACTGAGCCGGGCGAAGTCTGCAAGACATGGCTTAAAACTCTTTACCATCTCATCGACTCTCAGAGTAAAACCTTTAGTCACGAAACCTTTAAATATATTTTCACTGAAAATTCTATTGGATGGATAGTGAAGTAAGAGTCATTTAGCCTGCTATTCAGCCTATTGCTGCTCGTTTTAATATTTTGAAGTCGTAATACTACAACGAGTCTAGTTTTAAAAATTGGTGGGACACAAGCAAGTACAGTTATCAGTTGTAGGAGGTTTATATCACTTGGTTGAGTGTAAAGGATGAATAAGTTTTCTCGTAACTCCCTCACAAGGAGGTCTCGCTCAAACGAACTAATTATTTATCTTGCCGTTCGTCTCTAAGAATAACACTAACAGGATCCTGAAATAACTCACTTTAGCCCCACATCGTCACCTCGCCCGGCTAACTCAGTCGGTAGAGCATGACACTCTTGGGTCGTGGGTTCGAGCCCCACGTTGGGCGCTGATAAACGCAGATTTTTTTAAAATCAAACCTTCAAATAAACGTTTTACAAGGAAGAGCAGAGGTGCCATTTTGTCAAAGTAAGTACTTGTGGCAGCATTTTCCTGTCTATATAGATAATATCAGAAGGCGCTATTTTATACCAATATGAAACATTCTCTTTTTATATAACTCTTTCTATATCCAAGGAAAAGCCTTACCTTGGAGAAAGATGTAAGCTTGTTGATCAGAAGTTCATGAAATGAACTGAACACTGGAAGCACTGAACTAAAGAAATTAAACAGAACTGTTTGCTTTATATATGGCTATTAATACCTATTTGAGTAGAGTTAAATTTATCTTCGCTAATGGCTGCCTCCGACTAATATAGAACTTTAAGTAACCTTAACTACGCTTAAGAGACGGAAAAGGTCTGCGTGCAAGAACGCTTTGATGACGCAAACACTGACAGGAGCTTGAGAGAATACTAAAGTTAAAGAGAACTTTGAATGTATCCGAGAATTTACAAAGACAAGAGAGACACTTAAATTTCATCCAAAGTTCGCTTGGGCCTTTTCCAAGTTAACGCAGATATGTTCTTTGTGATGTCATTCATGCGTCTACTCCAACTAATCTAAAACGATTCCCAGCCAATCAGACTGCGTGTTTCATTATCATAATGTATAATTGGAAACAAACGCGGTCCAATACGTTTTTATCGCAATATCAGAAACTGGGTTTCAGTTGCTGACATCTCCATACTGCCGCATTAAGATTTCGCTTGTTGCTTGACGCACTTTTTACTAAACTGGGTAAAATTATGCTTTGATTGTGATAAGCGCAACCAAACAACTTTAGTTATATAACGTGGAAGAGAGAGAGAGATGGAAAAAAAGGTAAAAAATAAGGAAGAGTTGTGAAATTAAATTGAGGAGCGCTTTAAAGTGCATATACTCTATTTTTAATTACCTTAAACGCACTTGCAATTTTCTATTGTTTGTATAAATTCTTTACGTTTTTAGGGAATTTGTCGTCGATATGTATAGCCTTTCATATTTTCCTCTATAAACGCTCATGAAATAAACTTTTATGTCACTCGAAAACCTATAAATTCTAAATGAAGGTTCAAAAATCGAGGTGAGTGTTATATAAAGAAAAACTATTTTCACCGTGTACTGGTGTCGACCAGCTAATATTGGTCCTTAAAAATAAATCACACATCCAAGGCCACAACGCCGAATCTGTTTTAGTTATACGTCAGAGTTCTGCCAGTCGAGCTCCTTAAGACATACGACTGAGAGCTTATGTTCACAGCCAAGTGCTCAGTGTTCGTTCCTTGAAAACTATACAATCTTTAGATAATCTTTAGATTCGTGCTCCTTGATATCGATCACGATTTGCCCCTAAAGTGAAAGCAATTTTTCCAACTGGTAAAAGAAAACTTGACCAGAAGTGAAGGAACGACGGAAACTGAGTAAACCTCAAAAGTGCTTTAAAAGTAGGAATAAGGACCATCACACTTCATCCGTTACGTCGCTGTAGCATGTTATTTGTGTTTTCTGGAAAGTGGTTAGTTATGGAACAATACTGCAATTCTGAGAAAAAAAAATTGTTGCCACAACTTCCTCAACTCAACACAAAACTACACAATTTCAATACATCATATGTTAGATTAGGAAATTACCGTTAGTCGCGTTTCGTAACAGAGCTTTCTGATAAGAGAAGGCCGTGTTAAGATAACAATAGAAACACGGAAAATGTTCTCGTCTTTTTTACAATGATGCAAGTTTTGTTATGTCATCTGGCGTGTTTTTAACCACCTCTTCCCTAGACAATATTGACATACGTTGGGATTATTCAGGATTATTTGAAATGCAAAGTAACAATGTATTGAGCGAGGGAGTTTTCTGAAGTGGCTTACGTCAATTTACCGAGACTGTTGGACAGCCTCTTGGCCATGTCAGGGAACTACTTGGAGAAGGAATGCGCTGTGTGACAAGCACATATTATGTATACAAATAGGCTTTAGTTATACTCACACATACCGGATCCCTGAAGCGTGATAAGTTTTCCCGCTGCCAAACAACAGTCTATAATAAGCATATTATCTAACTCCAAAATTAAAAGAAACCTAATTAATTGGAACCCAAACTGCTGAGAGCTAAGGTCATGGTGATGCTCCAGGCTGCAATGATAACGGGGCTCCCGTCATTCCATGTTCCTTTTCACTTGCATGTTTTGGCTTTTTTCGTTACCTTTTCGTCCTTTTAAATGATGTAACCACCACTTCAACATTTTCCATAATACACTTTGTTTGCCCCAAAAATATTGCATAAGCATTGTTTTCCATTGCCCTTGGGACTTTTTTGGTGGGGGAAAAAGTGTACTATGCTTTTAAGAGGTTTTGGTTAAGGAGTTCCTTAATCCTCTTGCCATACATTAGTCACCCTCAACAGTTAGGCGAATTCTTTCACAAAGGTTCGCGTGAGAACAATCACCGCTAAATACTGAAAGGAATTACCTAACATATTGTTCTATGAAAATTGTCCGCCGATATGCGAAGAAGTTTGTAATATACCTACGCTTTTTTTTTATTGTAAGTTAGTTCTCAGCATGCGATCAACTTGGTTTGAAGCTGCTATTAAGATTCAACAGATTTCATAAGATTTATGACAACTAATGACAGTCAAAGAAAAAAAATTTCAGTTTGCATCGATTCGGATTTTTCTTTATGAAGCAGACATGCAGCATTGGTTAGCATTCGAGGAAACAACGAACTTACGCCGTTGAACAATCACATCTTAAACACAAACAGACAATTGATTCTTACCTGAACGTAATAAACAAGGATGCCTTGTTGTGAAGCCTTATGTGCTAAATACTTTTCACATAGCAGTAATTCTGATACTGGTACCGACAGAACACTCGCTCAATCTTTGAAGTAAATCTGCACGTAAAATCGAATTTTCTGGATATACAA
The DNA here is from genome assembly GCA_016490735.1 of Pachyseris speciosa. NCBI lineage: Eukaryota > Metazoa > Cnidaria > Anthozoa > Scleractinia > Pachyseridae > Pachyseris > Pachyseris speciosa. The sequence continues at coordinate 1,180,759 of JAEMWC010000096.1, forward strand.
ATCACTTTCAAACTGCTGAAAGAATTTTGTTTGCTATGTATCACGTTTCTTTGTTTTTTCATTGCACTAAATGATGGTACGTCTGCCAGTGATGCATTTCATACATCCCAAGTGTGATAGCGGTTACATCAGTTGCAACAGACTATCGAGATAGTTTCATCACTTAAAATTTCCGAACAAACCTTTCTTTCTTTATGTTTGGTCAAATGAAATACGTTCGGACAATCCTGGTAATTATGATTGACAGGAAGGGAGCGATAACATTCCTTTGTAACTATTACACTTGTGCTGACTTGTTTCCGGTTTTCTAAATGTGGTCAGTGCAAATTCAATCAACAGCCACCCAATGAGAAAATATAACTAAAAGACCTCGACTACCGTTTCTTAATTACCTTGAATCTGTATTCCCACATCAAACTGCAGGTCCTTTAAACAGACTTTTTTCGGGAGCCAAGATAGTTTTAACTATCCGAAACAATTCACATCATCACCTAACCTGCGAGCAGAGTCTCCCGTTTGCCTTGTCAGAAGAGCGAAAGACGGAAGAAGGCAAAGGGGAGACTCTCAGGCTCCCAGGGTAAACGTCACCCGAATAAGCACGCACCTACGAGCATCGCCCGGCTAGCTCAGTCGGTAGAGCATGAGACTCTTAATCTCAGGGTCGTGGGTTCGAGCCCCACGTTGGGCGTTAGATGTTTTAACCTTTTTTTTAGGAATCTTAAGCCACGGTGTTTTTAATGTAGTTCTCTGTCTAACAGACTGTTGCACAGCCTCTTGGCCATGTCAGGGAACTACTTGGAGAAGGAATGCGCTGTGTGACAAGCACATATTATGTATACAAATAGGCTTTAGTTATACTCACACATACCGGATCCGGCCCTGAGGCGTGATAAGTTTTCCCGCTGCCAAACAACAGTCTATAATAAGCATATTATCTAACTCCAAAATTAAAAGAAACCTAATTAATTGGAACCCAAACTGCTGAGAGCTAAGGTCATGGTGATGCTCCAGGCTGCAATGATAACGGGGCTCCCGTCATTCCATGTTCCTTTTCACTTGCATGTTTTGGCTTTTTTCGTTACCTTTTCGTCCTTTTAAATGACGTAACCACCACTTCAACATTTTCCATAATACACTTTGTTTGCCCCAAAAATATTGCATAAGCATTGTTTTCCATTGCCCTTGGGACTTTTTTTGGTGGGGGAAAAAGTGTACTATGCTTTTAAGAGGTTTTGGTTAAGGCGCTCCTTAAGGGGGGACTAACTTAACTACAGACTTAGCGTTGTTGCCAAGGGATTTTTGCGGACTGTATTTGTAAAACACAGTTTTTCGGTGTTTTTGCCACTGTATTGGTGAAACGTGCGAAGAGGTGAACATGTAAAATTAATAAATTGCTATTGCGCATGCGTAACTTGCCCCAGGCCCCAACCGCGCCTTAGAGAGAAAAATCCCTAAAACTTGGAGAAAATTATGTGAAGTTCCGATTTTTTTTACCAATCGGAGATATTCCAGCCTTCTTTACAAGCCTACTTAAGCAATTGTTGTTAACGTACATAACTGCAATGATAATGACGAAATGGTATGCATTTGCGTGCCTATGACGTCATAAATCTCAGAAAAATGCAAATTTCCAAAAATCCATACGTAGAGTTTTGCACCTTGGCGATTGTTAACCATTGGCACCATTTTCGATATCCAGAAGTGTATGCCACTCGAGTTTTAGGCCTTTTTCTGTCCTGGTCACGTGACTTACCAAATATGGTTGTGACTCGAAAATCTTGTAAACCTTTTTGATTGTAAAAACATAGCCAGACAGCTTGCCTGTGCAAGTTAGGGTTTCCAAGATATGAGCGTTGGGAACTTTCCATAGCAACAATGTTAGCTCATTTTGTAGTTAAGTTAGTCCCCCTTAATCCTCTTGCCATACATTAGTCACCCTCAACAGTTAGGCGAATTCTTTCACAAAGGTTCGCGTGAGAACAATCACCGCTAAATACTGAAAGGAATTACCTAACATATTGTTCTATGAAAATTGTCCGCCGATATGCGAAGAAGTTTGTAATATACCTACGCTTTTTTTTTATTGTAAGTTAGTTCTCAGCATGCGATCAACTTGGTTTGAAGCTGCTATTAAGATTCAACAGATTTCATAAGATTTATGACAACTAATGACAGTCAAAGAAAAAAAATTTCAGTTTGCATCGATTCGGATTTTTCTTTATGAAGCAGACATGCAGCATTGGTTAGCATTCGAGGAAACAACGAACTTACGCCGTTGAACAATCACATCTTAAACACAAACAGACAATTGATTCTTACCTGAACGTAATAAACAAGGATGCCTTGTTGTGAAGCCTTATGTGCTAAATACTTTTCACATAGCAGTAATTCTGATACTGGTACCGACAGAACACTCGCTCAATCTTTGAAGTAAATCTGCACGTAAAATCGAATTTTCTGGATATACAAATCACTTTCAAACTGCTGAAAGAATTTTGTTTGCTATGTATCACGTTTCTTTGTTTTTTCATTGCACTAAATGATGGTACGTCTGCCAGTGATGCATTTCATACATCCCAAGTGTGATAGCGGTTACATCAGTTGCAACAGACTATCGAGATAGTTTCATCACTTAAAATTTCCGAACAAACCTTTCTTTCTTTATGTTTGGTCAAATGAAATACGTTCGGACAATCCTGGTAATTATGATTGACAGGAAGGGAGCGATAACATTCCTTTGTAACTATTACACTTGTGCTGACTTGTTTCCGGTTTTCTAAATGTGGTCAGTGCAAATTCAATCAACAGCCACCCAATGAGAAAATATAACTAAAAGACCTCGACTACCGTTTCTTAATTACCTTGAATCTGTATTCCCACATCAAACTGCAGGTCCTTTAAACAGACTTTTTTCGGGAGCCAAGATAGTTTTAACTATCCGAAACAATTCACATCATCACCTAACCTGCGAGCAGAGTCTCCCGTTTGCCTTGTCAGAAGAGCGAAAGACGGAAGAAGGCAAAGGGGAGACTCTCAGGCTCCCAGGGTAAACGTCACCCGAATAAGCACGCACCTACGAGCATCGCCCGGCTAGCTCAGTCGGTAGAGCATGAGACTCTTAATCTCAGGGTCGTGGGTTCGAGCCCCACGTTGGGCGTTAGATGTTTTAACCTTTTTTTAGGGATCTTAAGTGTTTTTAATGTAGTTCTCTGTCTAACAGTAGTCATTTTCCCATGCTTGTGAGCAGTGTAGTGAATGTTTCGAACTCTCTGTTTCCATGAAAATGTGGCGCTCTGAGCCAATCAAAGGGCGTGTACTGTCTTCTTTCGTAAAGTGAATGGTATCAGCCCAGGTATCTGAATCATTGATATATACACTGTAATGTTGGTTGACAGGCTGTCATCGCAAAAGCCTTTAGTCAGTTAAATGTTAAAGTGATAAAGTGAACAAGCCTTCGAAAACAGGATTTGTTACACATCATTTGTTTTATTTTACAAATCAGCTTTCTGCTTGATAGGCATACAATATTTTCTTAAATTTAAAGAAGCATGTTTTCGTTCGTTCCTTTTCCACACAATGGATGAGAAGGTATAAATTACAAATTAAGAGACAACATTATTTACATTTTATTGATACAAAAACAAAGTGTACTCAATCAGTCATAGAGAGGAAAAAAGTTGTTTTTGAAAAGAAAGAAAATAAGCAGATGCGTTTATGACGATTTCCAGTTCAGCAAAGTTGTCTCCATCCATGAAAAGCTCTGGAGAGATAAACAGGTGAGCATTAATTTAACTCATACTTCATGCACCCCAGGGACATTGAAATGGCGTAAGAATAAGATTTGGCGTTAATTCAAATTACTTACTAAAATCCAAAAAATTTATTGAATGTTCTTGTAAAGAACCCTTCCTCCTCTGCTAAAGAAATGAAAAAGAAAATTGAAAAAGTCATTATTGAAAAGGAGAAATATTTATCCCAATAAATGTTACATCAAATTGATTTTGGAGCAAGGCAGCTTGTGACTGCGCACCTTTCGCAGGATACATTGCTGGATGTTGTGGGAATGACGCGTGAACATCAGTGCTCCTTGGCAGCGGACGTCCGTTCAGGTGGCCGTTAGATGAAGAAACTAAAGAAAAATTCAATCATGATCATATAATTGAAAATTCACTTTTCCCAAAAAGTGCATCAGAAAGCTTCACGTTTCTTCAGAGGTGCATTAGCACTTCTAACTTGTCACAGTATTCTTTGTAAGTGGTGTAACGTTCGTGGATTGAATGGACAACTCAAAGATGCAAGTTTGCAGATTGTCAGTTTGTTGCTGTCTAAATCACGTTTCTCTTTGAGTCTTTCATTCCGACTCATTTTTCCTAAGTAATTAAATTGAAAACAAGACATAACTGATGCTACGAAGAGAAATTACGTTGAGCCCTGTATAACAGAACCAGACAACGGCTTTGGGCACAGAAATAGCTTTAACGAAAAATAGTTTTTACATCAAGTGCATTTGCTAAAACGCTAAGTACGGTACTTGGTTCTGCTTTGTACATAAAGTATGTTTGGACCGCAGGAAAGCTTATCGTGCCATTGTTCCTCTCCAAGTTCAATTGTTTTACTGTAAACATAGTACCTGGCTGAGCATTCTGAGCATATGGGTTATAAATCATTGGCGGCCTTCTCCCCATATCTCTGGGTGGAGCCTGGGGTGGAGCCTGGGGTGGAACCTGGGGTAGAGCAGCCATTAATGGTCCAACACCAACAGGGGCCTGGACGGTGCCAATAGTCGAGGACGGTAATGGCCTTGAGTTCAGCACTCCACTTTTTGCTAAACACAACAAGAAAAATTTTTTGAAATGCATGAAACACACTTTCACAACACTGCAACTTGGTAATGTCAACAAAACTGTAGATAGCATCCTGATAATGCATGAGTCACTGACCATTCAAAAGTTAGTTATTGTTCAACATTTTAGCGCTTTTTTAAATCTCGAAATATTTTCCAAAGTGTTCGAAAAAATCCAGACTTGCAAGGGAAGCAGTGTTCACCTTTGGAGGCCCTCAGAGAGTAAGGATTCACTTTGTGAAGTCCAGCTTGTCCATTACCGCAGGGGATTTTAGGAGTAGAGTACCCAGGTTGTTGATCACCAGTGGGTAGGTAGTGACAAGTCGCTTGTTCAGGTGTTCCTGGGTGAACTAATGAACGAAAAATAAACAAGTAAGTGACAACAAAATCTAACCTTGTTCAACAACAACAACAACAACTTTATTTATAATTAGATAAATAATATACAATTTGTCCACCCGAGTGTAGCGGAGTTAATCGAGTGGGGTGCAACAATGATTCAAGTAAAAAAAAATTCAATTTGTTAAGTTACTCAAAGTTTCAATGAAATGAATGTTCCAGTGAATTCATATACCGTAAAAGCTCTATTAAGCCTCCCGGGGGGCTTATTTAATTTCAGGTCTCATTAACGGGGGGCTTATTAGAGAGGGAGCTTAATAGAGAGGGGGGACTTATTTCAAATCTTAAACACCCTGTTTTCGTCATAAAACAGTTTGGGTACAAAACTCAAACAGCTACAGTGAAATTTTATTATCTAATAAAGAGCAGCCAACAGTATTACGTGTTTGAGTGTATATTTGCTCAAAACAAACCAATTGGGCCACATGAAGGTGATTTCGCAGGAGGAAATATGGGGGACTAATTACAAAATTTCATGTCCCAATAGGGGGAGGGGGGCTTATTAGAGCGTGGTGCTTAATAGATACGGGGGCTTAATAGAGCTTTTACGTTACCTCCTCAGTTTTTTCACTTCGTTACGTGGGCATTGAAACTGATTTACTCTCTAAAAGAAAAGTAGCAAAAGAAGTAACTATACCTGATGTATACATTTCCGTTTACTAGGTCTTTAGACACAAACATCCTTCGACTCGCCCTGAATAAGATCCGGCGAGTTTAACTCCCTCGACGTTTTTTTTAATACTTGATCCCTTAGCCTATGTTCAATACGTGGCTAGCTAATCATACCTTTGGGAGTTGCCAACTCTGCATTGGCAGCATTTACAAGGCTTTGCAATTGATCTCCTTGGTGAGAAATTTTTTCTTCTACTTTAACGATCTTCTCTCTTGCTCTCTGCAGCCTCTCATCAAGCTCCTTGGCTTCTTCTCTTACCGTGGAGTGCGTCCACTGAGTTCCAAATTCTTTTCCTAAAATAATAAATCAGTACGCAGGGATTTTAATTCTCAAACAATACGAAACGTTTCATGTCAAAGACTAACGCATTTTCCACAGATTCCGTTTATAGTTCTCGCTCCTTTGGAGACAACGCTTCTTTTCCTTTTAATAATAATAATAATAATAATAATAATAATAATAATAATAATAATAATAATGATATAGGATTTGTATAGCGCTCGCCCTAGAGTTCCGAGCGCTTTACAATATGTACAATTAAAATTATTATAAATAATTAACTTAATTTCCAAGTAGAACACTAAAATTATCTGTTAATAACGGTCAGCTCTGTTGTCCTTATTTTAATATCTTACCTTGAAAGCTGGGTGGCTGTGGGGTATTGTTCACTAACTGCTGGCGATTCATTTTTCTTATTTCTTCAAACATTTCTTTCTTAAAGCTTTCAAACTGCTCCCGCATTCCAACTATCTCAGTTTTAAGTGAAGTGTTACTCTCAATCCACATCTTTTCCCGTTCTAAAAACACCAAGAGAATTTAAGGAAACAACAATTTTTTTCTCTAAGAATTGCGCAGACTTCAATCCATTTGTTTTCTTGTAGGGACCTTGCTTCCGATTTTCCCCCAGTTAAAAGCTGCTGGTTTGCTTACGATCTTCTGGCATTGGCTATTTCACATCTTAACTAGACTCCACCCATATGTTTTCAACAGTGCAGTTCTTAGCTCAGTAGAAAATTTATGTCCTACCCCTCAAGCTGGCAAGCTCAGCATTACTGACAGTCAGCTGACATGTCACTTCCTCGACCTTGCTGAGCAAGGTATTCTTCAAACCCTCCATGCCATCGCGCAGGTTGCCAATGTCACTTTGTAAGAAGGAGAGTGCTTTGTCAAACGTCGCCACATGCTCTGAAATCATAACAAAGTTCGGTCGATAAGTACATTTTTTCAACCGTAATCACACAAATTCAACGAAAATTGCGCATTATCAGAGCATGTATACTCAGAGTGCATCACCCCTTGCCTCTGCTGTGTTTTTACTGGTGGATTTTTGAAACACTAGCAATGTCACATTATGCATTGAAAGTTCTGAGGTACTAACCTTGATTTGACTGAAGCTCATTCTTTAGATGACCGATTTCTAAGTTCTTCTTTATGACATTTCCTCTGGCGACAAAAGCAGCCTTCTTTGCTTTCTTTAGCTGCTCATCAAATTCACTGTCTCCTGTCAAGTCAGTCTTTCTTCGATTTTCAATTTGCTGCTTAAGGGCAGCCACTTCTCGTTCCTTTGCTGAAATAGAACAAACAAATAGAGAATAAACTTTACTAAAAAATCAACACCACTACAAATTATTTCAGATGAGCTCAGTTTTTGATAACAACATTTAGTTGCTGTTAATTTCTATTTTTAATTTGTTTTTTATTTTGTCTTCTCATAGAAAAGTTACCGAGTTTCTCAAAAATCAATCGCTTCGCGAGCTGCAACTACCTCTCTTAAAAAAACAACAACAAACAAACTTGGAAAAACTGCTCCGTTCGTGTCAGTGAAAATAGAATATTAAAGACAAAAATATAAATTAAACTGAGAGGGCTGGCGAGTTAATTCTACTCCATGGAAGTGATTTTAGTACTGCGCGAAAAAACTAAGATATGAACAATGTTTTGATGTTCCTGCTTAGGAATGATATATCTCAGTGTACACACCAGCACATGAGGCCTTGAGAACTGAGATCTTGTTCTGTAACTCCTCCACTTCCCTCTCGTACTATGCAAGAAAAAGAGCGACAAAGAAGATTAGCTGAAAAACGCACTACGTAATATTTCAGTTGTTGCCGTTGTCATATCTAATTTTTTTTTTTCTGAAATGGCTTTTGTAAAATTTTCTCTCATTTCTCGTTCTTCTGAAATGTCTTTGCGCGCGCTCTCTGCAAAGTCTGTTAAGACCAAAGTCTGTCATCATCCGAAGTCGTTTTCTAAGAACGCAAAATGATGTTGATGGTTACGCGCAAATTATACTATTTTAACAAAATCTTTATCATGTTGTGGAGAAAATAAAGACTGGAGCTCCTTGGTTTTAGATTCATGCGTTATCAACAGGAACAAAATAAAAACTGCGCACATTAAAGGCGCGGTTAATTGTTTCTTGGTAGAATATTATTGTTGCCAAGCAAATTTAAGTCATTAGCAAAACAAGCGAACATATACCTGTCGGTCCTGTCGAGGAACGGGAGGGTTAGCCTGCCTCCCCATACTTGCAGCCTCAAGGGGCTCGTAGTTGTTGGTGGGTAGGTCTTTGACCCACACACCGTTTGAAAATACTCTGTGATAATCGGAGGTCCTTGAACTTTCAGTCTCGTCGCCTGAAACTGATTTATACACATAACCAATAGTTGAGGTCAACCAAGACTGATCCATATTTTCTCTCTGTATTAGCACAAGCTTAATACAAGCACTCAACACAGTTTTGGAAAAAATTTCCGTGTTATTAGTTGTTATGGCAACGCCTATCTTATTTACTTGTGACGTAGAGATGGAAATGGTTAGAAGCCTGGGCACTAGAAGTTTGAAAGCAAACATGTTCTCAGAAGGAAAACCAACACTTCATAAGATCATGACTTTTCGCTGCGAAACTAGATGGCAATGTAAACGTCTGTTTGGTTCATGTATGTCGAAAGAAAAAAAAAGAAGGGTAATTCGGATTAATGAAAATAGAAAAAACGTTAGTCAAGATGTGAATGCAGCTTTGAAGAGATTATACTGAAACTGTCGGTTAACCTGACATGTTCCTGTACCCAAATCTGTATCTTACGTCTCACAAACAAGACACAGTTAACCTAGAAAACAGTAGCTATCCAGTCAGTTTTGTTCTTCCCAACCAGTGGCGTTCCAGTTGAGGATAATACATCGTAAAGGGTGTTGCTTACTTACTTTGAAGACTCTTGTTGACAAAATCAAACTCGAACGGTAGAATGAGAACCACTGGAAAACGCGGCAAGGTACGCGCCAAGACAATCAAAGCAAACCAATCCTTGAAGATCGGTGATTTTAAATTTTCATCCGTTAAAAAATGAAGAGTACACGTGATGAAAGCGTGCCTCTCTTTAAAATCCAACGCGCGCGCCTGATTTTTTTCTGTTTGAAATAGTGTATTTAAAAAGCGGCGACACTTTGCGAAATGTGGTTTACTATAGAATGGTATTCAGTTAGGTGTGGAATGAGATTCTGTGTTTGGTTTCGTTGAGCTTTACTACACGACAGGTAATGAAAAAGGTATAACGTGTGACTCGCGTACGAATTCATAAAATGAAAAGGTCTTATTGCGGGTGTTAAACTTCAAGCCATTCGCATGCTAAAGCCGCGGCTACACGAGCGATTTTTTGCTCGCGCCGGTGATGCGATTTTTTCAAATTTTGTCGCGTCGCCAGCGCGCCCAGGGTGGCTACACGAGTGACAAATTGAAGCGCGCGAGCTACACTGCCAACAATCTGTGCGATTTTGTCACGAAAGTTTCAACTCTGGCGACTTTTCTCTTGCGAATTTTTCAGCTGTCGCATCACCTGCGCGAGGGTGGCTACACTTGCGATTTTCATCGCGCGCTGGCGACGCGACAAAATTTGAAAAAATCGCAACACCGGCGCGAGCAAAAAATCGCTCGTGCAGCCGCGGCTTAACGTGGTCCCAATCAATAGACTCACATCAACATTTGACTACCTTCTGCGAATTTCTAGCGAGCCTAGAAATTTGATTAGTATTATTGCCGTATAATTGTAGCTTTAGGACAGTGGCACCTTAGAACGTTTAAGACTGACATGATAAACCGGTGCGGACGCACCGCCGGAGTCCGCTGAACGAACGTTCTGCTGAGCATGACGGCCAAAATGGACGCGACCTTCGAGAATTCTGATGTCATTTCATTAAGGCTGTTTTCATGCAATACGTCAATGACTTCTGCCACTGTCTTTATTGATTTTTCGACATGTGTTTTCTTGAATCGATTGAACAGGCGTTGGTCTGCCTGGAGTAGCAAAACCAATTACTTTATGGAATTTGTGTAGTATTTACCGTTCGCCTTGTTGACCCTGACGGCCGCTTGACCTTTAGTCACCTTCTAAGTTTTTCACTTTTTCTTGAACCTTTAAAGTCAACGGACTCCACAAAGAATAGGAACTTCAACGAAGAAACCTTAAACCTGACCTTCAAGTGAACTCGTCAAAACGTTTTCCCGCTCTCCGTGGAATTGGCGCGAAAATTAGGCGCGAGCTGCAGCAGATGTCAGCGAAACTTTGGAAAACACGCCAACAGCATTATTTTATAATGTTTTCTCCCAAGTGTCGTTGCCCGAGTCAAGAGCGTTTTGCCCGAAAAATTACTCAAGCTCAAGCTAGCTTGCTGCAGTACCTCAACCCACTGGTTAGAAATTAACTGGCAAGCTGGAATAAAAATAATCACAGTAGACATCATAAAGAAAAAGACAAAAACACTTTTATATGGTAAATCGTAAACTGCATAGATGATAACAACTACACACAGAAGTTCTTACTGCTTTTCTTAGTGTTCACGAAAGAAAGAGTAAGTTTATCTTACAGGTATTCGTATGGACATAAGTTGTCATTTTCAAACAATGCAACAAGACAGAAGAGCAATAAAATTATCCTACAAATTTTCAAAGTACTACACTGTCTGTTAGATCCCCTTCCAAAACGATGGGGTTGTTGTAAGCCAAGTTATACAATTATTTAATTCTAATAAAATTGAAAACAATAATAAAAACAAAAACAAAGAACCACAGAAACAACAAAAGAAATGAATACAAATTGGCTAACTGCTTCACAAAAGATGTATATACATGTAATGTAAGCAGTGAGCAGTGAGCAGTCAAAGTCTATTTAGCAGCACAAACTATCTTCTTCTTTGGAAGACATTGCCGCCTCTGCCACCACGAGGTGGACCTCCTCTTCCCCTTGCAGCAGCTGTGGACAAAATGGAAATATGGTGAAAATGAAGGCAATACAATGTTCATACCTCACAAAACATGCCCTACTTTAAAGTGACTTTCTACTGAGTGTTGTACAACCAAAACCTGGACCATTTTAACTGATGTAAGCATCGTGATGAACCAGTTACATTCAATACAGGTAACTGAGGGCAAGTACAGGAAAATGCATGTGTTAGTTATGATTGATTCTGGTTTTGCTTCGCACAGGTTGAGAAACTGGAGCAAGCTTGGCAAACCATTCACCCAAGGAAATGAACTGATGTATCAGTCATTTAACCATGAAAAATGTGAGCTTTGTGGAAAAAAGTGCAAATTGGACAGTAATATGACAACCAAACCCAGCAGAGTGGTATGCGAGTGAACAAGCAAACAATTCAGTCCCAAATTAAAGCATAATTTTTTGGTAACTGTTTTAACCATAAGATATCCATTCATGTTCACCAAAATGATGGAATAACAGGTTACGTTACATGAGAGAATTTTGATTATTTTGACTATGGCATGGATGTCAGAGTGGTACATTGGTACTTTGCAAATGGCCAGGTTTTGTGACAAGATAAAGTTCCTATGTTTTGTCTCCTTTCAAAGTTTTGTACAAAACTTTTCTTCACATTGACATGGAAAATTAGTGCACATACTTTCTTGCAACCCTAGCCAAGAAAAAAACATTCACTGACCACCAACTTTCTATAATAATCTTGACCATGCAAACTTACGGCATGACTTTTACACTGCCCCACACATTAACTACAAATGCATTACAGTCGAACCTAGATTATCCGGACCTCGATTATCTGGATTTCTCGATTATCCGGACTTGCTTAGCTGGTCCCAGTTTTACATGACTATCAATTAGCCATGTTTAAGATCTGTAGTAAAATTTCTTTCCTTTCAATTAAGTAATGAAACTCCTGTTCAAACTGAATTTGTTTTGCTTCAAAACACAAATCTGCACACATTTTGAGCTTACATGCACCATACGAATGCATTGCATTTCACTGAGCTCTGACTTGCTCAGATGTTCTTTGTTGCTAAGTGAAATTTCACGCTCCATTTGCTCAATCATTTAGTTTCATTTTTGGCTCCGATTATCCAGACTGTTCAGCTCAGTCCCAACAAGTCCGGATAATCGAGGTTCGACTGCACTCCCATGTTGTTTCCCACAACACAGAGCAAGTGTGTGTAGAGTTTGAGTCGGAAATTGCAAGCATAATAAATTTGAGGCTGTGAGGGCATCTTTCCTTAAAATCTATATTGGTCTGAGGTTTATTCTAAATCATGCGAACAACCTGTGTGCAGTGTTATAACTACAAAACAATGATGAACTAGTTTGGAATGTCACATTACAAAACGGAGTTTACCAGATGTTCTCTCTCAACGAGCAAGAAGATCTGGGTACAGCTGCAGTGATCAATATTATTGTTGAATTCCATTGACACTACAAACTGTGTCAATGGAGTGGTGTGCTGGCCCTTATGCAGCATTATTAGCGTACTACATGGAGAAGTACATGCCCAATATACCCTTAATACTGGTCTAATACTATACCTTGTGCTCTCAGGATAGCTGATTTGCCTCTACCAGCTGCTCCGCCGCCTCCAGAACCCTTCTGTGTCATTTTCTTGAACATCGGTGCGTTTTTTAACATATCCGGGAGTATCAAAAACCGTATTTTACTCCCACGAATGAAGACTTGTTCCAGCTGTGAAACTCGGCCATCTCTTGCTGTAACAGTGGTGTTTGTCATCTGGCAATTCATATTGTCTTCAGCCTCAACTAGCTTTCCTCTGTACACTTCACCGGTCATCGTTTCCAGCGTAACAATATGTCCTTCGGCCTCATGTAGAATCTTAATGGGAACTCCTATCGACATTTTCGATTAGAATAAAGGTCCGTGATTGTTTATAGCTAGTTTACCGCCAAGACGAACACTCCAAAGCGTGCAGATGGATTGGATTTTTAACCGTTATCGCATAGCATGTAACACCGTGTTTTTCCGCCGCGACGTTTGCAAACGTTTCTTACTGAAGGAGGACTGGGGTGAGGTTCTTCTAAGCAGCCTGGCCTTTATGTCCTCTCGAAGTATTTTGATGTGAATCAATGCTTAGTATAGCTATTCTGTGGGAAAACATCTTTATAATTTATTATGGTTGTGTAATACACAAATATTCTCTACTTGCTGGGAAAACGTAATCACAGGGCAAAAGGCGGCTAGTGAAGATCGAAAAATGACAGTGATCTGCAAGAGCTTCAAGCGAAAGATTAAAGGCAAAAAACTAAAGGTGGGTATTTTGGGGATTTATTTTAGGGTAGATTTTTGAATAAGTTTAAGCTTAACTATACAGCAAATTGTGATTGAAATCGCTTCCATGCTAGATCACTAGCTCCTGGTGATACATAGTGTACAAGTCATGCCTAACTTCAATTGCAGTGGGGGTAGGGGTAAGGATACGTTTTGTTTGTAAACAACAAGTTCGAAACTGGATCAACTTGCTGTCTGCCCGCTCTAGTCATCTTTTCCTTCCGTGGTAGTAAATAGTATGTCAGTTCAATAGAGGACACGTCTAAGGTAGTTTTTCTTTGTTTTCAATGCAATGTTTCGTCTGCAGATAGAGATGCCTCATGTTAGACAGAAAACAGATTGGGATTGCGGGCTGGCATGTTCCTTGATGGTCTTGCAGAAACTTCTCGGGAATAAGTTTGATAACGTGGAATACGAGGAAATTTGTGAGATGAAAAACTTTGGAACCAGCGTTTGGACCATCGATATTGCCAGCATTTTCTCTGAGTATGAAGTGGATTATGTGTTCTACACATCGACTCTTGGAGTAGATCCCAAGTATGAAGAAAACTCATTTTACAAAGGAAGCTTCGACATGGATGAAATGAGAGTCAATCGCTTATTTACCATGGCGCCAAATTTTGGATTAAAAGTGGAAAAACGGTGAGTCTCGTTCATGAAGTGAAAGAGATATTTGTGAAAATTGTTTTAAGCTGGAGAAGATAATTTTTGCTGACAGAGGTAAGGTCGTGATGAATATATTTGCGTGACGAAGCCCTGCCTCCTGTACAAGTTTGTCTTCGCTCTTTGTAGGTGGATAAATGTTCAGTTTTTGTAGGGGGGTACATACCGAGAGTCTAAACTCCGTAGTAGCTGAGAAATCTTGAATTCATTCAGAATGTTTTCGTGAGTTCTGGCACGTCTAATGCACATGCCTTTTGAGTGGGGCATATGCTGTCATAATCATGTGTCCAGGACTTTAACTCTATTTTGGAACACTGTATTCACTCCACGCGCAGTGTAAAAGTAAAATTCTACAGATCTGCAGATTATTGTTGCTTTTCCAAGGTCAATAATTTAACTGTTTCTATAACGATGACAATATTTGTCATTATTTAACACATCACACAAGGTTACACCTAAATCAAACAATCAACATTGAATTTGGGGGTGTGTCTGGAGGCGTGAATTGTGAAGGTCAGAGTTGTTTGAATTTTTTGGGAACATAAGATGCTATATAGTAATTAATTACCCCAATCCCATCTTCTTTGTGCCCAGTTCTTCACTGCATCCATAGACTGTAATTTATCACAGCTTACAGACAAATTATCATTTGGAGGAAGGCTAATTATTTTTCATTTGTTTGTTAGGACCATTTCATTAGAAGAAATCATTTCAAGGTTAATGAAGGGCTATGTTGCTATTGTCCTTGTCAACTCAAATGCTTTGATCTGCAACTGGTGTGAAGTGAATTCTCCCAACAAACTGCGGATGCTGGCCAACTGCATTTTTTGTTCATCGACTCTAAGTGAGTACTGTGGACACTATGTTGTGATATGTGGATTTGATGCTGACAAAAGGTGTGTATATTACAAGAACCCATCATTTGATGAGAGCCTTTGCTGTGCAAAGTTTGACATGTTTGAATCAGCTAGACATAGTTATGGAACAGATGATGATATTGTATTTATTAAACTACAGGAACCTCAGCTAAGTGTAAAAGAAACTTTAATAAGTAACTGCAACAAAATATGACTGAAAGCACAATTTAGTTTGTTTTGAAGTTTAGTAATATTTAAATTTTATGAAAGGCAAAATGTCAACAACTTTGTTTTCCCATAATCTGTATTTTTTAAAGTATTCTGAATGGTATACAATGCAACTCTGTGTGGTAACATCTCTTGCAAAGTGGTCGCTTATTTGAGAAAAATATATTATTAAATAAATATTTTGCTTCCATTACAAGCTAGCCTTTGAACAGGCTCCATGTAATGAGGACTGAGGCACAAAAACAAATCAAATGAGAGAATGAAGGTGTTTGGATATCACTTAATGATATAAAGACATGTTAAGCATCAAGTGAGGAGTGAATATATATTTCATATATTCCTCTTCAGACTACCGACAGGTTAGTAAACAAATTGGTATAGCAGTCTCCACACAAAGGCTCTATCATCCAATCATTTTTTCTTAACTGTGCACAACCAACTCTCCCCTCCCCACTTTACATAACTGTACCTACAGTCTTCACTATATGGTCTGTTCACTGGCTAATCATTAGGCGACTCCTATCAATATTCATCCTCAAAACATTAAGCCTTCTTTTTGTTGTCAACAAAATAATGAACTAAACTTTAAATTCAGGAGTTTTTTCTTCATCAGTTTGCAGTTAGTGTCTTTATGTAAAACTTGTATGCAGGGCTGTCAATATTTTTTAACCAAAAAGCCTGGGATTCCAGATATTGAAGTAGAGTCACTACACTGTTTTTCTATCAAAGTAGGTAGGGCTCAACTCAAAATATCTGGATAAAATTCCCAAACGCAAACCCTTAATGATGGCCCTACGTTTGTTTAAATTACTTGAACACATGTTAATCTTCCATTAAGACAATTTGTACAAAGGTAATTAGAATTTATTGCATTTGATTGATGTTATAACAATTGAGAGGAAGGAATCCTTAATAGTAAAAGTTTGCTTCTGCATGTGCCAGGTTTCAATCAACCACTAACATTGTTTAAGTCAACAACACAACCTTTTTTTATTCGATGATTAAATGGTTTTTTAAAAAATGAATACAAGAAGTTGAAAGTACAGTGGGACTCACATCATTCAATTGGATATGAATTTCAGTAAGATAGTGGGTGCAAATTTGTAAATAAGTGAGTTGATATTGTAAAGCGATGCATGTTCACTGAATGTACAGATGCATGTAAAACATGTAGGTGTTCATAAATTTGAGTATGTTAATTTGAATATGAAGACTGACAAAATATATTTGGTATATCATTTAGATAGTATAATTATTTGTAGATTTGAAGTTCAAATTAATATGCATTTGGTTAACCAATATTAGCTGTTAAATTTTACTGTAAATGAATTAAGGAAATCAAATTTAACGTTTATAAAATGGTTTAATAAAATGGACATTGATGGGAACAGTGTTGCAGAAGAGTTGTTTTGGTGCCCTCCTTGTAAGCCAATGTAGCAAATGAAGAGAAAAAGGGCCAAGTTACATGTAGTGGTGCTTTTTCCTCTCAATATTTAGTTGTCTGCAGGGAGAAGTTGTGTATCACGATGAACTCACAGATACTTCACAGACAATATCTTGAAGACAATATTTTGCTTTTATTCAACACAATCACATTTCCAATACCTAACGCACTGACCTTCACAACGACAATAATATTTACTGAACTGATTGAAAATGGAATATCCAGGCACAGTGTTCATTACATATACAACATCTACAATCACAGTTTCATTTGTCTCATGGTTCTGTACTGGGCTTTTAATCAAGAAAACATTATGTTACTCATGATAAACAATGGAAGGACGACTCTTGTAGAATCCTTATGAGCCACTAATTTTTGAAAATAGCCCATCAGTGTTTCTAGAACCAGTCCTGTACTGTAGATCAACAGCTGTTTCTTGTTTTACCAACACCCTACAGATCAGATGAATTTACGTGTAACATTGGATCAGCTTTGAGAAAGCTTGGAAGCTCTAGAGCTTAGCATGGGGGTTATCCAACAGTTCGTAAGCAGGTATGGTGAGGAATTCCTCAAACTCTTCAGAAAGAACCAACTTATCCATCAGCTGGGAGGCCTGTCCAAGGCGAGCTTTGGATGCTCCTCCAAGCTTTTCAAGCTCTTCTTTGTGCATTGCCTTGTACAGCTCAGGAGTCAATGCACGGTCATCCTCCAGGCGCACTCTGTGTCGCAACCACTGCCATAGCTGTGCTCTTGAAATTTCTGCAGTGGCTGCATCTTCCATCAAGTTATGAATGGCTACTGCTCCAAGGCCCTGTTTAAACAAATGAACTTAGCTCTAACAGTGATCTGCATCTAATTTCTCCTACAATATCAAGACTTGTTCACATATACAGGTAATGAGAAAAGAAAGGAAATGATTGCCAAGAAGAATCCCCCCAACTTATATTATAGCAAATGTATGGAGGACTGTGAGGACATGTGCATGTTTTCATGTTTGCCAAGCGGGAAGTGATGTTTCAGCTCAGGACAATACAGAACAGTTCATGTAAACAATATACAAATAACCCAGTGGGTACTGTGATCCTGGATTGATTGGTGCCAGGATCTGGTGGGGAAGTTGGAACCAAACATTCATTAGAAAAAAATTTAACCTGACTGATCTTTTTTTTTAAGTGTAACAATGAAAGAAATCAAAATACCGATAGCCAGCTGTTGAGATACTGCAGTGCAACTTCAATGTTGATGCGCACTCCTTCCTCTGTGATTTTACCACCTGGTACAGAGACGGAAAGGATTTCTTCAACCTTCACATTCACCTCCTCACGCAGACGATGCTTCTGATGACTTGCACCATGCAGGCCCTGCAATGATCAGCAGACAATGTATTAAATTCCTGACAAACTTTGATTTTGAATCAGTACCATAGGTGTGGCAGGCTAGTGGAACACAGCATATACATGTTTCTTTTTTCTCTCATTAGTACGCACACTGTGATTGGTTAATCTTATGGGTCGTGTTCTACAGTACAGCCCGCTTGACTTCAACTAGTTTTCTTTCCCACATGCTAGATTAACTTCAGAGATATAATAAAATCTTACTAACCTTGTTTTCTTGGTCCGTAAGTTATAGTATGGACCTCGAACTCGGCTAGTAAGAGGTATGCACATAATATGCAAAAACATACCTGTGAACTAAATCTTGCACAGTGCCTTGATGATGTGTTCCTTTTCTAACATTGTATTCAAAGGTGGCAACGTACATTTATAAGCTTTATTGACAGCAGTGGTTTAACAATCACACCAACATTTTTTGGAGGGAGTGATGGTTGTCCTGACAAACCTTCCCACAAGTCACCATGGTTACACTGAACTAGTTTAATGGCCTTGCTCCTGCATGTCTCCTTTAACTTTTTGATAGAGCATCTAAACTAGTTTTTTCCGAGTATACCTGTGCCCCTTACCGAAAAATGCATCATTGATTAAAAAAGTTGTGTTGGTAACTACCCACCTTCATGAAGATCTCCTTTGCAAACGGTACAAGGTCAGGGTGTGCAACCCACGTTCCATCAAAGCCATCTGCCACTTCTCTTTCCTTGTCCTGACGAACTTTCTCAAAAGCCACCTTATTAACATTCTCATCTTTTCGGCTTGGGATAAAAGCTGCCATTCCTCCCATCGCATGAGCACCATGCTGATGGCACACTTGAACAAGGCGCTCAGTGTAAGCTCGCATAAATGGTACTGTCATAGTCACCTACACGGTCAACAGAAGGTAATAAGACTGTTTTTAAGCAAAGCTTTATAGACTTTTGAGATTCTGAAATTTAAAGACATCATTATTTGAACCTTGGTAAATTTATGTATTCTTATGATAAACACTTGCTTCCTCCTATGTTTTCCCATTTTATTTTACATGCCAATCAGGTACATGGTTATAACATATGTAGCTCAAATCGGTTCTATATTCCTTTCTGTCGTACTAACACAGGGAAGTTTTCTGTTATCTATCAAGGTTCTGTTTTCTTTAATAGGCTGAACTCTGATATCTGCAATGCTCCCTTGTTGTACACCTTCTAATCTTATCTTATAATAATAATAATATCTTTTATCTTGCTATTGATTTCCTTTCACTAAATAATAATTATCATTTTGCTTAAGTGATTTTAGTCTTAACTTAGTTTATTATTTGTGTACCACTCCACATAATTTATTCATCTTATTTCCTCTTGGTTTCTTCTGAGCTCCTTTGCCAGCTTACTATTAATAAACAATAAATAATCAGGAAGCTCCACTCACCGCAGTGTTTTCCAGAGAGGTCCTGTATCCAGATCAAATTGGAATTTGGAAATGCTGATTTTTGAGGAGAGGGGAAAACTGGAGTAACCGGAGAAAAACCTCTCTGTGCAGAGTAGAGAACCAACAACAAACTCAACCCACATGACACCGAGTCCGGAAATCGAACCCAAGCCACACTGGTGGAAGGCGAGTGGCCTGACCACTATGCCAACCCTGCTCCCCCTAATTGTTTATGTTCTTTAATTGGCTAAATAAAATAACTGAACTGAACTGAATACTAATCATGAATCTAGTTTTCTAAGATCTATGTTTATCAACATCTAGTAAGAAGTTTTTCATTCAAATTGAAAGCAAAATCAAGGCAAAGTAGGTTTTTAGAGGCAATACATACCATCTTACGATCTGGCAGTACACAATCAGGTTTCCTTGACAATCTCTTGATTGCCGAGAATATGTAATCCCATCTGCCAGCATTCATGGCACAACAATGTTCCTTTATCTCATAAAGCATCTCTTCCATGTTGACTCCAGCAAGCAGCGTTTCTAACATCACAGTACAACGGATGGTTCCTGAAAATCAAACAGCAGAGTTTCAGCTTCTATGACCAGGTAACCTTAAGGGCAGAAAAAACTTTCAGTCTATGACTCATTCAAGTGAGCTAAAAGACTTTTCACAACTCGCTATAGCCTTTAATGCCACAAGCCCCTCATTTATTGGGTTCAACAAAAAATCTGCGCAGCACCTTTTTGGAGAATAACTGGGTAAATGAGCTCTGATTGTGAAAGAATCAAGCTGTGTGAAATACCATCATCTTCAAGAGCAACTCACCTTGTGGCACTTTCATGTAATCCTGAGCAGATTTAAAAACATCATTCCACAGCCTTGTTTCATGGTGAGTCTCCATTTTTGGAAGGTAGTAGTAAGGAGCTGAGCCGTTAGCTAGCCGGATGTGGACATTATGAAAAAAGTAGAAGCCAAAATCCACCAGACAACCAGCCATCGGTTCACCATCACACAGGATATGTTTCTCATCAAGATGCCAGCCACGCACACGGACTAACAGGCAAGCAGTCTTCTCCTTCAACCGACGCTCAGATCCTACAAAGCAATAATGTACTTTATGCAAGCCAAACACCACCCTGAATTTCTATCACAATATTCATGCACTTTGGATAACTGGCTTGTGATTGATAAAAGTCTCTTTTGGGGAATCACAGACTGTCCATCCATCCCAATTTCATCAGGATTACCTCGAATTTGATTGAAAATCCTGAATCCAGACCAACATGCAATCGAGATAGGAAAAATCATCATTTTGACATCCATTCTGTACAATTATTGTTGTCATAATAGATACATTACAAGGACACAAAATAGAGAATACTTCACTCTGATATCCTGATAAAATAAAAAAAAACTTCAAGAAATAACATACAATCAAGTACTGTTTAATGCTAGAAATGGTGGGAGGAGGCATGCCCCCAGACCTCCCTAACAGCTCACGCCTTCTGCACTAAGAAAAAATTTAAAGATTTTTCATACCCTGAAGGTTGGACAGACTGGAATCAAGGCTCCTTGTGCAACAGTGGTCACTCCAGGAGGGAATTGTATGAACATCACAACAATTTACAGGTACTTTTGTTGATCATTTGTTTTGTTTTCATAAGCTGAACATGTACATTTGATCAAAATGGTGACACTATAAAGAGAAGTTAGATGGTGCTCTCTATTGGGGCTTACAATGACCTAAAGGCTTGTGTCTATCTTGTACTATCAAAATGAAATTCAGGTCAAAATGAAATAGGCTATTTCCGAATTACCTTTCAAAGCAAGTCCTAGTGCTCATCTTTTCATGTGAAAGCTAGTTCCATTCACATGCAAATTAAATTCATTTTCATATGAATGGAAACTAATTTTCATATGAAAAGATGAGCACTAACTAGGCCTCGCTTTGAAAAAGAGGCCAAAGGTAATTCGGAAATGGCCTATTCCTTTGACTCCTAACCCTAATTATTCATGAGTCATGAATAATTAGGGTTAGGAGACAAAGGAGTTTCATTTTGACTTACAACATCTATACCAAGAAAATACTAGTGACTTGCGGGATATTTCATGCTGCAGCAGTTGAAAGGATTGCATAACTGCATTTATACCATGCTATAGAAAATACAGCCAATCAGAATGCAGGAAAGCCCTTGTATATTCGTCAGTATTACATTGAACTTTCCCATCCATCAATGCAATTCAACAGTATCACACCCAACC
>JAEMWC010000096.1:1205000-1215000 GCA_016490735.1 Pachyseris speciosa
CGCATGCACATTAGAAACAAGGCA
Organism: Pachyseris speciosa; assembly: GCA_016490735.1. Classification (NCBI taxonomy): domain Eukaryota; kingdom Metazoa; phylum Cnidaria; class Anthozoa; order Scleractinia; family Pachyseridae; genus Pachyseris; species Pachyseris speciosa. The sequence goes on from JAEMWC010000096.1 coordinate 1,205,025, forward strand.
TCAGCCGAAATTTCCCCTTTGCCATCGTGTTGCAATGAAACAAGCATGGTGACCACTCTTTTTTATTGGTGTTAAGTACATGTAATAGGCACATGAAAAACATTTAAAGGAGAAAAAAGTTTAATAGTAGAAGTTGGATTATTTATATATAAATGACATGAAACACTGCATTTGGAGCCAGGGAGGAGCATGATATGGTGACGTAGTGGTCCATTTTCCTTACATTATTTGCATGATCAAGCAATTCAAAATGACTTTACTAAAAGGTTACAGCCTAGACAAACAAAAAGGCTCCAGGTTTCACTACTATTCATAGTTTGTACTATATATTATAATAACACTTTTTTTCCGTTGTTCAAGTTTCAAACATTTCTTGCGCAACTCAGTAAAAACACTCAGAATAATGGCCATGCAGGACGAAAACAAGCATGGTGACTCCATCTTTTTACTGCATTTTCTCAATGTCCCATGCATGGCTATCAATTGTGCCAAGTTTGAAAAAAATCTGGATAGTATGTCATTCTCAAAGGAATTACCTTAAAAAAATTAATGATTAAATAAAATAAAAAAGAAATGAAAATAACATCAACCCTTGGCGACTCTGTGTAAGAAAGACAGTGGTTCCAGTTAGATTGATCTGACTGGATAAAGATCTAAAAATGATGAGTGTGTTATGAGAAGAGGTTTCAAAGTGCTATTTTTACTATGAATGAACAAGTTTATGATTGCCTCTGGTGGGATATAACAAGTTGCCACGCAATGCCAATATATAAAGAATGTGCCTGATCAAGCTTTAAGTGCATAACCAAGTGTCAAGATGTGAATTTCAGGCATTTCGAGCCAGGGTAGCCATCATCTCTCATAATAAAAACACTTTAATCCCATGTACTTATCACTCCGTATCAAATAGCAAGTGGTATTAGAGCTAACTGCCTCATGAGGCATGCCTCATGGTGCATAGGGTAGGATCTAGAAGTTATGGGAAATGAAGATGCCAAAGGATGCAAGTTTTGCCAAGGAAAACATTCATCAGTATTAAGATATAGGACTGGGTTATCTGATTGGTGAATGATCTTTGGATCCAAGTCTCATATCAGAAATTAACATAATAATATCTGCTTTTTATCTGTTTGTTTTCACCAGAGGGGGCCTGAGTAATCAATATCCACAATAAATACTCCACTGAAAGGATGATGAGGCAAAAAATTATGACAGATCGATTGCATGACCGGAAAATGAGTGAAAATATGTCATGCATCAAATGTCCACGTTGTAACTTGGCGTTTCGTGACAAAGGAGTGAATGGAAGAAAAAAACCTTTAAACGGCGTGTCAGCGAGAGTTCATACAAGTTTCCTTTTCAACTTTAAGAACAAGAAGCTCAGAGAAGTTCTCACGGGAATAAAAACCTAGGTTTTTGACTTTGAAAGTCAACCAGAGCTCAACGTAAGTCTTATCTTGTGCCCGATGATCTTCCATGGAACGTGACAGTTTGTGACACGTAGAAAACAAGTTTCGGCGAGATGAACCAAGGAAAAACTTAGGGTGACACTATTACAGGACATTTTACCATTCTGGCATACTTACAGAAGGAGAGAGAGTTCTTTGAAGAAGAAAACTTCCGTTTAAACCCAGTTTTCTACTGGATTGTGGAGTTTCGTTCTGCAACAATGCTCGCCTCTTCTTGCCTCGTCTTTGTGTGAGATCAAAGTCCAGCGGAAACCGTGGGCACAATGGGTGTGTGCGGGGGAGTGCGTAAGTTGGGGGTGGGGAGGGTTAAGGGGTGTGAGATGGGCAAAGCCTGAATGGAAGTGTCACGAGAAACGGCACAAAGAGTACGTTTCTCCAAATACAATACGTTTTAAATTTTCCGTAAGGTCGAAACTTTCATTTAAGGAAATCCACTAAGAAGGAAAATTTCTACAATCTGCCAGTTGACGAACTATTGTCACACATTCGTTATTGCGTCAGTTTTTTGGCGGGGGTCAACTTGGCAGTACGTTGACTTTCATTAACAATTCTGGTTGCATTTTTCAGACTTCCTTTGAAGTTTAAGCAATGTGCTTAAACTCCCAAGTCGTGGTTTTGTCCCTGACAAGAAAAAACCCCCCCAAAATACGCCTAAGTCAAGTTTACACGGGGCCCTAGAGAGTCAAAGAAGGACAGGGTTTTCTGGTTTACTCAGCCATGACCATTTGCCACTATTCCCGCACCAATGAAACGCCCCGAGAGAAAGCTGAGAGAACAAAAGATTATTATCTCCACCAATGAAAACAATGCTTTTATTATAGACGGACAAAGTCCACGGTTATTACAAAACATTCTGTAAAAACCTGAAGTTTTCTACTTTTATTTAGTAGTTTTCCAGTGAAGCTTTCCCGAAGCAGGTTACAACCACGCGGTCAAGAATCTGGATTCCCAAGTTTCCTAATTCTCTTCACAGTTATCGTCAACAATGTTTTCCAAACAGCAGCGTTACGCAGGGATCAAGAGGAATTACAACCCTGAAGATGTCGAAAGGCTCAGAGGCTCGTTGAAAATCGAGTACACCCTGGCGAAGCGAGGCTCCATAAAGCTCTGGGATTACTTGACTCGTGGAGGAAACTCGTACATCAACGCTTTGGGAGCGCTCACTGGTAAGGTAGCCTGTAAATAATGAGCTCAAAATTCGCGCTTCCCGAAACTTTAGTTTGACCATAGCTCAGAGTAAATTTTCACGTGAAACACACTCGTTTCCCTAATATGGTGAAGACCACGATGACGCGCGCGATTCGCTTGGGTTTATCCCGCGAATTTCCGTGAATCGAGCGATACGGGGATTTTTACTGCCTTCATCATTCTTTCGCTGTTTTTAATCGAAATTTGCGAATAAATATCGGGAAGAAATTTTTTTACGGCCACGTCAATTCGACAAAAACTGTTGACGTGGAAAAATTCACGAGCCCGTTTTCGAACTTTGGACCTTGAGGCAATTCTATACGTAAGCTTACTTGCGGTTTTCTGCTTGATTACTTTAGGACAATGTGTATCATTGTATAAACCAAAACATGACGATCTTTTCTCAGTTACATTGACGAAAATGTTATCCAAAGGTCACCTTTGCGGGCCGAATTTACAATTTTTCAGTGACGCAGTCTTTTTGACACTCTTGGAGGAGCATAACATGGCCATTTGGGTGCCCTGTTTTTTTTTTTCAATTACACACCTCTTTTAGCTCTTTTTCAATCCTTTGATTTGGCCGATGCACGATTTCTTGCATCAGTTATGTTGACGACCATATATAGATTGTAGAAAACTAAATAAAAAATTTAAATATTTAATAATTTCAAAGGGTCTTCAAACATTTTTGTATTTCAGGTGGTCAGGCAGTGCAGATGGCCAAGGCTGGCTTGAAAGCCATTTACCTCAGTGGCTGGCAAGTTGCAGGTGACAACAATCTTGCTGGACAGACCTACCCAGACCAGAGTTTGTACCCCTCGAACTCAGCACCAAAACTGGTAGAGCGGATTAATAATGCCTTCATCAGGGCAGACCAGATCGCCCATATGGAGCGAACTGAGAAGCATATTGACTACTTTCTGCCAATTGTTGCTGACTGTGAAGCTGGATTTGGGGGACCACTGAATGCATTTGAACTGACCAAGTCCATGGTAATATAATCACCTGTAATGCAATTCTATACCCACCCTTTCCAGTGCCATGCACATACCAATTCAATATGCTTCGTCAATTTGTAACAAACATTTTTTATGATTCCTCTGAAAGTAACTATACAAGTCTGCAGATCATACCATTGAAAAAGGGAATCATTCCAGAAGACTGCGCTTGAGCTTGCACTGATAAATTAAATTCCAGTAGAAGAAACTTCCTTCCTAGCAACTGCCACACCAAGGCCAAGGTTGAAATAGATTTTAGATATTCACTGAGTTCATGTAAAATTCAATAGGCCATTTCTGAATTACCTTTGGCCTCTTTTTCAAAGTGAGTCCTAGTGCTCATCTTTTCATATGAAAATTAGTTTCCACTCACATGCAAATTAAACTGATTTTCATATGAATGGAAACTAATTTTCATATGAAAAGATGAGCACTAGGACTCGCTTTAAAAAAGAGGCCAAAGGTAATTCGGAAATGCCTATTCACAGAAAACCACAAAGCACCCAGTAACAGATGCTGTGCAATTCAGAAAAATTTGTTTTCATCAGATGTAGTGAGGACTTGATAGACCTGATCAATGTCAGATAAATAAGTGCCTTTGTTAAAAAGAATAGAAAGAAAAATTAATTAAAAATAATGGATCTGGTGGTGTCCTCTGCCATGCTGAAGTATGACCATAATTGAGTTTATTGTGTGGTTTAAAATCCTCAACAGATTGCAGCAGGTGCAGCTGCAGTGCACTTTGAAGACCAACTGGCCTCAGAAAAGAAGTGTGGACATATGGGAGGAAAAGTTCTTGTGCCCACGCAACAGTTCATCAAGGTCTTAAATGCAGCCAGATTAGCAGCTGATGTTTTAGACATTCCTCTTGTCATCGTTGGACGTACTGATGCCAACTCTGCTGCCCTGGTTACATCTGATATCGACCCTTATGACAGACCCTTCCTGACAGGAGAAAGAACCCCAGAAGGGTTCTTCCGTGCCAAGGCAGGATTAGATCAAGCCATTGCCCGTGGCCTTGCCTATGCACCCTACTGTGATGTGCTGTGGTGTGAAACAGGTAAGCCAAACATGGAAGAAGCTCGCAAATTTGCTGATGCCATCCATGCACGGTACCCTGGAAAACCTTTGGCATACAACTGTTCTCCATCATTCAACTGGAAAGCCAATCTGAGTGATGCTGAGATTGCTGTGTTTCAGAAAGAATTGGGCAGAATGGGTTATCGATTCCAGTTTGTCACCCTGGCTGGCTTTCATTCAATAAACCATGGCATGTTTAAGCTTGCACGTGATTACAGAGTCAATGGAATGTCTGCCTACACCAAGATCCAAGAAGATGAGTTTGCTCAGGCTAAAAATGGATTTACCGCCCACAAACACCAGAGGGAAGTTGGTACTGGGTATTTTGACAAAGTTTCCATGGCAATCAGTGGTGGAACAAGCTCAACTACAGCACTGAAGGGCTCCACAGAAGAAGAACAATTCTCGCAAAAACCTTATGCCATGGCCAAACTATAAAGAGAGAAAATAATTTAAAATCTTGCAAACACAAACACATCTGATCACAAACTCGCAAACATACATGTACACACGACTAATCACAAACAGTGCAAACAAACACAACTCGTCTTTTCATCTTTATTGTAAGGAGTAAACAAAACTTCTAAGCCCCATAATTTATTAGTATGCATAATCCTTTGCTTCTTCAAAAATGTCTTTTGTAACTAGTTGTGAGAATTTGTTTGAATATCAAGTGATTCTATTTTGTGATTGCCTCCTTTATTCTCATAACTTGTATGTTTAATCAAGTGGTGATGATGTTTGGAGAAATTTGATGCTGGTCATCTTTGGGGCTTAGAGGGTTAGCAAGGACATTGGAATTTGTTGGGTGGGTTTCCATTCTGCATTTGGATTTTCACAGTGTAGTTTTTTTCTATTTTTCAATATATATATATATATATATATATATATATATATATATATATATATATAAGGTATCGGTATTCTCTGGAGTGTGCCACAAATGGCAACAGGTGTGGAGGTCACTGAAAAGATTGTAAAGTGCCCAAAGTGAAAAATAAAAAAAACATTGAAATTTTTCATTTGCCTTGTACACATAGGATATACCACTAAAACAGAGCTTAAATTGCAGTTCTCAGGGCATTGATTGTTTTGAGACGTTACCTTGACCAAAAGCATACAAAGACTAAAAGTTTCAGAAGTTGCAGGGGTGGTAAATCAAATCTCGTATTGGAGGGGGCCATGATTTTATGCCTTCAATGTGCAGATCTTTCAATAAATCTGTTCGAAAAGCATTGCATCTTTTTTTACCAAATCTTGACTAGTTATTTCAACTTTTCTAGGGTGTTAAAAGTTGCAAAATCTGGCCATCGTCTGCCCCATGACCGAGTCAGAAGGGGCTTGGGTCTATTCTCGATTTGATGTCACAAACTGATTTGCATCGCATTAAGTCTTTGTAAACATACATGCAAAGCAGTTTGTGACATCAAATCGAGAATAGACCCAAGCCCCTTCTGACTTGGTTTTGTGGCAGACGTTGGCCAGATTTTGCAACTTTAACACCCTAGAAAAGTCAAAATAACTAGTCAAGATTTGGTAAAAAAAGGGGCAATGCGTTTCAGACAGGTGCAAAGATTTACCTGTATTTTAGCGAGAAAAATTTTTTGGTTTAGGTGCACTTTGAAATTTGTGGAACTCTGGTAGGAATGCCACTCTATTGTAGAACCACCACAATGAGGCTTTCCCTTTAAGCATTTAACATAACAAGACTCAGAATTTACCTTATTTTTATGGCTGATTTTTATTTATTGTTTAAGCTGAAGGAGGAAATTACATATGACTAATTTAATTGTTCATCTCGTTAAAATTAATATAAAAGTTTCAAGAACTGTTGTTGTTTGATGCAAATAGTTGATCAACATCTGAAATGATTATTCTGATGTAATGTATGTGTTATGCTTTTATCTTTTAACTGATAAGTTGGTTATTGGCACCATATGGCTGACATTCTGAGCAGTGCTTCAAAGTAACTTCAAGAAAGCTGACTTGAATGATAGTGCCTCTATGAAGGGAAAAGCTTATTTTCTCATATATTATAAAATGTAGTTCAGTTAGATGCTTGTCCAAAACAGTCTATCATTATTTTTAAGGAATGCAATAAAAAAAGTCGATAAAGCAGTGTCGGGTTAAAGTTGTCTTGTTATATTATTATTACAGTCCAGTGAGAATTTTATACCGGTAACATCTCTACTGCAAATAGCCCATTTTACAGTTGTGTGTCCAGTGACCTGGCCTTTGAGTAGAAGTGAGGCTGGAAGTGACCGTGTTTTGATACACTCTGTCCTTTCCATGCAAATGTCGACAAGTCAGCATAAGAAAAACATGATTTACATGAGAAAAGAAGTGAGGTCTGTATGGTCAGACGAGGTATGGCAGTGAGGTCACTGAACATGCAGCTGTAAAATGGACTTGATTTATTGTTTTACATTAAAAAACTGCAAGTGAATTAAGAACCTACACCCCAACAGATTAGAACCACTCATAGTTGAAAAAAAAAATTAAAATGGGTTCTTACATGAAAAATCTTTTTTAGTGGAAATCTCCTTAAGGTACTTGTAGGTTTAAAAGAAATCAAGACCTTGTAAAGGGATTGTTGCATATTATGTTCTCACCAAAACTGGGATCAAACCCAAATGAAAGGTTTCTGACTGAGAGAAAAAGGTGATCCCCGCCCACCCTCCAGATGCCTTTGTTTTGTGGGTGATGCTCCCTCCTAATCTAGGAATCTATATTTTTCATGTGGTCCCACCACCCCTGGGAATTAGTAGTTGAGTTAAGGGATCAGTTCAGAGAAGGACTTGACAAAGAAAACTCCATAAAGGGAATATCATAATGATAAAATACAAGACCTGTGGATGTTCTCTCTCTCTTATCAAACTTCTTGAAAAGAACCTACTTGAATATTGTTAGTTTTCAAGTACTCTTTCAGGTCAGAGTTCTTAAGAGTCGCCAATTCATGTTCCCTATCATCTGAACAAGCAAACAAATCAGGCCCCTCACCACACCCACCACATCCCATAATACTCCTATACCCAGGATGCACCATTAGCTCACAAACAGTCTGTTTGCTCTCTGTGATACTGAGTTGCTGTTCGTTTTGTTTGAACACATTTTCTAAAGCTTGTTTAAGTCTTTGGAGTATCATGTCTTTTCCCATGGTGCTAAGTCCAATGAAATGACTTGGAAACCTGCAAGTTGTAAAAACTCATTAATCAGTCATGAAGGAAATACAAAAGAAATTAATTTTTAATGAGTGTTTTTATATCTGATAAAGACACAGCTAAATTTTATGTCCGATTTTCTGGGCCAAAATAATCCAAAATCTGAATTTTAGTGTAAGAATGGATAGATGTACAGTAAAGTTTTTTAAGCCATTCAATAAATTTGCAATTTGTATTTTATCAAGTCCTAAAACAGTCGGCTGCGCCTCGTGTTTTAAACTTGATAAAATACTCCTGCTCATTTATTAAACATTAGATAAAATAACAAGATGGCATTCTAGTTTTGAGGATTTTCTCTTTATAGATTGAATGCTTCAAATAAAGCCTACCAAAGATTAACTCAAGCCGTAGATTAAATTTTAGAAAAGGATAACTTTAAAAGGTACCACATGTCCTGAAATAATGGATGACAAACAGCCCGCCACCACCCCCATAAATTTTTAATCTCCTGCTTGACTGCTATCTTGAGAGCTATATCTGAATCCCACCCTCCCCTGGGTATTACTCAAGGAAATACAGTGAGGTGGAACTCTGTTTAGAAACTCCCTGCTAAGCCTTAAGGTGGCATCTAATCACTGTTAGGCATCAAAAGTATCATGTGACACAAAAATAAAACAAAAGGAGAATGGTTCTGAGATAAAGAGTCATCCCTGCACTAATATCAAGAGGTTTATGCATAATAATGTGGCGCTTGTTTCTGGCCTGAGGGCCTCGTTTTCAAACAAGGTCCAAAACTGTGCTTTTAATGCTTTCTAATAATTGAAGGGCTGAAAGCAAAACTATCATATGTGATGATTTAGCGTCGAAATTTCAAATTGCTCGGAATTGTCTGAATTTTGACATGTGGACTCCATTTTTGTCAAAGAACATTGCCCTGTATTTTTTTGCGGTTGCGCACTTCGGTTTAAAAAAAAAAACAGACCTAAAGTACGTTCACATAGACCATCACATACGATAGTTTCACTGTCAGCCCTTCAATTATCAGTTTAATACTGTAAATCATTACAGCACGACTCAAAATCAACCGTTTTGTTGTTTTGACTGCTTCAAATGTATCACCTTATTCCATGACTGGAGAAAGTCAGTGTAGCATTTTGTGCGTCTGTTACAACAGATCTGTAGAAACTCAAAAGAGTCATCTGTGTACTAATATCAAGAGGTTTATGCATATGTGTTGCTTGTTTCTGGCCTGAGGGCCTCGTTTTCAAACAAGGTCCAAAACTGCGCTATTAATGCTTTGTAATAATTATCAGTTTAATACTGTAAATCATTACAGCAAGACTCAAAATCAACCATTTTTTTCTTTAGACTGCTTCAAATGTATCACCTTATTCCATGACTGGAGAAAGTCAGTGTAGCATTTTGTGCGTCTGTTACAACAGATCTGTAGAAACTCCTCCTTGGCTCTTCTATCCAAACACATTTATCCAAGTTTCTTTCTGCTGGAATCCTTGTCCACTGGACTCCAGCATTTTTCATGACCAAAGCAAGGATTTCACACACTTCGGGTATAACATGAATGTGTTGATGTCCATCAATATGTGTGGGTAATGATCCTACATTGTCACCAATCCACTGCAGTTGTGCCTTTATCTCTTGTCTAACCTGCCTTGTCAGGAACAGGATTTCAATTAATAAACTTTCACCAAACAAAGTGTTCATTTCTCCCATTGCTCCACCCAGTGATCTTCCCTTGGTCACTAAGTAAAATTGCTGTTTATAGTCCCCAACCTTTCCACAAAGCAACAATCTTTATGTCCCCAATATATTGTAACTTGAAATTGTCACATAGAAAAGATGATAGCAAATCATCAAATTTTTAGATGCAACAGTTAAAGAAACGGATGGAAACCGAATAGCAGGAGTGATCAAACAACTTCCAAAGAATATTGAAAAAAATCAATCTTATGAAATATTAAGAAAATAATTAAATATTAACAATTACCTCATCCAAATCTATCTCTCCTCTTTTTAAAGCTTCCCTAAATCCAAATTTCCCCCTGAAGAAACCATTTTCTAA
>JAEMWC010000096.1:1222500-1515000 GCA_016490735.1 Pachyseris speciosa
CTATGTATTAGTTAAGTTTAAGCTTGATTTGAACTAGCTTGAAATATAATTCAAACCAAAAGCAAATTCAAAAATAACATAAAATGTTCAAAATGCACAGACTGTCATATGCTGAATCAGTTTCTCATGCTGTTGTTATGGATGTAAAGCTCTACAAAATATGGCTCAGATGTAATGACAACCCCACCTGCTAGCATTTACTTGGAAAGGGATCTCAAATGCCAAGATTTTTTCAAACGGAATCATTTAGCCACATTGGAGTTTCTGTATGGGTGGGAAAATGTCATCCATCCCATCCACTAGATTTAACCAACAGCTGTTCTTCTCATTAATGATAGTATTATTTTTCCAGGATTACAGGTTTCCTTTACAATGGTGAATTCTGACCCTGACCTAGTACTAGCTGAATGGGATATTGAGTCTGCAGTAACAAGTGAGTAATAACTCTTCAAGTTGACTGTGGTTGAATTTGCTGTTATTGAGTGAAGAAGGCTTGGTCCAGTTTATCAACAGTTTGGGTCATCATGGATTGTTTAAACTGAAATATGGTAAAACATGTCACTGCTTTTTGTTGGAATAACAAGATGCTGCTTTTTTTGTCATTGTGGTAAAAATTCAAGTTGTTGAGGGACCATTTTTGTGATTTTACAGTATGCAGTGTTTTCTTTGCAGGATACCTGGATCCCTTTTTACTGAAGTTTCCTCATTTGGACATCTCTGTGGATTCTCAGGTATAAACATGTCATTGAGAGGATATGTTATGAGATTCTTTGGATGGATGGTGAAGTGGTTGACTTGTGTGGTTGTAACCTTCTTGTGATCTGCCCTGTAGGTCCTCCATTACAGCAGCATCCAAATCAATCCAGAAAGGATGGAAAATCTTTTCTATCTTTCTTATGATGACTTGCCTCATATGATGAATCCAATTGAGGCTAAGCTGGTAACTATTTGTCTCTCATTCATTAACTTTTGAACATAAAGATTGAGAAAATAACAGCTGCACTGGAAGGGTAGTGGAGCCACTTGCATTACAGACTTCCTTGAGGTTTGTGCCTCCTAATGTGAGAGTATTTCTGCATGGCTTATGACTACCAGTGTGTACAGAGAAGTAGATCTGATGAAGGGCAATAATGAAATGCTAAATGAAAGTAAGGGCCAACTGCACATTTTTCGTCGAATTTAATTCTAAATAAGCAACGATAATAAAACCTTCACGTTGTCAATCTTTATATTTGTTTGTGTTTACAGGCTCACATATTTCTTTACATCCCACTCTGAACTTTGTTGTTTATGTGCCGTCACAGAAGCATACTCCTCTTTACATGAGAACTAAAGATGGTAAGAGTAACCTCTTTAAAACTCTTTAAATAAATACATTGGTTCCAAATCAATTTTTTGCAAAATAGCTGATAAAGTTATGAGTAGATTTGACAGACAGATAAAAAGTACCCACCCGAGTCGGGTGGGTCGAAAGGATGTTAAAAAACGCAGAAGGAAAAAAAAGACAAATTACAACAAATATTATTGTTTGTTACAATACCTTCAGTCTGGGAGAAAAGAAGGAGAAACAGACTGAAGAGGGTGGTTGCTTAAGGAGCAGAGTGAGAACAAGTTTAAAACCGAGGCGGGGGGGGGGGGCGGGGGGGCGGGGGCGGGGCGGGGGGCGGGGGGTCAACTGGCGGGTTAGGAGATAGGACCATTGGAAGTGAGGGAGAAAAGGGACAGAAACTGGGATAAAACAGCGTTTAAGATAAGCACAACAAATGAGGCGGGCAAAACTATTTTTTAAAGAAGCCAATTTGCTGGTAAAATGCCAATTAAGTAATCTCCACAGGTGAACAAAGCGGGAGCAATGCATTCTTGAGTCCTCAATGGGGAGGAATCATGATCTACAATATCTACAGGACTGCATCGGTGAATGACACCAGTCCACAGCGGATAGCAGTGGATATGATGCCTGTTATGAACACATTCCTGTCCCAACTCAAGTTGTTGCTTGGGGTTACACCAGTGGTGAGTAATCAGCTGAAGCCAGATTTAATCTGGAATTCCATCTGTCTGCCAAGCCTGCGCGCAAGTTCTCTAACTGGAAGTCTACTTGAGTCTATTGTGCAAACGGCGAGCAGAGCGAGCCACGAGGGGATTTACTATCCTTTCACTGCAACGCAGTGCTTATGCGTGAGATCCCAAAAATAAATCGCGCGCGGGAGCTTGCCATCTGGCTCGGGAATAACTTCTCTCTTCTCTTGGTAAGAAAGGCAACGCTGAGATGCTTGCGCAAACAAACAGTCGACCGCCGCCCGGTTTGCTCAGTTGGTAGAGCACCGGACTACCGTGCGGGAGGTCGCGGGTTCAAAGCCCGGCCGGACCAACACTCACGGTCTTTAAAAAATTGAGGAGAAAGTGCTGCCTTTGTAATTACATCTGCAAACGGTTAGACTTCTAGTCTTCTGGGATAAGGACGAAAAACCGTAGGCCCCATCTCACAGCTCTCTCTCTCTCTCTGATCTGTTCTTGTGGGACGTTAAAGAACCCACACCACTGTTTGAAAAGAGAAGGGGACGTAGACTCCGGTGGTGTGGTCAACCTTCATGGGTTGTGGGAATGGGTAGGGAGGGCACCTTGCATGGGACCTAGGAGTCCCGTTCTTGCCTACCCCTACTGGGTAGGCCTGTACCCAGTAAAACCTGAAAAAGCCAAAACCAAAACCAAAAACCAAAGTCCGATAGAACTGTCCTACAAAAATGACAGCATTTGTGTTTAGTCAGAAACCTTTGATTAAGTCTTTGTCTCTATTTGACGTTGTACCGGGCTCTGTGCTCCTCCGATTTAAAAGGAATACAAATTTTCAAAGCTGAGACTAACTCAGATCCTAGCTTCGAATATGTAAGTACTTGTTCCCTCTGCTCAATAAGACGGATAATTTATCCGGATATGTATCTGTCTGTCCTTCTGCCACAATTGCGGTCTCTACAACGTCTGTAAGTACTAGTTTCTTTTGAAGAAAATTTCTGGCTCAAGAAACTTTGATATCACAAACATTTTTACTCTTGCGAAATTTAAATAAGTGCCATGTGTTCGCTCTTCTTAGAGTTCTCCAGATGGCTTAAAAATAAGAGTTGCTGCCAAAGATGTTGGACTAGTACAGTGGGTAAGGCTATCTAAAATGAGACATAAATCGTAACTTCAAGGTAGGTACAGGTATCTTAATAACTGTGTGGACGTTTTTGTTTTAGCTTCTTCACTGCAGATTACACGTTTACCAAACAAACCGTCGTTATGGTATTAAATTACGGAACCATCTTTTGTTTGTAGGAACAAGATTCGCTGATAAGACTGAAAACAATGGAATATCTGGCGACCTCAACCATCACGCTTACTTCACTGGCTCAACTGCTGGAAAAAATCAGCAACATGGTGATTAATGACCACATTCAGCAGCAAGTGGAGAGGGCCCTGGGTGCCATTCATCAGGTGTGCATAAACAATAACATCCACAAAACAAACAAACAAAACACTCCATCATCGGGAGAAGCAAAATTCCTCCCTCATGAGCAGAGTTAAAACGTACCTATTTTTAGGGCTTAAGGTCGATCATTTCTCGGGAAATTCTATATCAATAAATCACAGCATTACATTTTTTCAGGAGCCCATGAATAGGAGCCTCCATATGCACTGTTTCCTTGAGTCAACGTTTGCGCGTATCTTTCTATTTTTAGAACTGCTTTTCATGAAAGAGGCTCCAATTTCCTGGGAAAATTTGTTTCCAATAAATTCCGCACACAATTATTCATAATAAAATTGTGGCCTAAGGTGCGGAGCGCGTTGTCCCGATCCTTCTCTTGAGCATTCTAAACAGTGCGTGCAAATTTAGACACTCGCAACGTTCTAAAAATAGAATAGATACGCGCAAAGGTTGACTCAAAGGGCTTGTATGGGAGAGTGAAGCTCCTATTCATGGGCTCCTGATTTTTTTCAGTACATCACGGAGGTGATCTCGACGTGATTTATTAGAAAAGTATTTCCAATCCCTCTCATTTGTACACTGTGTTGGCAATGCTGGTGTGTGTGTGCTTTCAAGCTATTCCATACTTTCTAACAAGAATGCTATCCCCCCCCCCCCCCCCCACGCAGTCGTTTTTATGGGACTGGTATTTCTGAAATACGAGTACCCTCAAAACTACTGCGTGGGGAGGCTACAAGAATGCTGAACGTACCATTGCTCTCAATCCATGGGTTATGGCTGAATATCCAACAGTTTTTTCCTTATGATTGGTTGGATTCTTCAGTTGACACTGTATTGACCAGTGTATTCTTTTTTAGTCGACAACAGCTCTTGAGAACGGAAACCTGACCGCAGCAGTTCTCACAGCCAAGACAGCCATCAGATCATCCGGTTTGTTTACTTTCAATAACATTAGTTGAACTGTTTGTGATCAGTTGTTAGCACCATCACAGCTATTTCGCTACGAGGACTTCTACCTTCTTTCTTTCCACTTCTTCAGCTTCTAATAATTTCTTTCGAATTTCGTATCTTTCAGAGGAAGCATTTTTTGACCCATCAATACTTGAACTGTTGTACTTTCCTGACGATCAAAAGTAAGTGCTGTGTGTGCTTTACTGGTTGCTCCTTTAATTTTAAAACTCTTTTACAATATGGACCCCACAAACCAGCCTCTCATTGTTTCATACGGTTTGTATTTGCAGGTACGCTATATACATTCCTCTGTTTCTTCCAATCAGCCTCCCAGTTATTTTGTCTCTGAGGGAGGCAATAAAATGGTACAGAGGACAGGACGATACAGACAACAAAGAAAAAAAGAAACACAAAGAAGATTGAGAATTGTTATCAACCACCAAGGACATGCCGAGGGGGCTCAAGGATCAGCCTAGTACCCAGACTTTCTCTTGCCGCTGGCATAGTTATTACGTCCCAGGACTTTGTACATCAAGGGTGTTAAATGATTAGGCCAGGTTGGGTACACGGTGCTAAGCTAAGAATAATGGTGCGATGAGACAAAACGGCTACAGCGTGTCACAGCAGTCTACATTCAGAGACGACAAAGATTACACAAGTCAGAAGTGGCCCTTGTACCCTTGCCTGCTACGGTCCTGTTGGTTTGGTTCTAAGCTTTTGCTACCATGAGCCGAAAGTAACCACGCGAGACTTGATTGTATCATATTGCTCTCAGTTTAATTTTCTATTTAAAAAATGAGTCATTGTTTTGTTGTATGTGCCCAGCGTTCCATCTCTAAACCTATCAACTTCATACCTTAATTTTAAAAATGATATATACATCGAGTTTGAAACCAGTAAAATGTATGATATTCTGGTCAAAAGTTTCCTGTCCAGACCGATTTTCATAGAAAACGGGAAATACATGTTAAATATATATCACATATTGTTCGGTTTCAATAAAACAATGTTTACAACTGACGAGATTCATATTCCCACGGTTGAACTAAAAACTACAAGTGACACAATCCAGTGTGTGAAGGTGCCATCAGGCATCACACCTCCACTGGTGGCTTGTTTTCTTTTCCGTAATACGAGCTCTGGTATAGCTGAACATCGTTCTTTTGCTTATAAAAATTTGTATGCCTTACATTGCTTTCCATGTTAAATCTATTTTAACCTCAGTCCAATTAAGTTATTCTATTGCTATATGTGTTTATGTCACGGATTATGCGTTCCACTGCTTCTTCACCAAAGAAAGGCCCTATAAGAAAGTAAGAGGACGAAAGATATCAGCCAACCTAAAATATTCCATGTTAGTATATACCACACAAGTGAATAGTGCTTTTCGCCCGTTCCCATTGGTTTAACTCGGAGGAGATTGGCAAGTACTATTCACCTCCGAGCAGCCGGCGCGCGAGATTTTTCAATTTCCGACTATTGTAATGTTTTGGTCCGGTAATTATTCAGCTTGTGTGGTATATACTAAAACAATTATTCACCTCAGTGACGGTGAAATATCCACCATAATTGTTAATTATCAACATGATCCTATTATTGGAGAGTAGGAACCATTTGCTTTTTAACTCATGTAGCCCAGAACTGTCCCAACTGTAAGCAAATGGGAATTAACAGAGCTGCGTGCTCTGCTACGCTACTATGCAAATGTTAGTAATACGTTTGTTTGGAAGAGTGATGAGGCAGTTTCTGAACGTATCATCCACATAACGTCCACCATTTCAACTCTGCAGAGATCCTTTTCTACCGACGTTAAACACGAAGACGCGCTATATAAGGAGCGGTACCTTAGGTACGTTCGGATCATTTGTCAATCAACCGTCGGCCCATACAGAACTCCGTGAAAATTTGTGCAATAAAAGACCGCTTCTGAGCAACAAGTTTATAGTATTTTGTGTCTTTCTTGTTTTCGAGTTTCTCAGTGACTTTTATTGCCATGGAAGAATATGTGGAGGTTTGTATGTTCTGAAATTGCCGTGCCAATGTTTGAACGTTTCGATTTATGGCGCTAATTTTGAAATTCCAAATGGTTTGCTTACGCCACCGCACAATGGTGACAGTAAAACTAAAATGCAAATGAAACAGGGGGCGGAGCTTTGCCTTTTATAGCGCGTCTTCGTGTTTAAGTGGATGACACGGTTTGTCATTTTCATTCAGTGCCATATTTATTTGCACAAGAAAATTTGGAGCTGAACAGACAGTTCATCAAGGATTTGCCAGAAATAGAATTTGTACTTGCGGCGCGCGTAACACGTAGAAACGTATCACAAAAGAGTTCGCAAGGGATAGCTCAGATTAAATAAGGTGTGTACAGACTTTAACTCGGATACTGAAGGCATCTTCCCTTCAAACATCTGATTGGCCGCCTTAGCTGCAGCGTTCCCTGGGCCCATGGTAGCTACGGCCAGAATGCGGTCCCCTCTGAAATAACAAAAAAGAAGTACAACTGTTACAAGAGGTAGTGAGCAAACAGATCGCCCAGAGCGAAGAGATTTTTGGTGGAACCCTGTATTTAACAGTAAAGAGACTCAAACTGCTGCCTGAGTCGCCAATACAAGAACGCAATCGAATTTTCGGTGCTAATTCTGACGTATTACAAGCACTAAAATGAAGGTTGGATCTTGCTGTCAGCAGGATTATCCTTTCTTTGGGCACCTTTCTTTTCTTTGGGCGATTTTTTTTCTCATGCGCAGTGACCGCATGACTTTTCGGGTCACATTGTGCCATGCAAATTTATGCTCGCATATAGTACGCGTTTGCAAATTTATGCTGATGCATGTACATGAGTATAGGCTACTTGAAGCCTAGTCTTGTTTTATGACAAACGGTAGAACTCACTTGACATAGTAAGCAGTGAACTTCTGTTTATCCACGTCTCCGTCAATGATTATATCATCGAAAGAGTGCGCATGACCTAACAGCAAATACACAAAGAAACAAAAATGTACAATACAATACTGTACGCTGGCAGTTAGAGTGCTACAAAGAGAGGCAGCATAGGCATCTGTTCCGACGCCAGACTGACGCAGCTAACAATGCAGGTAATTTGGGCATCCTAGATCTACAACGGGGCAAGTAAGACAACCCTGACGATAAAAGGTATGACAGCGTACTCTGAAAAGCACCACTTTGCAAGTTCCGCACAACCTGCAAGTTCTAGGCACAGCATGACAAAGGCACGCGGGATATCCACTTGTCTGTTGAGTCAAGTACATGTAAACCCTGGGGAAATCGTTATACCTTGCCAGCGAAAGACAGCAAATCAAGGTTTGATAATGACAAAGTGGAACCTTACCACAATATCGGATACTCTTGCCATATTGTGAAGTCCAGAAGAAGGGAATGGTGTCAATCTCTTCTTTTTGTCCAAGCATGTTACGAGCCGCAGTCAGACCTGCAGAGTTACATAAACTTGGGGTATTCTAACAACTTTAAGATAAGGAAATTTGAAAATGAGAAAGAAGACTGTTCAGTTTTTTTCCGCTAGTCACTATGGCAAATCCAAAATCGTAAATGTCAAACCTACCATGTTTATGTGACATCTGCCAGTGCCCGATAGACACCTTGTCGCCATTCAGCATCTTAAGCGGAAAGTGGGCGATGTCCCCAGCAGCAAATACTCCTTCACAAGCTTTCATGTACTGAGAACAAAATAAACGATTTCATTGGCCAGGTAGGCAACTGGGTCTAAGTTGTTTCCATTATGCCAGCTGACCGGGCTGAGAAAGTAGTTTTACAAAACATTTTCAACAGCTTTCAACGTGTTTTTGAAATCACATTTCTCTTGTGACAAACAATATTTGCGCACTCAGGAGCTTCTCGTCTGTTCCTATGAAAAGAAGAACTGTGCAAAGTTTCAGAATGGATGGAAATACACAGCTTTCTGTAGTAGCGAAGTTCCCTCCTCTTTTAGGATAGGTTCGCGATAAACCATCTTCAACGAATGCCTACCTTGTCAACGATTACATCTCCACGGCTTGACAGTGGAACCCCGCTATCTTTCAAGAAACTGGTGGATGGAATGACACCTAGCAAAGAGAGAGATTTAAGCACAATAAGACTGTACTCGAAAGTAGACAAAGACCTTGAATAAGAGAGTTATGAAAAGACAACTTACCTACTCCCTGCACACAAATATCAGCGGGAACTTCTGTTCCGTTGTCAAAACACACTGTTGTTAACTGAAAGCAAATAAGAACAGACAAAACTGAAGAAACTAAATTGATTAAATCCTGGGCATTGCTCAAAGAGAAAACTGTGCGAGAGAGTAGAAGAGACAGCACCTTTCTAATTACTTACCTTTCCACTTTCGCCTTTAAATTCTTTCACGGCAGCATCACTTATAAATTTGACGCCTTTCTCTTCATGAAGCTAATGCATGAAGAATACAATAATTAAGACAGGCTTCAAGTTTGTTTAACTGCTTTCACGTTAAGGAATAAAGAACGCACATAATAAATGCATACTACGCGTGTTACGCATTATGTCGAATATAACAAAATCTTTAAAACGTGAAACAACAGACACACGCTTACGTTAATTCTAAATTAACAGCATTTGAATTAAAGCCAATTTAGGGGGAAACTAAGTTTAAACTTAGTAAAGAACATCAACATACCTTTTTCAGCATGGTGCCAATTTTCTCCCCCAACACGTTTGCAAAAGGAGTGCTGCTTCTACCAACACAGGTCACAGATTCTGCTTTGTCAGAGAAATTTGCTGCTAGTTCCATGCCTGAGAGGGCAAAAACAAGTATTAAAAACACTTATCTGGAGCAACCCTCTTTTTTCTTGTAGAGACAATAGGAAATCTTTCACTTCCAAATGATTTTTAAGCAAATTTCGTTTTATTTCCCTTTCATAGATTGTTGTCAGTTGTTTCCTCTTAAACCCTTGATGATGAGTAAATTCAGGTCAGGCTTCATTCATACCAGAAGATGTTTATTTAAAATGAAAACAAGAAAGCACTGTACATGTACATTCATACCAATAAATGATGTTCCTATGATAACCACATTCTTTCCTGGAACAAAGTCAGCTGCAGCAAAAGGGAAAAAAAGGTACCCCAAGGGTACATGTGTGGGATACACAATGCATTGCAAACTTTGCAGCTCATTAGCATTAATGTCACTGTTCCTTAGGAACACTACGTGACCGCGCTATGCTCTAAAGAAATGAGCGAAATACTTAATAAACAAGACAACAACTCAAGATGGCATTATTGGGGGGCACACTGCTTTGTGGAGGGTCAGTCAATGCGACTTCGGATTTGCGTGACAAAAACAACCTCACTTATCTCCCCAGCACTACAAGCTGAATGCTAGACAGCACGTAATGGATCGGACAAGAATATTGGTTAGCAGGCAATAAACAAAAGCAGATGCAAACAAGCTTGGGGGAAGTCGCTGTGCAGACTTAACCATACCACGTAGGAGTGACCCTAGTTTATTACCAGCAAGGAATGCAAACAAACCATCTCCAAATGGGAGGGCGCGACGTTTGACAAATTGTTAGCAATTACTGATTACTCTGCACAACAGAACTGCAAATTGAACCTTGCACCGTTTTCATGGGCTTTTACAGCTAGACAATGTCTGCTTACTTAGCCAGTAGATTAAGTTGTACTATACAGTGGCTTGGTTTTACACGCACATTTAACAAGTTATGAATGGGCCTTAATACTTTTGGCCAATGCAAATAACTGTTACGACGAAATCCGCTAGAAAATTGAGCAATTTCAGGTTTTAGTGGAAAAAAATCTGGTACCAGAATGTTTTAAAGTATTTTAAAGTCATTTTTACATTTTCTTAAAGCTAAATACATAGGTAATTGCCTGAAATAACACCACAAACAATTTCCCATGGGAACAAGAGAAAATACCAGTAAATTTCAAAGTTAGAGAACTTGTGCAAACACAGGCAAAATTTCATCATCAGTTTCATTTCACCAGTACTTTCAAGTGTTTCATACATTACCTCAACATTCCTTTTCGACGTTTGGTGTTGCTAGAAATGATTTTTTTTGAGAAGATATTTAAAACAGTCGTACAGAAGTTTGCAATACTATGAAAATAATCTTGGTACAAGGTTTTTGTTCACTTGTTACTCGAACGTCTGGTATTCCGTCTTAAAATATGCTAAGGACAACAAAGCCATAATGTTGCGAGCTTAGCTACAACAAAACTATTGATTTTACTGACCTTGGAAACATGACTACACAATAGCAACATTGATAACAACACGCCATGAAAGGCACACTGAGAACGAGATCACGGGAGTCACATTCCATTAACAATATTTTACTGATCTGTCAGTAAAATCTTATTTAACAGACTTACAACCCAATGACATTAGTGTGGCATACCACAGGTATCCCACACAAAAAGCACTAATCTTGTTACTACTTCCTAGAGAGTCTCCAATCACAACACAAAAACGAAACAACACTTAATAATTATACCAGAAATACTCACAATATTATTAACAACAATAACAGTTAGAGTGCTGATGACAATGTTGATTTTTATCAGGGTTCCAGATGAGATTTTAAGGCAGGGTGTCAACAAGGAATTCCATCGGGTCAAATTCTCAGTGCTCCCACCAAACCATTATAAATTTTCTATTGATTTGTCGGGTCATGTAGCTGGCCTTGTAGGGTTTTTGACCGGAGACCCCCCTCTTATCTGGAGCACTGTTTTATGGCAGCAGTGATGATAATGGCAAAACAGAAGTCAACAATATTTATGACAATAGTGAAAGCAAAAGATAGGAGAACAAGAATGATATAATGATTTTGATGATGGAAGACAGTAACAATCAGTGATGGAGATTAAACAATGATAATGATGATGACTGTAGTGATGAAGACGTAACAATGATCTTGAAGATTTGGTAACATGAAGGACAGGAATCATAATTTATATGGTGATGATAAGGACAATAATAATATTCAATTATGGCAATATTGAGCACAACACATGTAAGACCAAACACAAACCAATCTTGTTGGCATCATCAGGGCTTCTTAACAACATAATGTTCTCTAGATCACTTCCAGGTAGGTTTAAGCTTCTTGGTCTAAACAGAATAAAGAACAAAAACAATGAATTCAAGACATAACACACTGGTCATACTGATAAATATAACTCCCCTGGAGCTGTGCCTTCACAGTGAGGTGAGGGTTAAGGGTTAAACCTTTTAGCACCCCTATGCATCACAAGGTATAGTATAATAAGGGAGTGTGTATGTGAATCCTAAGCAAACAAATATTTATAATGATGAACATGTCTAATGGACTTACTTGCCACCAGTTGCAATCAAGACATTGTCATAGCTCAACACTGTGCCATCACTTAAAGTGACAGTCTTCTTGTTGGCATCTAAGGCTTTAGCCTACAAGAAAAATATTGTAAAACCTTTAAGTATTGACAAATATCAGTTTCACAAAACTGTCAATATTATAACTCTGTGTGAATTAAATTGCTATTTTAGCTGTACGTAAGAGTCTTGTTGGATACTCAGTAATGGATAGATCTCACCTCAACGCCATTAAGGAATTCAATATCATATTCCTTGAAATATTCCTCTGAACGAAGCTTCAGTCCATCAGCTGTGGCAGCTAATTTCTATAACAATGAAAGATGGTATACTCCTTTTATTTAATCATTAACTGCACAGTTAACATTGTATATAAAACATGAAAGCTCATGAGGATGGAGCAGAAAGCTAACACGCACCTTACTGAGGATTGGTCGATCATAAGGCAAATGAGGTTCCTTTGTGACCATGATAATGCGACCTGCAAGATGTTTGTAGTACAATTTGGGAAAGATGTTTCTTTAACACTCACAATTAATTGATTACCAGAAAATCTATCATGTGATAATAATTATATCAGTCACCAATATTAATACATGTATACCATAATTGCCACCCAGTAATATTGTCAAAACTGACAGAGCGTGCTCTTTTCGACCAAATTCACAGTCATATGAGTCGATTTGCTCTTTATCCAACCTTACAGTCCGCTTACCGTAAGGGTCACAGCACAAAAAACAGCGCTACTGAAGGTACAGAATGACATTCTTATGAATATGAATTGCAAGCATGTGACTCTTCTAGTTCTTCTGGATCTGAGCGCAGCGTTCGACACAGTCGACCACGACATCTTGCTTGCTCGTCTTAAGTCAAGTATCAGCATTAATGGCACTGCTCTGAACTGGTTTACTTCTTATCTTAACAACAGGTCGCAGCGAGTCTCGCTAAATGGCTGTATATCTGACAGTTTTAGGCTACCTTACGGCGTTCCACAAGGGTCGTGTTTAGGGCCATTGTTGTTTACTATTTACTCCAGTAAACTCTTTGAAGTCATCAAATACCATCTACCTCAGGCACATGCCTATGCTGATGACACCCAGCTTTACCTGTCATTTAGTCCTGACTCAGCTACTAATCAGACTGATGCGGTCGTTGCCATGGAGCGCTGTATATTGGACATTCGTACGTGGATGCTTATGGATAAGCTTAAACTTAATGATGATAAAACTGAGTTTATGTTGATTGGTACCAAACAGCAACTATCTAAAGTAAATATTGATAGCCTCACCGTAGGAAGCATTGACGTTGCTCCTGTCACTGTGGCAAGAAATTTAGGGACATGGTTCAATTCTAATCTGAATCTCCAGGAGCAGATCCACAAAAATTTGCAGATCTGGGTTTTTCCATTTATATAATATTCGGCGTATCCGAAAGTATCTGTCACAGGAATCTGCACGCACTTTGGTCCACGCTCTTGTTGTAGGTCGTATTGATTACTGCAACAGCCTTCTATTTGGTCTACCCTCTGTTCATCTACTTAAATTGCAACGCTTGCAGAATGCAGCTGCTCGGCTTATATCTAATGTTCCTTGGCACAGCCACATAACACCAGTACTGTGTTCGTTACATTGGCTCCCTGTCAAATTTCGTATTGATTTTAAAATACTTCTTCTTACTTTTAAAGCTATCTATGGTCACGCACCTGGTTACTTGACTGATCTGATTGCTATTAAAGAACAGCCGCGCTATCATCTCCGTTCAGCTAGCGGTTTTTTCTTAAAGTATCCCAGTTTAAAACTGAAAAAGACTTTAGGGGATCATGCTTTTTCATCTGCGGCCCCTAATTTATGGAACAATCTGCCCCTTCATATCCGCCTTGAGGACAATTTTGAACGTTTTAAATCTTTACTTAAAACACATCTTTTTAGACTAGCTTTTGATATGTAATGTTTTCAACCTACTATGTAATATATTTAGTGTTTTATTTAATTTTTAGCGTTGTCTACTTTTAGCCTTAATTATTATGCTCATTCTAGCTTTTATTTTTATTTACTTTTAATATTTAAGTATCAGTTGTTACGCGCTCTTGATCATATTTGCATGGAAGGGGCGCGTTATAAATTTTTAATTATTATTATTAATTACTATTATTGTTTATAACAAGGAAATTGTCATTAGTGCAAAATCTGAAGCTACACATAAAACACTGATGCAGCTGAGTTGGTAGGCTAAACTGCTGCCAACTGTAAAGAGATTTAACAAGCTGAATTGTTTTACTGGGTTTGTTACTCAGATCACAAATCTCTTTATGGTGGATGATTTATCCTTAGCTATCAACTCGTTTGATGTTACCTTGCCTACACAATACAGCACCACAGATTTGTTTGCATTAACAAACATCTTCAATGCACAGAGTAGCTTTAAACGGCATAACAGTTTTGGAAATATTGTGAAACCTAGATTGATCATTGAAAGAGCAACCAAACCTGTTTTGATTAAAATCTTAAACTGTTCTTCACACTGAAGTTTTTTGAACTGTAAGAAGTTGATTGTGAACTTCTGACTGTTTTGTACCTGGTAGTCTATGGATACAGGACTCTGATTTGCTGGTGATCCTTTTGCACTTAATCAAACTAGGAATTATTGGAAGAAACAAGGTACCTTTGAATCCTTCCTCCCTGAGTGTTTCTGCACCTTTCATCCCTGCTCCACCTACCACATGGAATCAAAATGCAAGTGAAGTAAATTATTCAATATTTTATACTTAATAATGCTCAATATACCATCATTAATAATAGTTCAGACATATTATTTCACCTAAAATGTTGAAGGGCTCTCACCTCCACCAATGACAACAAAGACTCTTCTGTCATAGTTTGTGTCTGCTTTCACCATCTTCTTGACTCTCTTGTGAGATGTTAATTGCTAAGAAAAGAACAAAATAATGGTCCTCAAATAGTAAGAAAAATAAAAACAGAAATAATCATCTAAAAAAATCATTAAATGTCACTGGAAGTACTGGAAGTAGCTTGGAAGTTAAGTCGAAATATTACGAAACCTTGAACTGAAAGGTCATTACCAGTAAATAAACAAAACAATGATGAAATAACAAACTTTTAAATAATAAATCATAAAAAGGACTACCTCTGGATGTGCCCTCACAATCACATTATCATTCTTGATGACCACCTGGAATGAATTATTATTATATTTGCTAATCAAATTATCAACATATGGATAGCTGTTTCCAAAAGCTGAGGTATTAAAAGAGGGGTTGAGGGTTGGGAGGGGGGAGGGGTGGGGAGTGAATCAGCAGGACCTGAGATGGGATCCAAGGGGGAACAAGAGATAAGGGAAACTCCAAATAGCTTTTCAGTTATGAAGAAGAATGAGGTAAGAATCACCTTGTAGCTAGGGGTTGGAGAGTATGAAAAATTAAGGAGTTAGGGGTATGAAATCCAAAGTTTCTTTCTTACCTCAAATTTGGGTATACTGTCTAGTCCAGGAAAATCTTCAATATCACCAGTCCTGATACTGAAGCAGGCTCCGTGCCATGGGCAACGCACTCGTCCATTGCTCAAGTGCCCAGTGTTCAGTGGGGCTCCATAATGTGTGCACTTGTGACCCACAGCAAAGTACTGTCCATTTTCACGCACCAATAACGCTTTACCAGATTCACCAATATCAATTGTTTGCATACTTGAATAAATAACAATAAAAATAAGATAATAACTAAATAAACATATGAAGAAGAAGTGACTTAGATGCCATGTTTATACTTGAGCTTTTTACTGCATTAATAGGGTTTACTTGCCTGAGTAGATTTTTTGCGAGTGTAAACATCAATTTGCGATCATTAATACAGTGTACCTCAGTAAACACTACCAAAGAAAAAAGAAATTTGACCAAAGTAAACCCATTGATTTGGCTTGGTTTCGCTAGGTAAACCAAAGTAAAATGACAGACATATCCGTTTGCGGCTATCTAGTTGCTATGGATTTCCTACAGAGTTCAGTTCATGTACACCAGTGTCGCAACTATCTGCAATTGTGTATGTGTGTTTTTCTTTTTGAGAGAGAGATATGAAAAGCAAAACCTGCTACAGTTCTTTATACAGACAATCCAAACGGTAAATGATTATTTTCTCTTTTACTGTATAACTTTTTTGTCAATTTGCTTTTTGGCAATGCTTTGAACATGTAGTCTCAACCAGTTCATTAATTCACGATCATTTTCATTCAAGGGAAGATAAACTGTACTCACGCATACAGGCAGCAGTATATTTTGGCTTTCCTCGACCGGTTCTAAACCACAAATTCATGCCACTGTAATTGTATGGTTTACAGTCTTCTTTCCCAGTTTCGCTACATTTCTGTTCAGATTTACCTGGAATGTGTTGATGAAGGATCAACTTGAGTTATTTGAGCTAGTATAAATTATGTACAAATGTATTACAGTTTAGTAACTTGACCTCGGTTAATTTTAACCACAGTAAACGCTCAAGTGTAAACACGGCCAGAAATACATTTGACTATGAAAATTGGAAATTAAAATCACTTTTAAGATTTAAAAAGCCGAGCTACAAGAATGATGACGTTTTGACACTAGCTAGACATGAATTACTTCGTTATCAAATCAAAAATGTATATATGTTGAAATCTATACACAGTAAAGAGAACAAAAAGAACTAAAAATATGTAATGTCATAAGTTAAATGAAACGTTTAGCATGTATGGAGTCCATCTGGATATTCAAATTAGGCTGGACTTTATTTTATGAAAAGTAAATTTTTCAAACACTAGACAATCAAATTAGCTCTAGCACTTTCTCAAAAATATTCTAAACTGACTTTCTTTAAAAAGAGTGTAGTATGATTGTATACATAGATTAGGGTACTAGATAAGTAACAAGTAAATATTATTACAAGTAACAAACTTAGCTACAAATCAATCAACAATGAAATTGCTCAGCTTACGTGCCATCTTGCAAGAAGTCATCATACTGGCCAACAATAACTTCAATCATGTTGTTGCTGGAATGTTCTGCAGATGTGGAACCTGGTGTCAAAAAGAGGAAGAATTTTATTGCCAAGAACTACCCAAGCAAACATGGAAGAAATTTATCTAATTGCCCTATGAGTGTGATCTGTGTGCAAGGCTAATGCAACTCAAACTACTGCTGTTCTCTTGCGAGGAGCCATATAAAACAGATTCAAGACAAAGTTAAGAATCTGCCGAAAGATGATTTGGTTAGCAAATACCATGTCAAAACAACAAAGCAGACTATGGACTCTATTCCTTCCAGCTTGTCTATATAAAGGATTTTGCCAAACTGTGTGGGTCAGCTGCCACTGTTTCCATTCATCCCTCTCTCCCAACCCTCCTTTTGCTTTTTTCTTCTCCTTTTTGCATGCACTCCATAAATGAAGTTGCCAATTCCAGGTTTAATTCCCAGCAACCTTTTTGGCACATATGCATGCATGGAAGAACTATTTCTTATTTTGAACATGCAGAAATTAAATGAATCTGATTACACATGTGGAGCTGTTTGATTACCTGTACATTTAAAACTGTCAAGTAAATGTTAATAATGCATGTCCTTCAGCCAACCTTTTTGACCTTTCTATTATAATTTTTAAACACATTACTGCCCTTCATCACGCAAAAAAACGTAAGTTTAAGTTTATTGAGTAACACCAGAAATAAACTTACTACAGCAAAAACGTAACACGTTTTCCAAAATGAACATGACATTCTGTGAGATCAATATTTAAGCTTATTAAGTTAAACACTTGTAAGCCTTAGCTCCAAACATGTGATCAAGATACTTCAAGGTTGGACAACAGCGCTATTTATTTTGAAGTAAATGGGTTTTCTCTAAATTATGATGAAAAATATAGCAATGACACAAAAAAGTACAGAATTAAAGCCACTTGCTTATTAGGCAAAATGGTCGGGCTTACAATGCATTTTTAAAATGATCACAATTAGACCGATTACCGCTCACACCTCGCTGTTCACCCAAATAACCTCACCTTCTTCGGGCGCAGAAGACGTTGTAAGTGTTCCAGTTGTCGAAAAACTGGTAAATGATGGCTTAGGGACCCTTCGAAAGCCTCTGTTTTCCTTGCTGGATGAAACGGCGACCCCCATTACGGAAAAAATATATGGTAATGTCCTTGGTAAACAATGCCAACGCGCTAATGGATAACCATGACTGATCGCTATTATTGACCTAAAACACGAACGGGTTCCCAGCTTTCTTGCTTCCCGTAACATTTATATTCATGTGCTAAGAGCGAAAGCTAGCAATTATGTAAAACAGGTGTTAGACGCCTTATCGATAGAGCCCTTACCTCAGGGTCAGCTGTACCTCAAAATGTTGCACCTACTTGTCCGTGCAAAACAGATGAAATATGCATGATGCCCAGGGAGGGGTGCTGGGAAAAGGTCACGTGCTGGAGGCCACAAGATTACCAAGCAACATCGAACTTTTCTTTGTCAACAAAAGTCGTGGTGATTTTAACCTGGATTTGAAAAATCCATGCAAGTACCATTCCTTTAACCCGGATTTAACACCTTGACAACCTATAGGTTTTAAATACCTCTTACTAACCGAGTTCGAGGTCCATACTGTAAGTTACGGACTTACGGTGGCCCACAACTGTCACGGCAAAAGAAAAAGACCCACGGAAAAAAGAAAACACTCGCGGCAAAAAGAAAAGACTCGCGGCAAATTTAAAAACCTCACGGCAAAAGAAAAAACCTCACGGCAAAAAGAAAAAGACTCACGGCAAATTAAAAAAGCTCACGGCAAAAAGAAAAAGACTCACGGCAAATTAAAAAACTTCACGGCAAAAAGAAAATGACTCACGGAAAAAAGAAAAAGCTCACGGAAAAAAGAAAAAGACTCACGGAAAAAAGAAAAAGCTCACGGAAAAAAGAAAAAGACTCACGGAAAAAAGAAAAATAGCGGGGGATTGGGTCGAGTTGCCTGGACATCAGGTCCGCCATCTTGAAACCGAAGCACAAGGAATGTTTTACTCCAATTGTTGAAAACATCTTGCAGAAGGGGACAATGTTTGCTCAAACTGTGGAAAAGGTGAGCATTTGAAATAAGCTAGCTTCTAATCTTTTGGACCAATGTGCCTTTGTACGGGAAGTATTGTGGATTTTTGCTTGGAAAACAATGTTTCCCGTTTGATGTCACCGTATGAAAGGATGAAAACTTTAGTTAAGCTTAATTATTAGTAAGTGATGCGAACGTACTCTTGGACTGCCTAGTTCAAACATGACCTTGAAGAGCATTTTCCGACGGGGCTCCGGACTGAGGACATTGAGCTTTTTTTACGTATCTCCACAGATCTGAGAGAGGATGACTCATATACAGACAGTGAAGTGGAATTTGATGAAGAGGCAGTTATCAAACACTATTTCAATAGTGGCTTTGAGTATCAAGAAATAAACCTCTTTCTTTTCAAGAATCATAACTGTTTTGTGTGTGAGCCTGATTTAAATTTGTATTATTGTGAGCTCCCTTGATAAGCCTAGGTGCTTTTCGGCAAACAATGGTCAATATGTTTAAATAAGAAAAAAAAAACACACACACACACAATATCAGCTATAGTACCCTGTTGAGAAAACTACAGCAGTACGGGCTTTCTAAACGGAAACAGGGTATACAGCACCAGAAAGATGATGGTCGGAAAGGTGAAGAAAAATAGTAAGTGGCCCATGATCAGCTGGAGGGTACCGATCTGGTTGGCATACTCTTCAACTAGAAGGCCTCAGAGTACCTAGAATATTTCTTGAAGTAACTGCTGTATAATTATTATACAACAGTTACTCAAGAAATAGATCCAGAGGGTGTTGCAGCCCATAAAGTGCACTGCCTAAGAAGAAGCGTTTACTGCAATCCAGGCCCAAATTATTCATGGCATCTAGATGGATATGACAAATTAAAGCCATGGGGTTCCCAATACATGAATGCATCGTTGGCTTTAGCCGAGGCATACTATGGCTTAAAGTTGCATGCTCAAATAATTTTGCCAGAGAATCCAGCAAAGTATTTTGTAGACACTGTTGCTGAATTAGGAGGTGTCCCAATTAAACTGGTTACAGATCTGGATACTGAGAATGGCTTAGTGTTATCTCAGAGAAAATGGTATCACAGGTATGTACCCTCCCCAAGAAATCAAAGAATTGAAGGATGGTGGAGTTTCTTTTGCAAGAATCGAACAATGTGGTGGAGACGTTTCTTTCAAGACTTGCATGTAGAAACCCAGGGTGTAATTGATACAACATCTGAAATCCACACAGAGTGTCTTTGGTACTGCTTCTGTTTTGTATTGCAGAAGGAGTGTGATCATGTTAAAGAACACTGGAACACTCATTACGTTAGAAAATCCAGGCATGACATGCACTGTGCCTGGAGGGCCAGACTAATTGTTCTTCCTACCAGAGTACCATGGAGGTGCTACAGATCTGCTTTTAAAGGTACATTTGACAGAGGTCAATGAAGTTTCACAACAGTGCGTCTATGAAAGAGAGAACAGTGTCCATTAGGAATACTTTGAATATGTCAAGGACAGTCTAAGGGCATCAAAACCAGCAACTTGGCAAGATGCACTCGAGTTATTTCAAAAGCTAATTTGTATAGCTGCAAATGGCTACACTGGGTAATGTTTTATGGTAGGGAAATGATTAGCATATACTGAATGGCTCTGTAAAGTTCCAAATGACTTGCACATTAGAACCCCACACTTCTGCAAGAACTCCTGTTTTCCCGGGCAGGCAGAAATGGTTGTTTAATTAGGGATATTTAACGAGAGATCATTGTCAAGTTGGTTCTATTTTTGACAGGGTCAGCAGTGCTGAACTGTATATTGTTTATAATACAAAATAAAGCACTGATCTTCAGGCCTATACACATTGATAAATTAGTCCCTGATAGTTTGTTAGTCGTCATTATCTACCGGTAACCTTCAAATGCATGCGTAGCAAAGTTATTGAGTTTTACAATTTTTACTGACCCATGTCTGGATGCAGTAGTTTTTATTTTGTTGCAGTTATAATTAATATTTTGCCAACTTTTCAACTGCAGGCTCTTAATCCAATCCACAATTTCTTATGCACACCTTTTCATACTATGACACCATGGTCATTACATATGAATGCAGAATTTAGTAGAATCCAAGGGTCATCCTGATTAAATAGTTGAGTTCAAAAAAGCAAAGCAAGGTGGGACTTATACATGTAAAGCGTAACAGTGGTACTCGTACTGAAATGCTTCTTCTGCAGTAAAATAATTTCATTTACTAGCTGAAAACACAGTAATTATCATACGCAGACATAAAACTGGAATATCAGCTTTATTTAAACACGCTAAAATCTTACAATGATTATCATGGCTGTAACGAGAAGAAAGCTGAACGAACAAAGAGTCTAAAACTATAAAATTCAATCCCTAAACAAACATGAACACCAACGTTTATTGCTCCGCACGGTGTTTCTAACACAGGTAATTTTCTAGTTCAAAATATCAAAAAACAAAGAAATACCAGCACCACAAGAAAAACATTCCTCGTGCATTGGTTTCAAGATGGCGGCTACATGTTCCCCCAGAAACTCGACCCAATCCACCGCTATTATTTCTTTTTGCCGTGAGCTTTTTCTTTTTTCCGTGAGCTTTTTTAATTTGCCGTGAGCTTTTTCTTTTTTCCGTGAGTCTTTTTCTTTTTTCCGTGAGCTTTTTCTTTTTTCCGTGAGCTTTTTTAATTTGCCGTGAGCTTTTTCTTTTTTCCGTGAGTCTTTTTCTTTTTTCCGTGAGCTTTTTCTTTTTTCCGTGAGTCATTTTCTTTTTGCCGTGAATTTTTTTAAATTGCCGTGAGTCTTTTTCTTTTTGCCGTGAGCTTTTTTAATTTGCCGTGAGTCTTTTTCTTTTTGCCGTGAGCTTTTTTAATTTGCCGTGAGTCTTTTTCTTTTTGCCGTGAGGTTTTTCTTTTTGCCGTGAGGTTTTTTCTTTTGCCGTGAGGTTTTTTAATTTGCCGCGAGTCTTTTCTTTTTGCCGCGAGTGTTTTCTTTTTACCGTGGGTCTTTTTCTTTTGCCGTGACAGTTGTGGGCCACCGTAAACAAACCGTGTGGGCCATGAATTAATGGGAAAAAACGAGGATCCGTAACTTACACTATGGACCGAGAAAACGAGGTTAGTAAGATATTTATTATTTCTCTGAGGTTAATACGGCACGCAGGAAAGAAGACTAGTTGAAGTCAAGCAGGCTGTACTGTAGAGTACGGCCTGCAAAATTGACCAATCACAGCGCGTACTAAGTGAGAAATATAATAATACATCTTTAACAATAAAATTATTGTTAGCATTAACCGTAGGTTTCAATACACCTTAACTAATGGTTAGCGCTAGCCATGCTTCCAACAACTGGGCCCTGATCTATAAATAGCATTGAATCACTTAATTCCTTACAGTTTGTAGCATACACTTACTTATACCTTTAAATCCCTTTACAAAACATAATGTCCACAATATATATCACTTTACAATATACATGTTAGACCAAAATCTTCAAGACTAAAATGTGAGCAAAGAAGAATCCTGTAAAGTTTTCAACCTTTAGTGTTTTATCAAGCAAAGTTTGCCATGCACCTGGAAACCACAGAATTCACCCTTGATATGCAGGGTTTTCATTAATTTTTCAAGTAAACAGGGACCTGACATGAGTAGCCAGGTACCCCGAGTGAATTTGATGGGCAGAGTTTTCAATTTTGCACCTAATAAAGCCAGGTATGCCCTTCACAGTAGACGGGTGCCAGTACCTGGGTCCCGGCTTCTAATACAACCACTGGATATGTGTATCCTTCGCTTTTTATTCTAAGGTCACAACACTCAAACAAGAAAATCTCAAGTTTTCTTATAATTTTATTCACAAACAATAGTACAACTTTACCATTATGACAAAGCAACAACTTCACATGCCAAAAAACCTTCAAAAAATTTCCATTTATTTACCATCATTAGCAAAAAATGTTTAAGCATTGAAGAATTGTAAACAACAGAGAAAAGAGTGTAAGCAGCTGTGCTCCTCACTTGAATGTTCCACTCAGTGTTCATGTTCCTCATCACCATCTTCAAACCCTTCAGGCAAAGCATTTGCGTGTGGATTGTGGAACAAACTGTGGTTTCCATCTCCCCATGGAAACGCCTACAAAATACAATATGTTTGTTATGAGCCTTTTTATATCATATCAAAGGACCAATAATGATATTATAATACAAGACACTTTACAAGTTTGAGATTTCTATCACATGGTGGATGATGGTACAGCTAGAATCAGCTATCATGTAAATAGTCTAATAAGAGCGAATAATCTAATCATATTGTTTTAGTACAAATCTGCTAGTCACTGAAAACCAAACATGTAAATTATCTAAATCCTTGCATACACTTCAAAAACGCGAAGAAGCGGCCACCAAGAGAATAGATAGCAAGTAGCATAGCCAATAAGAGAATGGCATATATGATAGAACATTAGCAGATTTATATTAATCCGAACTATAAAAACCATAACAATCTTGAAAAGAAGCTAAGGCTAGAGGTGGGGAGTAGGGCACTGGCACTTCTCTCACTTTGGGCAATTTTTTCCCTTTCAGGTATGTGCTTGACCATACATGCGACAAATCCAATAGGCAAATGCCTCAGGGTTAGTATAAAAGGTTGATCAAATGCACAACACCCTGCCTGGATTACCCCCTCAACCAGGCTTAACACTGATAGGCACATCACTTCTAGGAAGTTTGAAGCTGTATGCAGCTTCACAGGGGGTTGGACTGTAAAATGTCAGATGACTGGAAAGCAAGGAATGACTTGACTAGCTTTTAGCCCAAAGAGTACCTGGACTTGATCATCTCTTGAAGATTACATGGGGAGTGCAATTTTGAATGTTTAATATTCCAATCAGGCTAAAAGCCTGATCACTCATGGTACTGGGCATTAAGTTTACAATAATGTAAAAATTGTATTACTAACTTTGTTTCTGATCCTTAGGTGAGGGTATGCAAGAAATCCTGGCCTGGGATGTGTATGATGTTCCTTTTCCTTCACCCAAGCATTATAGGCACAGATCAGAATTGCAGGCACAGCAACAAATATGGAAACATTTTTCCATGTCTTCATGGTTGCTACAGGGTCAAAGGAAATCCAAGATCAGCACATATTCGGGGGCATCTTTACGTCCCCCGTCTAAGTTTGAAACCCTTTCATGTAACAATTTCAGAAGGTTTGCAGGTTTCCCTGTCAGAATTTCGTCCAAAGCCACTGATATCGATATCCGACATGTTTAAGTCCAGAACTTTTAAGGTAAATGTTTTCTCGTAATTACGTCGCCAAAACATTCTTTCCTTCCCTGTACCATTGGATACATGGTATCGTCAATTAAATTGAATAGTGAGAGATGGAAGTACGACAGAAACCTAGAAAACAGTAAATCTGCCATCACAGTTATGTTTCACTCTGTAAGATACAATTTCTTCTGCCCGAATGCCTACAAGTTGCGGTCTAATCGAAAAAAATAATGCTGATGTCGTTGTCCATTTTGCTTTTGTTTGCTTTTTCATGTGGCAGTTTCATTGTTCATTTCAGCTCATTCATGTTGCCATTTCAGAGCTGTGATGCCTGTCACAATTTTACGCTAGCAGGGCCTCATTATGGGGTATTTGGTGATACAAGAGGGTAGCAGTATCAATTCCAGATGCCCTTTTCTGTTTGTAAGGTCAATGAAAACTGATGATAAAAAAAAGCTTGAATTGATTGTTCATAGAATATCAGTACTAAGCGATCAATTGTCATCGACTGTTATCGAATTGTATAGATCACCTTTGGTAAGGCTTAGTATTAAAGGGGTGTAATATTGCACACTCGGTCTTCATATAATTGAATCAGTATAACTTATTGTATTTTTAACTATTTCACCTAGATTCCGAGCCATTAAATGTTTTAAACCCCACTGCACTAAGTCGCTTGCAGCAACGGAAACCTTGATGTAGACTTATACGTTCAAACAGCCGAAAATAAGAGACGAGTAACAAGATCATGGAGCTGAGGTTTCGACCACACTCACGTTTGTTCACTTTTTCAGACAAATGACTCAACATTAATGTTCCTTTCAACTTACATTCTGCATGTTTCGATTCTGCTGCTTCCTTTTCCGCCAGAGTCATTTTAGATGAAGAAGCAGTATCGGCGTAAAATCGCCTTGAAACCATATTCAACCGAGAAAAAATGCGGGCCGCCATCTTGCGCACTTGCACCGTGTACTCTTTGTGCCGAACAGATGTCTGGGATTTGTCAAACAAGGACCAATCAGAAAGGCCCTTAGATTGCACCATGAGGGTGAAATGAACCGGCGGAGGAAGTTCTTGTTATAAAAGAGTTGTAATTCTTATTCTCCGCAAAATTTAGAAAATGGACTATTTCGAAGAGCAAAGAGAAGAAGTTGAATCTCTTAAATCCATATTTCCTGATGAATTTTCCGAGATCAGTGCTTTCCCTCCGACATTTATGATCAGACTTGATGACGTAGACATTTCTTCAACGGTTTCATCCCTGCAACTCAAGGTGTCTTTTCCAGCAAAATACCCCGATGAAGTCCCTTCCATTGAGATCCCAAACCGCTCCAGTGCAGTTCCAAAGGAATTCATAGAAGAACTGGTTGCCTTCTTGCAAGGTTCATGCAATGAATACCTTGGAATGCCTATGATTTTTAGTTTGATTGATTCAGCAAAAGAGTGGATAATTGAAAATAGAGGGAAATTCAAAACTTTTGAACAAGACAAAACTGATGCGGCTGAAACAGATGAAGAAGACACTGTTGAAGACTCTCTGATCTCAAACAACCTAAAAGACAAGCTTGAAATTGTAAACTCAAAGGGCGGAAGATGGAGCTTTGTCATTGGCCTTATTGGTGAACATTTTAACATACACATACATACATACATACATACTTATCCTCTCCCCGTCGGGCTTTTCAGGGATAGTTTTACATCACTGGCCGGGGGACTTGACCAGACTGCTAGTGCAGTTTACAATTAATGAAGTAACTAATGAGTGCCCCCGTAATGTAG
This sequence comes from Pachyseris speciosa, assembly GCA_016490735.1. Lineage (NCBI taxonomy): Eukaryota > Metazoa > Cnidaria > Anthozoa > Scleractinia > Pachyseridae > Pachyseris > Pachyseris speciosa. The sequence continues at coordinate 1,248,424 of JAEMWC010000096.1, forward strand.
ATATCTAGGACAGACACTAGGGGTGGTCACAGCCAGAGTTTTGTTACGTCCCACAGAATCAGATTAAGTGAAAGTACTGTGAGACGGGGCCTACGGTTTATCGTCCTTATCCGAGAAGACTAGAAAGTCTAACCATTTGCAGATGTCATTACAAAGGCAGCACTTTCTCCTCAGTTATTTTTAAGACCCTGAGTGTTGGTCCGGCCAGGGTTAGAACCCGCGACCTCCCGCATGGTAGTCCACTGCTCTACCACTGAGCTAACTGGTCTGCGGTCTTGCCTCTGTCCTTGGGGTCATAACACACTACTTTCCCATTAACACGGATACTAAAGGCTGTGTGATAATCCAAAAAAGCATCTGCATAACCTTGTAAAGTTTGTAATCAACCGTTTTTAAGCTATTCTTACCCCTCCCTTGAAGGGAGAGAATGTTGGCTTTGAGTTTTCTCTCTGAGTCCATCTTCCTAGAAACACAAAATTTGATTTGATTTACTTCAGTCAGACATTGTATTTGAGTGCTGTAACCCTACTGATTGCTTACAAGAAGTACATTGATTGTGTGGGGAAAGGTTGGGTATGGGTGTCCTAACCAAAGAGGCATCTCTTACTCCCATTTCTTAAGCCCTTTACAATTATTTTTCCCACCTCTGTGTGCATTTCCAATTACAAACTCTTACACAATATGGCAAACATTTTTGTCAATTTCTTTGCACCTTTTTAATCCAGCAATTTCCTCTCCTGTTCACCTTAAACCTCACTCCCCTTTTGGACTAGGTCCCATACCCCTTGACTGTTGCTTGCCCACAGGGTGGATTGTGAATAACTTGACAGTCTCTTTTAGAATTTCAGTTAGGACAACTTGTGTCTGTTATTACAAGGTTTTGTACTACAAAATGAAAGCCAACCACATTAAACCTTTTCATGTTTCTATATACTGAATAACAATATTTTGTTCCAAAATAAAGCTGGTTAAAACTTCTACTGAATGCAGTAATTTTCTTTTTTAGGAAAACCATCTGCTGGAAAATCCACATTTTTCAATGCTGCTACCCACCAGAATTTAGCTAAAATTGGAGCTCATCCATTCACCACAATTGAACCAAATATTGGCCAGGCATTCTACTCTGTACCATGTCCTTGTTCTCAGTGGAGTCAAAGATGTAATGCCAGGTATGGTCACAGTGCCCTGGGAGCAAGGTTTGTCCCTGTCCTGCTCAAAGATGTTGCAGGGTTAGTACCTGGTGCATGTGAAGGGAGAGGAAGAGGGAACAAGTTTTTGAGTGACTTGTTGGATGCTGATGTTCTCATTCATGTCATTGACCTGTCTGGACAGACTGATGAAGATGGAAAACCTACTACAGGTAACCAATGCAACATTGATAGTGGAACAACATAGAATTGAGCTAAACTGAACATAGCACAAATTGCACTTTCTTGACTGTTGCCAATTCCTGTCAGTGATAACAATCTCTCCTCTCCTTTCATTATTACCGCAAAAAGGTAATAAAAGAAATTGTTAAATAGCTGGTAAATTTTTGGTCATACAGCGATCTGAATATTTGTCATAGTTATCATTAAAAAAATTGGAATCCCAGGAAAACATTTTCCTGGCATGGATAATTTGTATTTATGAAATTCATTTGATAATTTTTCTGGTGCCATAAAATATTCATAGTACTGCCCCTCCTGCCCCATGGTATGTTATTGCAAACCTTTAGGGAAAATTGATGAAGGAAAATTGGAATTCCCATTGAGTTGGGGATATCAACCCCCTCTCATTATTTATTGAAAGTGATGCAAATATTACATCTGCTGCACAGATTATGTCCCAAGTTAATACTTGGTAACAGAACTATTGAATTGCTCAAAGATAATTTTTTGACAATTTTGAGGAGAGGCTTAACTTGAGATTTTTCATTGTGATGTAGCACGTGATCATTTTTAGTTTCTTTTTCAACAGAGTATGACCCCACAAAAGATGTTGTATGGATTCAACAAGAACTTCACAGATGGATTTATGATAACATCATGGACAAGTGGGATTCGATAAGAAAGAAACCAGGCAAACTCCATGACATGTTCACTGGGTATCACACTTCACAAGCAATAATCCAGTTTGCATTTGAGTCAGCAGGAATAACAGAAACCAAGCTCCTTTCCATTCCCAAGCTGGAAAAGCCTAATGCTGAGAAAATGGTTCACAGATTAGTTGGTGAATTTTTGAGGTTGCGCTTTCCTATTCTTTTAGCTCTTAATAAAGTAGATCTTGCTGATGGTGTGGTTAACCTAGAGAAATTTAAGGAGCAGATTGATGACAGAAGAATGGTGCCTGTCAGTGCAAGAAGTGAGTGCATTCTGCAACAGAAGTGTAAGGATGGTGTGATATCTTACCAAAGTGGAGCACCACATTTTGATGTCACCACGCAGTTTGAAAAACCGAAAAGCTCTCAGAGAGAGTTGGAAGAAATAAAAAAAAATGTTCTTGAAAAGTTTGGAGAAACTGGCATTCTTCGAGCTTTATCACAAGCAGTGAAACTGCGGTCACCAACATATGCATTTCCAGTCAATTGCCTCAACACTTATCAGTCAATTAGTGTGAAAACAAATGAGAAGCCTCCAATTCTGAGGGACTGTATTGTTTTAAAACCAGGGACATCAGTTGGAAAACTGTTTGATATCATGCTTTATCCACCTGTTTCTCTGCTTGGTGGGGAGTACGTAAGAGCAGAAGGAGTTGATTCCAGTGGAGCAAAGAAAGTGTTGCATAAAAATGATCTCATAAATGAGTCAAATCAGATTGTGAAAATTATGAGTACAAAGAAAGCTTCTACTCCTGCAAAGACAAGAAATTAATAAAAGAGGATCATTAACTTTGATCTCCAGTATAGGCAGCCAGACTAAGTGAAGGGAGCCATATTGGTATTTCAGTAGCAAGAGGATGCTTTACTAGTAAAAACCAATCCTTTCCTTTTTCTTTTGTTTTTGAAATTCATAAATAGTTAATGACAAAGTTAAAATGTCCAAGAATATAACAACAATGTAAAATTTGTGAATTATATGGACTGATCTTTGTGTGGAGACTTCATTCACTTTCTTTGTTTTCAAGTGTATCCTTAAGGAAAAATTCATCTTCAGTGTAAAACTTTAGTCCACAGTTTGCAGCAAATTCCTTATCACTTGCACCATGATCCTTCTTTCTCCCAGCTGCATCACCAACAAAGAAACTTTGCTTTTTATCCACTTTCACATCCCCATTACAGCTCTGACAAAGGAGTTCCCACATTCCTGTGTTGGGTTTACGATAGGCATCCTTTGTTGTGGCAGCAAGTACCTGGAAAGGTAGACCAACCTGGAGAAAACAAATTATGTGAAAATAGTATTTATTTTGGAAGGGCTAAATGAGCTTGGAAGACAGGAAACACTTTGAGGACTTGCCATTATCACAGACATTCTGATACACTTCTGGATGAATGAACAACAAAGGATGAACACTGTTACTATTTAGCAAGGGCAATTAAGGAGCCCTTGGGCAAACAATGATTGTGCACTCTCAGCAACCCGGGAGACTCAAAGTCCCCTTGCTCTCATTTTGTTCTAGGAAGGTAATCTAATATTGCTATTTTGTATGAGGTGGGGGGAGTGGGGGGAGTGTGGGGAGTGGAGTGGGATGGGAATTGAAAGCGAGTGGTATACTGAGGGAGAGGTAGTGAAGGTTCCACCATAGGTGCTTTGAGGAAAATGCTGGCTCTGCGTTTTTTCCTTGTTACCCCCTTGGCAAGAACTGGAACCCAGCCCAGAAAGAAAAGTTTCATCTTACCTTTTTGATAAACCCCATGAGTCTCCCTTTCTTTTCAGCAATAACCTTCTCTTTTGTTGCCTTGGCTTTGCCTATTGCAGCTTGATTTGTAAAGATCACAAGTTTGTATCCATCCTCATGGAGTTTGGTCAGTTTCTGTACACATTTAGGGTACAATATGGACCATGCATCTGGTCCGTGCTGGAACAGAGATGTCTTGGCTAAAGTTCCATCAAAATCAAAGCTTGCTATTTTTTCCGAGTGCTTTATTTCCTGTGATTCATAGAATAATCCTGTTTGTTTCCACTTCCAAGCTGGTGGTAAATTACTTGTTCCATGTGACTTTGGGATTTCAACCATCTTAGAGTCCACCTCTAGAAAAGATACAAACTATATTTATGTCAAGCGTTTAATCCTGTTATGATAAAAGTTTGAATCCTGTTACCAGGAGATATTAGGGAGAGACAAGGAGACCAGGGGAGGGTTAATCTTTTTTCTAGCATTGTTTCTGGCTGAAATTTTCCTAATTTTTATCTTTATAGTTCTTAGCATATATTAATTTTCAGTCTTTTAGCTCATCTTGTAAAATTCATTACTAATTCATGACCAATGAATTAGGTCTCCTGCTCATATTTTATCTATTACATACTATTGAATCATGAACCTCCGACTCGGGAGATCTGGGAATTGACATTAAATAAATTGTCTTAATATGTTACCTTTCTTCTGCTACACATCAGACCTTCCCCGCCTCCACCCTTTTTCCATCAACAAGAAAAGTCTAGCTCAAAGGAAATTACCTTATTTTTAGATAAATATACTCTGTCAAGGAGGTGAAAGACCAGAATAATGCAGTTGTATTGATCCGTAAACACCAGTTACGAATGCCACTGCCTAACTGATAACTCAGGTAAGCTTTCACCGGCTTCGACATTACTAAGTATTCTAATTTTAAAGAAACAAGGCAACGAAGTCAAGCATCTCTCACCTGCTTTAGTCGCTCCAAAAAATCGTTTGATACTTTTTTGTTTCCCGTCACTTTCACCATTTTCGACTTCATCGATTTTTCTTTTCGCTGATTTTGTGACCCTCTTTTCCGCCATTTTCATTTGCGGGCACTCTCTCAGCGGTTGCTACCATGACACAAACACGTGCAAATTTCAAGATGGCGGAATAGTGTGTGTAGTGGGAGAAAAGCTTGTATTTCCACAGATTTGCGTCATGTCAAGACTGATAATTAGGAATCTTCCAAAGAATATAAAAGAAGACAGGGTTCGTTCCATTTTTGCGGGTAAAGGAGACCTAACAGACGTCAAGTTTTGCTACACAAAGGATGGAAAATTCAGAAGATTTTGCTTCGTTGGTTACAAGACAGAAGATGAAGCGAAGGCTGCCCTGCAGCATTTTAATAAATCGTATATCGACACTTCTAAGATAACTGTCGACATTGCTAAGAATCTTGGGGATGAAACTTTGCAACGACCTTGGAGTAAATATTCAGAGGGCAGTTCGGCAAATAAAAGATTGAATGAAAAACGGGAGAAGAAAGCACAAAAAAGGAATGCTGGAGACTTACAATCGGATAAAAAAGACGATAATGATGGAGCGAAATTGAATGTCGGTAAAGAGAAAAATAAAAAGAAGAAGATAAAGGTTTTAGATGAGCTCGAACATGATGCTGAATTTCAGGATTTTTTGAGTATACATAAACAGGGCAACTCTAAACAAACAAGGAGTCATGTGAACACAGAGGGTGGTGATAAAGATCTAAAGAAAAATCTTGAGAGAAAAGAAAAAGTTGAATATGATGACTCTGACGAAAGTGAAAATGAAGATGAAGTTTATGATGCCTCAGGTACAGCTGGTAAAACTTAATGCCATCTTATCTTGTTCTTTAAGTTTCGTCAGTATGTTAAGCTAGGCCTAGAATCTATTGAATCAATTTTGGTAGAGGCCTGATGCCCTCCAGGCTCAGCAGGGGGTATCATTGGCACCCCACCCCCCTCCCATACACTGAGCCAGGGGTACCACCACACTGAAGTAATTGAGCACAAACATGGCAACCTGAATTGGTGCTTGCCTGACTAAGAACCATAAGGACAGGGGGTATAAGGTGCTAGAATCTACAAAGATTTGCTTCTTTGAATCTGCAAAGATTTTGCCAACAAGCAAATGCACATGGTCTGCAACAATTGGGTTAAAATTCAAAGAAAGGAACTCAACTTGTGAGACTTGTAACCGAGCTCCTGAGACCACCCTGAAGATCATGTTGTTCCACAGAGACATTGCTAATTGCATTTGGCGTTATACAGTATTAACTTTGCCTCAATTTCATTTAATGACATAAAAACCAGTTTCCCCTATTCACACTGTTACTAATAGTAGTTTAAGCCCCACCTATTCTCCAGCAAAAATGCAAAGTCTGAGTTAGTGAAAAAGATTTGTTCTTCCCTAGAGATGGTATTCATTAAAGCTGACATAAGTGTGCCCTAAAATCTGTCATGCCTTTTTCACTTGTAATACACACCCTGTATCTCTGGGAGTAATGATTCCTTTTTTGAAACGTTTTGTAGGAATTACAGATGAGGGGAACCAAGAGGTGGAAACCACTGAAGAAATATGTGATGAAGAGAACAAAGCTGCCAAGGAAAACAAGCTCTCAGATATGGATTACTTAAGATCAAAGGTTGTTACTGCTTCACAGAAATCACAACATAGAAAGAAAAGTAAAACAGCTCAAAATGTTGAAAGTGATGATTCAGAGGATGATGAAGGTGATAGAGATGTGTCAGATGAGGGCAGTGAGGGTGATGATGATGAGGAGGAGGAGGAGGAGGAGGAGGAAGGACATGATAATGGCAATGATGCATCCACAAGCACTGGGAAATCAAAATCACCTTCTGCACTTGGAACAATTAAAATGAGAGGATTGCCTTTCAAAGCTAAAGAGCAACTTATAAAAGACTTCTTTGCTCCTTTAAGGATACTTGATATAAGAATAATCAAGAACAAAAAAGGGAAACCAACAGGCTGTGCCTTTGCTGATTTTGCAAGTGAAAATGACATTAAGGAAGCATTAAAGAGAGACAGGGATTGTATTCAGGGCCGATATATTGAGCTGTTCAGAGATAAAGAAGAAGAGACGAGCAAGAAGGCCATTAAGGAAAAACCTTGGATGAAAAAGGTGGCTGGTCAAGGAGATGATGAGGAGTTTGAAAGTATTGCAGAGGTGAGCCTCTCTAACCAATCATGGCTTGTTCATTACTCATTTTCCATTGTTGGTGCAAGTTCAAATTTTTCTGGTTTGCTGCATTATGATTAGTTCACTGTGTTTTTCCTCTGAATAGCCAGGAGTAATAACATTGGTTTGAGGCTTAGGACAGAGACCAGTTATCAGAAAATGTTAATTCAGCTTATTGACACCTCTCCCTAACCAAATGACATAACAGTACAGCCATGCTAAGTACTAATTAAATTAATTGTTATAAGACAAAGGGTGCACAATGGCATGTTAACATTTTTGGCATAGCTAAGCTTTGTGAACTTCATAAAAACCAAACATGTGTTACCTTCCATTAAACTTAGTGGATAACTTTGCTTTTGTTTATTGTGTACTATTCTTAGTCTGGACGACTCTTCCTTCGTAACTTGGCTTATGCCTGCTCAGAGGAAGACTTGCAAAACTTGTTTGAAAAGTTTGGTCCCTTAACAGAGACATATCTGCCACTTGACAAGACAACTAACAAGCCCACTGGTATCGGCTTTGTGACGTTTGTAATGCCAGAGCATGCTGTGAAGGCTTTCAATGAGCTTGATGGCAAAGTATTTCAGGGAAGACTTCTGCACATCCTACCATCAAAGGCAAATGAAACAAAGAAAGAGGATACAGGTTTGTTTTGGTTTAATTATTGTCTTGGGTGGTTGCTGTAGGTGTAAGCATCATGTTTTAACAGATGCCTTTGAGACTGGGATTTGATGCTGGTAATCAGCAACATTCCTTAACAGAGGAGTCATGAGTCTACCAGACCTGTCATTAAGGTTTTCAGAAGATGGTCTCTCAGAGAAAGTAGCCAGTCAAAAATCGAGTAATTCTTCCAATAGCTGTTATATTTTACTCATTTTCAGACTGAGAGTAGCCGGCTGATTTTACTGTAGTAGCCAGCTATAAAAGCCGGTTGCCAGCTTCTAATGACAGCCCTGGTCTACCACATTTATCTTGGGATAGTTCCCAGCTCACTGAAGCCCAGGGAGTGTGAATGTTTGATGAGGGATGCCAGTCTCCAAGTCCTGCTCCTGTTTAACAAACACCATTTTCCACACCCATTTTCTGCCCTGTAGAAACTGTACCACTGGCTTTGTTGTAGTGTGCTTGATTTTGGCATCAACGATGAAGACAAGGGAACTGAACTTCCCATTCTTTCTTTTTCATTTTGCTATTTCCAACTTAGATAAAAATCGACTTTGTTTAACAAGGGTGACACTTATATGATCAAAAGAAGAAGCGAATCACACCAAGGTGATTTGCTTCTGTCAAAATCTATACCCGCTTACCTACGAAAATGGCTTGAAACCCATACCCTTTAGGCTGGTGCATACAGTTATACCTCTATAGTGTTTATAGGGGAATATCTTCATGGATTACAAAACTAAGTATTGTTAGCTGGTAGTGTCAGTTGTAACTAATTCTTTCACTCAATATTGCTCTAAAAGATACCACAACTTCCTTCAAGTCAAAGCGTGATGCAAAGAAGAAAAGCTTAAGTGGTCAAGACCATAACTGGAACACACTGTTCCTTGGGTTGAACGCAGTAGCTGATGCTATGGCTGAGAAGTATAATACCAAGAAAAGTGGCATATTAGATGATGCAACATCCAGTAGTCTAGCTGTGCGCATGGCACTTGGTGAAACTCAAATTGTGACAGAAACCAGGAAGTTTCTTGTTTCTCAAGGAGTCAAGCTGGATGTTTTTGGGCAGGTAGGCTTTTGTTGACTAGACTATCATCTGAAACTGCTGTCTTGATTTTTTTTGTAGTTATTATTTAAACATTTTTTCTTTAATGTAAGCTTAATGGTAAACTTAAAAGCTATAAATTTTTGTAATCATTTTTTTGGCAGCCTTCAGCTAAGCGGAGCAGGACTGTCATTGTAGTAAAAAATCTTCCCTTTAACACAACGTGTGATGAACTGAGGACCATTTTTGAGCCATTTGGAACTGTAGCCAGGCTTGTGCTGCCGCCTTCAGGAATCACTGCCCTGGTGGAATTCTTTGAACCAAGTCAAGCCAAGAAGGCTTTCCAAAAGTTGGCATATAGCAAGGTAATTTGCAATTTCCAAACAACATTTGAAGTAGGTTAATGGGTGCATGCAAAACCCGTGAACGCTTTTGAAGACCAAATGACACGCCTCTTTCCTTTTGCTTACATGTCTTGGAATATGCGTGCTCTTTTGATGGCAACAATCTATCCAGAACGTGAAAACCATGGAACAAATTAGTAATAATAAGAATATTGTTTCAGCTATAAAACAGCTTATGTTCGAACAACACTGAATGGTTCATGTGGCGTGTCGCACTGAACTCAGTGAATTGCGTCCGCGATTGTAGCTAAGAAAACTAGCTCTTCAAAGTCTTTGCCGCAGCTTTTAGTCCGACTGTAACAGACCCTTGAATGTTTTAAATTAGAATTAGTAAATGTTATATCGGAAAGTCTGCTCTCGTAAGCCAGCCCTAAAATGAAGAAAGTCAATGACTGATTTGTTCACTTTGTCACCGGCATCTACACAGTTTAAACACGTGCCTTTGTACCTGGAGTGGGCTCCATTCGGAGTATTTTCTGGTAAACCCGCACAGGAAAACGCCGGAGAAACAAAGACGGATGAACACACCAAGCCAGACAAGGTCAGTTGTATGTTTCACTGATGCACGATATTTTGCATTTTATTATGCAATTCTTTTGTCACAGTGGTGCGTATCTCTCTGATTCGGCGTAAACCAGCCAGCAAGAATTCTTCATTATTTGTGGGAAGCGGATGAAACGTTGCACAAGCCTTATGATTTGAGGGCATGCCAGAATTCCTAACTCCGATGAACGCATTTACTCACTGAGTGGAATGAAAGGGGAAATTACTTTGCAAGTTGAAAAGTAAAGGGAAAAGTCATTTTCGTAGTGATATGGGGTTCTGAAGAGAACCCAGTTTGAATGGCTAGACGCTGAGAAGGTATCATACGTGCCGTGCTGCGAGGATTTTTCCATGTATCCCGCAGGAAACAACAAAATGATGCACAGTTCCACGGTAATGGACATGAACGTTTCTTTTTTATTATTACTGACAAACCTTTTCCATCATCTCACTTAGCATACCATGTGAGATATCTCTGTGTCGTGTAATATTGCTTTGATTTTTCTGTTTCGTAAATTTCTTTGGATTGTTGCAGAGTAAAGAAACTGCTAAGGAGAATGAGGAAGATGAAAGTGTGCATGCTGAAAACGCCGAGGGTACAACAGTGTTCGTGAAGAACTTGAACTTTGATACAAATGAAGAGACCTTGAAAGAGGTGAAGTCTTTTATCCTAATATCTTTGTTTTTATTCTCCATTTACTCGCATATTCTTTTTCAGCCTTAAGCAGTATAATAAACAAACGCGATTGCTTGCATGGTGTATGGTTTTATTTCACAAAATCCTAAGCAGTTCTGGAACCAGGTTTGGAGCTCAAAGAAAGCAAAGTTTCTATAACTTGTAATTGGAAGTGCTCTTTGATCAAAGGTATCAAGCTTGTCAGGTTATACACCAGCTGATCCACTCAATAGTGCCCCGTTCATAGACAAACGAGTTTTCTTGATATTCTATAGTACGGTACTGGCCAAAGCTAAATATAAAGAAGTAAACGTTAGTTTTGTGAATATTCCATGTTGATGAGAGGCTTATCAGCTTAAACGAAAGCCGCTTTTCTCCACAGAGCCAGTGGAATTTGGTAGATCAGTGCACAACTTGCGGTTCGAAAGAACTTGTATCACCCATTTCATGTATGCATCACCTTCATGGAACAACATCGAATGCATGTTCATGTCCACGTGAGCTTCAACGCAGACGCTCTATGGGCTGTCACGCGTTCCTCGTTCGTGGGGGAGGAACGAGTGAGGAGGCCAAAGAGCGTCTGTTTGCCCGCGTAGAGACTATAGGTAGGAATGGGAGGGTGGAAGAGTGGGGGGGTGGGGGGGGGGGGGGGGGGCTACAGAACCGCCGACCGACTGATACACTTTACCCTGTGACAAATCTTAACTTCCGTTCATTTGTTGTGTTTGTGTGGCAGGCTTTTTCCAAGGTCGGTCCTCTTATTGGTGCTGTAATAGCAAAGAAAAAGGATCCCAAAAAGCCTGGTAAGAATGGCAAAGTACAATAACTGATTTGATGAAAAACAAACACAGATTTCAGTTTCTGAAGTGTTAATGTGTCAGGTCATTGGTTTATTTCATGGTCAAAGTGCAAAAGGTCCGTGTTCGATTTGGTATAAAAACACAACAGTTGCTGAACTGCTTTTAATACGAAAAACTTACCGCGCTGATCCATGAACCGAGCTTATTTGATATTGCTTTCATCATCAAATTTGCAGGGAATTTGCTGTCCATGGGATATGGGTTTGTGGAGTACAAGAACAGATCGGACGCTCTAAACGCCATAAAACAACTTCAGGTACGATGTTGAACTTAAAGCGTGCGATTAACGTTTGATTTCTCCTCAGCAGTATTAACATATTGTATAACCAGAGTGTTGCGAGGCAAAAACATCATCGACGGCTTGATTCGCCATATGTTAGCTTATGAGTCCCTCTGCGCTTTCTTTCTTTCTTTCTTCTTTTTTTTATTCTGCTCTATCGTGGATTTTCTTAAAAAGATGTGATTCCGATACCGGGAGTGGAACCCGAGCCGCCTGGGTGAAAACCAGGAATCCTAACCGCTAGACCATATTGAACTGATTTTTGAAGAGTCAGTGTTAAACAACGAGAAGATATAAAAGTAAATGAACTAGCAAGGAATGACAGCCGTCGCAAATTGTGCCAAATTGAAGGTCAATTATTTAATTAGTACCAGCAACGAAGTTAAATAATTACTTTTACAGGCAGTTGATACCGTAAATCAAGTATTTCTGCAGTTATCTTGGTCTGTAAAATGGGATGTGAAAGTAACAGTGGACGCCGGGAATCGAACCCGGGCCGCCTGCGTGAAAACCAGAAATCCTAACCACAAGGCCGAGAGATTTCTATGCCGGCCAGCCACTTGACTTGTGTTTATAAATTATCTTCCTAGAATAAAGCCTGTTTGTCAAATTGGATTGGTTGTGTACAAGTGAAACTGAATCGTACACTTTCTTCTTTCTCGTTTGCTTGTCTTTTTCTTCGATCGTTACTAGATTTCATCTTGGTGTCAATGATCAAAGGTTAATTAGTTTCGTTTTCTTTCCTTATTAAGAACTCGTCACTTGATGACCATACTCTTGAACTCAAGATGTCTCACAGGAACCCAGGTAAGTGGTCACAGGTAGCTATAACATTTCCTTTAGGACCGTTTTATATGAAGTTTTCCAGCCCGGTTAGGCGGGCTGTCCCGCTTTACCGGGCTGGCTCATACCTTATTTCTTCATAAAATTTTAGTTGTGTTTATATTAGAAGTGCCAAGATCTCGGCTCATGAAACCGAGATTTCGGCAGGCGGGCCAGCCCGCCTTCTCATATAAACACAACCAAAATCTTATGAAGAAATAAGACATGAGCCGAGCCAGCCCGCCTAACCTGGCTGGAAAACCTCATATAAACAGGCCCTTAGTTTACTTTGCTCGAGCAGTAAAAGGGCTTTGTTTTGCATTTTGATTTCCATCGGTGCGTACTTTTCCGTTCTATTTATAAGGATCTATGAATGTAGATTTACATACATACATACATACATACATACATACATACATACATACATACATACATACATACATACATACATACATACATACATACATACATACATACATACATACATACATACATACATACATACATACATACATACATACATACATACATACATACATACATACATACATACATACATACATACATACATACATACATACATACATACATACATACATACATACATACATACATACATACATACATACATACATACATACATACATACATACATACATACATACATACATACATACATACATACATACATACATACATACATACATACATACATACATACATACATACTTTATTGTTACTTCCCCAATGGAGCTTTTCAGGAACAATTATTGAAATTACTGAAGCTACTAATAACTACACAATTAAAATTAATTACCCGGGCTGCGCGCGTCTCGCGCGGCGCCCGGGTCTTAAACTACCGACGATTATTCTTTTTCGTCGTCGAGTATCATCCACAAATGGCACTTCCGGCGTTTCTGCGCAAGCGCTAACTATTTTTAACAACAGTGATGCGTGTTGTCACGTATGGGAAAATGTCGATTCATCTTGTGGCTTTTGAAGTCTGAACAAACAATATGTTAAGAGAAGTGTCTATGCGAATGTTTGCAAGTTCAACGGCGAGAAGAAAGCTTTTAACATGAGTAAACTTACGGCAGATGGACTGCTTCAGGAGATTGCGAGTAGTCTCTAATTTTGGCGACGGATTTTGGGGCCACGTGCGGGCGCGAAGTTGCGAGGAGACGCGACGTGAGGGGAGCGCCAAAAATTAGAGACTACAGACAAAGGGAGTTTGACCTTTCACGGCCGAGTGATTCGGAAGTGTAAATCTCATATCAACAGCAAGAATGATGCCTGTTGTCACGTATTGGAAAACGTCGATTCACCTTGTGTCTTTGAAGTCTGAACAACTAATATGTTAAGAGAAGTGTCTATACGAATGTTTGCAAGTTCAACAGCGAGAAGAAAGCTTTTAACATTACCAAAATTTAACTCCAGATGGATTGCCGCCGTGTTCCCCGTATCGGGTGTCTGGAGAACTCAGACCTAGAAAACTCAGACCTCAGACCTAGAAAACTCAGCCCCCCCCCCCCCCCCCCAAGTCTGGAAAACTCAGACCCCCTATACAAATTTTCAAAGTCAAATAAACGTGGACAAAATAAATTATCGCCGTTCAGTGCGCTGAAATGTTACACCGTCTATTTATCCCAGATAACAAACACTTCACGTTATTATAATCGGCTCCGGAGCACGAGACCTAGAATACTCAGACCCCCGCCCCCCCACCCCCCTCCCCAAACTGGAAAACTCAGACCCCCTCACAACTATACAAATTTTCAAAGTGAAATAAACGTGGGCAAAATGAATTATCGCCGTTTATGAGGGGTTTGAGTTTTTACAGTTTGGGGGGGTGGGTCTGAGTTTTCTAGGTCTTGTGCTTCGGAGCCGATTATAATAACATGAGACGACAAAGGAGAAGTGTTTGTAAACAGTTTCACTCTGCTAATTAATTTTCTACTCACATTTCACCGAGACGTACTCCATTAACGTTTATGCGAAAAAATCCTACATCGTTCGATAAGCGTTTCCTTTCTCAAACAATTATCCATCGAAGCGAAAACAAGTGTGCTTAGTTTTTTTTTGGAATCAATACACTATTTTTATCACCTTGCAAAAGGATAAACCTCTGTGGCCTAAAGGTCACTGTTCTTGCCTGTGACACAGCTAACCCGGGTTTGATGTCTTTTAGCTTTTTTAGTGGTATATATCACGGGCTTTATTTTTCTGTTTCTCTTTTTCTTGTTCTTTTAGAAATATTTTTTACAAGTGTTATAATTACTGTTCTCAATGGTTGAGCTGTATTTTAGAGGAATAAATGTTGATAGGGGTCTAAAGAAACAGACTCCAACACAAGCTAAACACAATGCGTCCGATGTAAGAAAGACAGACTTCCCTCTATTCTTTTGTTTAGCACTAAGTTAGGGATACAATACTGTTTTTTACAAGCCCGGGTTTAGGCTAATTGTAGCCTCTTGTTAAATTTAAGAAACATTTACAACATTATCTAAACTTTGTAATCGAGAAAAATACTAAAAATAAATGAAGTTTAGGAAGTATTTACAAAATATATTTACAAAAATTGTAAGCCGCTCTTCTCCGGCCAAAAATTTTTCAGTTGCATGCGCTCGAGAATTAACGTTCCTTTGCACGTTGAAAGAAAGTAGGGAGCAGTACAATTCTGACTGGTTTGAGCAAACTGAGTTTCTGTCCTGCAGGACAAGGAACAAATGAAGAAGCAATGCACTACCCGAACAGAGAAAAGTTAGGAGTGTTGACAAGAATACATGAATTTCCTTGTGTATGGGTAAATCAGGACACAACCGTTGTGAAAGATCGAACCGTGCTCACATTTTGCTGGAACGTTTGCAAGAACGTTAAAAAATTACACACACGAGACAATCTATTTTTGAAGACCTGGAGAGGGCAGGTGTGTTATCGGTGCTGGGTTAAAAGCTTTTATGCTGCTTGTATGAAATCAAAGACGGAATGACAATCATACTCACAAGAAAATTATCAATGATTATGTTTTATGGCGATCATCAGCGCCAGTGTTGCAACATTAATCTTCCAAGTTAATTAAGCTCTTGGAAATTCATATCTGAGTCAAAGTCCCCAGCAAGTGGCGTCATCACCCGTCCCAGGAGAGAAACACACTTGCTTTTTAAGATGGCAGCATCGCGTCTGCCCGGCTAGCTCAGTCGGTAGAGCATGAGACTCTTAATCTCAGGGTCGTGGGTTCGAGCCCCACGTTGGGCGGAATTTTTTTTCTTTTAATTCTTCTGCATGGCTAAATTATTCATTGATCTTCTTCCTTATTTTGCAGCGAGAAGGTCTCGCAACGCAGGTCGGCTTCTGTGACCAAACAAAACAGTTCTAAAATTCTGGTGCGAAATGTTCCTTTTGAGGCCTCCAAGAAAGAAATAAAAGAATTATTCGGGTAAGTGGACAGATTTTCACGGCTGATCGTAGAGATTCCTCCCGGAGACACATGTGAAGATCTTGATGACTGTTCAAATGAATGAATGTTAAAGTCCCTTCTTCTTATTATTTTTTTTTTATAGAAACCCTGGAGAGGTTTTGCACTTCACTTAAAATTACCACTTTTCAAAAATAAGAACAGCTTTAGTGTTCAGTCACAGAAAACAACGCTGGATTGAAGCAACAAGCTAAAAGAACCCCGAACTGTGAAATAAGTTGGAGTCAGAATTAGAGTGATAGGTTATGATGAGTTTTTGTTTCTTTACAGTACATTTGGAGAAATCAAAACACTGAGGTTACCTCAGAAGCTGTCGGGGACTGGAACCCACAGAGGATTTGCCTTTGTTGACTTCCTCACCAAGCAAGATGCAAAAGTAAGTACGATATAGTGGTGCTAGTAATCACTAACCGTGAAATGCGTTTCTTTCTTTCCCAAACTCGCCAATATATACCCCTGTCGCTCACTTTTAATACCACAAGACCCAACTGAATCCGTCATTTCAAAAGGACAGCACGTGCAGAATGAAGTGTAGATGGTGTCGGTGGGACGACTGTTGAGTGACATGTGGATATTTTATAGCGCGCTTTCGAGTCCTTATGCAGCAGCACTCATTTGTACGGGAGAAGACTGGTACTGGAATGGGCTGAGGACGAGGACAGTGTAGACGCTCTAAGGAAAAGAACCGCTGAACATTTTCATGGCAGTATCCTTTACAAACGGATTGAATTTTGTCTTTTTTATCTCTCTCGTTACTATTAGCTTGAAGCTGCAGTCAATACCTTTAAAAAGTCCCTAGTCTACTTCTTTTTCTAGCTCTTTGAAGAAATGTCTGATCAATTTTCGATGAGAACTTCTTTTTCGATAAGAACTTACTCTTTTTCTTTGAAGAAATGTCTGGTTAATTCTCAATAAGAACATTTGTTTCATTTGTTCTCTGACTGTGTAAAATATGGTAGAAAAAAGGTATTTTTTGGCAAGGCTTCTATTGAATAACGTACAATGCCTTAACTGCTGTTCAGCTCCAAAAAATACAAAGAAGAAGAAAGATTTGCTGGATGGCTTACTTGACACAGAAATGCAGGAGTGATAACTTGTTATTTTGCTACGTGTTGACTCGTACGTTACAGCAAACGGAAACTCAGGAAAAGCCAGTTTTGTTTCAAGAAAAATTGAAAAGGAGAACATTCTCTCGTGGTAAATAGTTCTTATTATTACTTGCACTGTAACTGATGTTGCAGGAGATGAAACTGTCCATTTTCCTTTTCATTTCCATTTGTGCGAGATATTTTGGAGGAAATGATGGAAATGTTTTCAGCAAAATACATGTCAACAGCTCGTAGAATAAAGCGTGTAAAAAGGTCAATTTTCAAGTTTATAATATTGCCGTGTTCATTTTTTCATTCGTGGTTTCAAATTGCGAAACCCGGTACAGTATCTCTGTGTAGCTGTTCGAAACGAAGAGTGGTTGTCAGCCATATGCTAGGTTTCTTTTGTGGGATCCATTCGATGTGACTTTTAAAATGACCAACTAATAAAGAAGCAGTGATTACATTCGACAAAGGTTTCCTCTTGAGTTTTCTTTGTGGTATTTGCAAAATATAGTTATTTCCTGGTACTAAGAGCAGTTTTCAATCGAGTGTCGTAAAACCAAAATCATAACAATTACTCTGATCAATCACAACAGACGCAAACAGCGCAATGAACCAATCAGAATTTGAAGTAATTACACGTAACCGGCGCAAAGCGCGGGAAAATACGCGCGTGCAAGTCGCGATTGGTTTTGGTTTTGCTTCTCATTGGTTGAGAAAGTGGCGCGAGTTTTCCTGGCCAATCACAGAGCGAAGTAATGCAAAACCAAAGCAAAAACAGAATTACTTTCGACACTCAATTGAAAAGCGCTCAAAACCGGGGAACAATTTTCTAATTCATTCTGAATAATGTTTGCGGATTCTTAACCTCGCAAAAAAACATTAATTACACGGTGAATTTCCTGTTTTATCTGTGGGTAAAGAAACTTATCCAAAAAGTGGGTTGGATGAAGAGTAGTCTGAATTGAGTTATGGCGCTTGTGTGGAGCACCACCTCGCTGATTGAACTAACTATGCCGGCCGTGAAACCTTTCCAACTATGACGCAGCTACTAGCATCCACCGCCTTGTTAACACAAGACAGAGTCATCTGCCCACTGCAACTCGCCGAGCCTGTTTCTAGTGAGCCACCCCTCTAATTCAGAGAGTATCCTTCTGGGATAGACAGGGCCTATGTCTCAGACCTTCCCAGGGGCATTGGCAGGAACGTGCGTTCCTCGGAAGTGGCCCCTAAAGCGAGCATTTCACCCAACCCGACTAAATGGTTGTTTTGCTGCGGTATATATACGAACAAAATTTGGCTGTGGCACAGTTGTGGGAGACTTTGTCTGACAAGGTTTTTTATTTTATTTTATTTTTTATATATATGGTAAAGCTCTTTGATTCTGGTTAAAACTGACCTTGGCATTTTACTTCTAATTCGCATATTGCATTTAATTTCAGTAATAAAATTTTTGTCGCAATTTAAATACTTCTGTTGTACGCATGCGCAGTAGTTATCACATTTATTCACGGTGGGAGAAATATGTCTAGACCTCTACATAAATATAAAAACACCGCTACCATAGCTAAAAAATTTAGAGCTTTTTGCGATTAATTTAAGGAACTCGTTCTTTTGGCCTCGGTGTATTTTTTTATTGTCATTATACAAACAGTACAGATAACAGTATTGCTTACATAGCAAAATACGCACATCCACTCTCGCACACACCATACGCACAAACGTACACATACGCACACGCACACAAACTCTATCAATTCACGCCAGCTGCTACAGTCATTACAACTTAACTCTGTATAGTTATATTTAAAAATTATTCCACGAGCCAGATCCAGTTTTTATTAATTTGATATAGACGCTATCTTTGCAATGATCTGAGCGCGAGTCTGTCAGTTCCAAGATCAGTTGGTCTTGACCAATCAACAGATCAACTTTAACGAAAACCAGTAGTAACACCCGGGTTAGATGCAGTAATTACAATACATGAGATTTTAGTCCGATGTTTTGAATACTTAATGACCTCCAGTTATATGTCTCCTAGCGATAAAATTTAGTTACAAAAATGAAAGCTTTCACGTCTGACAGAAGACCGTTTGAAATTGCCGCTAAGTTGTCGAGCTGAGTGCTCTTTTGTTTTCCTTTCCTTAAAACGTATAATTATGTGCAACAATGACCCTAGAATTTAGCGTTATTTATGGTTTCACGGCTTTACTAGTAAATGCCCGCTGCTCAGCAACTTCTCTGTGAAGCGTTGCTTCTGATCTTCGTCTCTTGGAAGAACAGGCCCCGCTTCATTTTGTATTTAGTTCCAGAAAGATTCAGTTGCGGAGTTTTCAACTCGAGGCCACATAAAAGAATTAGACTAATTTTATATACATGAAAACTTAGATTTGTCTCGTACAACATACAGACGGCTTAAAACTTAAAACCATGTCACTTTATACAATAGTAATGCTGGAAAATATCTTTCCGATTTGAATAGCTCAGTATTCTGTAGCTTGTCATCCATAACTCGTGCAACAAAGCAACAGACCACCACCAAGTGCAGCGATCGTTTGATTGATTACAGTCTCCTTAAATTGTACAAGCCCTCGGTTTCGCTGAGTGGCTTTGATTAATTCGGATGTCTAAAATATGCATTTGACATTGTCTTTGTACAGCACAGCAGACAGTACCAAAGGACAACTTCAACTTTGTGGCCTTTATTTCAATGGACCTTATAATATCTTCATGTGTACACTGAAGATTGTATAAAACTTGCATATACAATCTACGTTTTATGATGTGGCCTTTTGTAACGGTTAGGAATTAAAGATTAGTCCATTTGAATGTGTATAATGAGTACACCAAAAGTCCCTGCTTTTTGTCTAAGCCCGAAACAGCCAAGAGCCGTGAAAGCATGACAAAGATGAACAGCGTGTTTGTTAAAGTAGCTCGTTTCCATTAGAGATTGGCTTTGTTCAGGTTTCTCCAGTTGATTTAACAAAATCAATAATTATTCCTTTCTTATGGGTCTTTTGTTTCTAATGTTGGTTTTTCTGTCAAATTTAAAACTCTTTTAGCGCAAGGCCTTTCTTGTGGGTTATTTCACCAATTATGTTACACTGCAATTGTAATAAACTCAGTGATGAATTTCTTCCCAGTTCTGACGGATTCGAAGTATGGTTTCTGTCTTTACACGTTTCAGTTTAGCACATAAAGAAAACACTTAACATGTCATTGTATTTCATGGATTCGCGAAAAATTGTTAAAAGCCTAAATTAACTACTTTAAGATCTTTCCCTTTTCTTGGTTTTCACCGAGATCGACACCTGAGAGTCGCAAATGCCGTAAATTGCACTCTCGCAGGCCCCAATCGAGCGAGTGTTATTCAAAGACAAGCATATGGGATTTGCTCTTTACCATAGGCCGCGGTTGTGGTTGGTAACCGAATATTCTAAAACTGCAAAGCGATCGCTCAAGGGAAACCCTTTAAACTGAACGGCATAAATGCAGCCGTTTAGCACGTCGTTAAAAACGGATTTAAACTATCGTCCATATATATTTTTGTTCAAACAGTTCCACTATAATCACCATAGTGTACAAGAGCGAACTTCACTTGTCACGAACCAATTTGTACGTTTTCCATCAGGGGCGCAAATTTATAGTAAGCTGTGAATTCCGAGTAAATATTTAGTTTCATAGTTTTGAAAAAAATTGCGACTTGGACTGGTTTAATGTGACACCACTCAACTAAACCGCTTGTATTGTAAGAAAGAGATTAAAGCTTGAAAAATAAACAAGTGTTATAGCAGACACGCCTTGAAGCTGTTTTGGTTTATTTGCCCAGTGTCTTTATCAGTTGAGTTTCTTCATCAACAGTTTGACAATTGAAATGGCATCGCGCGCACTTGGCAAAAAGGGAGAGACTGCGAGTTCTGCCTTTTAACGCTTTTAAGAATCAAAGGAAGTGCTAATGATATCGGTCGAGAGCTTTTGATTAAGAAACACTTAAAGTTATCCGACACGACAAAACAAACCGCCTTACGCAAAGAAATTTTTAATATTCGGAATATTCACCCTGCTCTTTCGCAATCAAAAAGAGAAAAGCTTGTTTAGGTGAGCTGTAATTATCCATCAGTGACACAAAACGCTTTTAGCACCAACGGAAGTGACACAGAGAAGAGTGCATTCAGGTTGAACACGTCTCCTCCATATTTAAAACAAATGACCTTAATGCGAAAAAAGTTTGCTCTCGTCTTTAGGCCCAAAGTGCACTTAACGCCCAAAGTGGAGTATTAGTGGTTTTTTTGTTGTTAAAATGTGACTGATCTCTTAATGGCCAAACAAAAGGAAAAACGAACCGGATGTTGCTCTGAAGACGACAAATCTTGCTACAGGCAAAAACGACAGGATTTTCTTTGCAATGCTAATCTAAAAAATAACAACACTCGCAAGGTCAACTGTGAATCTCGTCTGAGTTCCATGGTCAATATGACGGGAAAAAACACATGCTTGTTAACTACAATTAACTGGAATAAAGTGCACTTTCCTCGCGTGCGAAGAAGTGTCCATTTGCCACGAAAATGCGATGCACTTGAGAAACTCATGAAGCCGCTTGAGGGCAAACTAAATATGTACATAAATTTCTCCTCTCGTTTTTGAAAAATTACAACCAATTAGAACCGATTTATTGAATTTCCTGTTGATCCGCATGGGCCAACCCCCCAGCTTTTAGCTGGCGTGAAACTCTTTAAGAGCAAAACTTTAAGCGAAATTGTGCACGGCAGACTGAAAAAGGTTTGCAACACTTCGCGTTGTTTTTAGCGAGCGAACATTTTGAGGCGGGATTTTGTCGCGCGGGGACAATAGCCGTCGAAAACATGGCTGCGCTGTGGACAAGAAGCAATCAACCTCCTGCTGATATGGTCAACTCCAGAGTCTTGGTTTAAAAAGCCTCACTTGTGGCTCGTACATAAAACATGAGCCAGTTTGGCCTCTTCAAAGAATGAAAATGTAGTCTGTTTGGCAAAACATTGGGAGGTCGTATCGTAAGACCCATGTGTTTGGCGTTCTCTATCGCCCGCCCGCTAAGCTCTTTAGAAAAAAGTTCCGTCTCTGGGGCTTGTTTTGGCTTCTTGTTTTTGTAATCAACCGTGTGGGTGAATACTAGAGTTTTCATGCATCAAGTCAACCGTCCGCTCCTAAGGGACTTTTTGACTACACCTTTTAAACAGAGAACTATAGTAATTCAATTCTTAATCAGCGAACAAGAAGCAGTAAACAAAGAGAAGTTGAATGCTGCTAAGTCTTTTGAGTAAACGAAAGTAGGTTTGACTAGGTATGGGTCAAAATTGAAAAGATTTTCGAGCAGGTGCGCTGGAAAATTTGAAAGTAAAAGCAAGTGCAGCAGGAGTAGCTGTAAAATTTCTCGGACAAGTTTCTGAAGCTTGAAAACGTTAGGCAAACGGTTATCTGAGGGTTGGGAGTGAGCACACACGATGTACAGCTGTTGAAAGGAGGATATTTTATTTTGTGAATAAAATGACAGGTCTCAAGGACCAGCACGCTACTCTGATATTATTTTCCGTTGTAAGAGTCGCACAAAAGTGACCAAAATTTTCGCTCAACCAGCGATTGTTGAGTCATGTTTCAACACCCGTTACGTCACACTCGAACAGTATAAAATATTCTTTTAAAACATTAACAAATTCATACTTATGTTCGTCAAGCGAACTGTTATATAAGTTACATTTTTCTCTCAAAACGCTTTATATTAAAACGTGTTTCATCTGTCATAATTTTTCCTTCATTCTCAGTCTGTTCTTTACATCTGATTTCGCCAAAACTCCTTCGCTAATGCATGGCCTCGGGGCAATGATTTGCTTAATCTTTCTAATGGCCAGTGAAGTTTGCAAGCGGCACTTTATTGATCCAGCGATAACTAGGTTTTCTATTTTCTCAGTCTGGGTTCAGCCTAACATTTGGTTTGTCGCAAAACAAGATAATTGAAGTATTCTGTCGGTGCATTTTATTCTTATCAGCTGGCTCATGAGAGGATGAAAACCCGGCCATTTTCAAGTCTTTTATTCTCTTTGACTCGAAGCTAATCATTCATATGCGGACTTTCTTTCCTAAATCCATTAAATAATTCCTTTTTTCTCTCTGATCAATAACTTTACAGATAGTAGATACACAGCTACACATTTTCGGGCGCAAACTTTTCCAGCTCATTCACCAAACCTCAGCGGAAGACGGAATAGTGTTGTGCGGTCTCCCAGCTGTCGTGTCATATATTACGCCATTTGTATTTTGCCCAACAACACAGTTGCTTATTTGTATACCCGCGCTCCCATCGTTAATAGGATTCGGCGGCATTATTGCCTGGTGGTTAAATCCCGTATTCTGAAGCATTTGAGAATTGCCCAAGGTAGTAGGCACTTCGGTCGGCAAACCAGGATCACCCTTCATGTAAAAATCATCAAACGCCGCTGTGGGAAAGTGTACATTTTGCGAAGCTAAACGTGTGAAAGAAATAAACAACACAGTAAGAAATAAGAAACAGATTTTTTGAGAGATATACTCCAGTCCTAAAGCCCATATTTTCAATGTCTTATCTTCACACTAAAACACGATTCCTTGGTCGGCTTTTGGGGGGCTTTCTTGATTTATATTTTGTAAACAATCTCTTTGTGGTTAAAACAGATAGCGTTCCACTAAGGAAGACCCATATCTAAAGAATGATGTTATGCCATCAACAGGTAAAAGAGGCGGAATCTTGCCGGACCCTTTGTGTCATTATCGATCTTGCCTCAACGAGAAACACAGTCTCGAGGGAGGAAATCTGAGTAAAGCTGTAAATTTGTCATAACAAAAAAACTAAAAATATATTCATATCCATGAAAAGTATGACACATACAAACGGCAAATAAAATTTTTCGAATTTATGGGAACGTATTCTTAGCAACTTTCTTTGGTATTTTTACACTTCTGTCGATGACAAACATCGGAAGTTTAAGAGTATTCATTAACACATTTCAGTCGAGAAGAAAACGAGAAGCTGGCATGCTGCATAAAAGTTGTCAAGGTGCAGACGTCTCGTTTTAAATCTTTTCATGCATTCAGGGGTCCATCGTCTTCTGTAGCACATGGTGAAACTACAGCGTATGAAAACTTAGTTCTTGAGGAAACGTTAACTCCGTTCTACTTTGTCATATACATTTTTGACGAAGATTTAAGTTTTCCTGCTTAAAAATTTGGTTCTTGGAAAATTAATAGAACGCCAGTCCTGAGTTAAATTAAAGTGAAAACAGTCGACTTCAACTCCGCAATTTTGTTAATTATGCTTGCAGAGATTTTTTTTAAATATTGTTGAAGTCACAAAGAGAACCCTCCTCCAGAATATCAGTTTTAAATTGTCTTTTAGTCGTTCTAACAACCGAGTATGCTGCACGGTTGCAGTTTTTGACTTCCAAAAGCTAAACGATAAACCTTTTTAATTATTTAAGGAAGGAGATCTCCTTGAAACAGTGGGTAGTTTGTTTCTCAACAGACTAACACGGATGGCTAAAATCACGGCATGTTGAGAGTTTATTTCCGCCTTAAAATACAACAGTGAGTTTTGCGAAAGCTTTTCGCCGTGAACCAATCTAGACGTTGAATATCTCGAGGAAGTAAGTTGCAGCGCGTTTCGCCCGGTAAATCCCTTATCGCTAAACAAAACTTGTGATAAACAGTATTTCCATTTTGCCATTTCCTGCCAGCCCATATTGAGTATCTTTGGATATTGCATGTTGCCTACTGCTGGCTATTTTTAGCTCAAACACTTTTTTGTCGAACTTGGAGCCATCCGCACGAAAACTATTGGCACAGCTGTTGATTCTCATAAATGTGCTCAAAATTTTAGACAGCCAAAATGGTTGAATAATGTCTTTATCAAACAATAGAAGGCTCAAAGCAGAATTATTCAAATTCGTAATTTTAAGTATCTTTTGGTAGCTTGCCAGATTTTTTTATTTTAAAAAAAGAGAGACTGACAACCACTTAGTTCTGTGGTCGAACGTGAGCACTTGCTTGCGGTCAGGAACGCTTTCAGTCCGTGCGCAAAGACGACTGTTAAAACGTTCTTTGTAAATTTCTCCATCTCTAAGGGCAACTGATTAAGCTTTTAAAGGTTTGAGGAAGAAGAGAAAATGTCACGAGCGCTGTTAATGCTATCAAATTGAAGAGTTTTCGAGTGCTTCTCAAACATACACTCGAGTGATTTCCATTTACACTTGACTGATATATATTTCCTCTGTCACACAAATTACGTGCGTGCTTTGCCAAAACCCAATGTGCGCAGATAAAGGGTTGGGACGGAGATGGAGAAATCTCTTGAGAAAAACGCATGGAAACGCGAGCAAGGAGTTCGAGGCAAACGTTTGTGTAGCTTACCTGCGTAATTTAAATGCGATGTGTTGATTGACTGTTCGGTGTTTGATGCTGTTCCGTTTCCTAGGTTTTCACCTCGAGCTCGCCGTGATCGTCTACCTGACCTGACCGCGCGGTTCGCGGCGTTTGCTGGTGCAACTCCTTGTTGTTTGAGTCTTCTCTCTTTCGATCGTCTATTCTGGAACCACACTTGGATGACTCGCATGTTCAAGCCTGTTTCTTGAGCTAATTTTTCGCGGATATTTCGGGAAGGTTTCGGTGTGGCTGCAAAGGTTGCCTTGAGCGCCTCCAGTTGCTTGGCTTTAATCGTCGTACGTGGACCCCGGCGTTTCGTTCCCAATGCGATGTCGAAATCCTCGTCCAAACCATAGCTAAGATCTTTCTCTTCAGAATCAGAGTCTACGAAACAATGTAACACACAACAGAAAAATTAGATCTATTAAGATTAAATAGCCGTTTGTGTATTAATAAACAAAGCAATTCCTATTCTACACGGCACTCACCGGACTTGCTTGGTAAGCGTGATTGATAGTAGTCGTCTTTACAAACGAATTTACTATCTCCCACGTAATACAGTTCATCGCCGGTTAAGATTTGCCGATTGCAGGTGGAGCAATTGAAGCATTTGACGTGAAACACCAAGTGTTTTGCTCTCCGTACCATGTCGTTTGGCGAGATCCCCAAACAGCATCCAGCGCATTTGGTTCCATAACGCCTGAGAATTTTAGAAAAAAAAAAACGCACGTTAAAAACGTACATTTCACAGCGATCAAATTAACTCGTTCCAGGCAAACGCTGACAGGGCAGTAAATAATAGGCGGTGTTCGAATTTTCGACCGATTGTGGGCAGTTTATACCTGTAAAAATCGTTCTTACAGAACAGCTTTCCTTCTCGGGAGAAACACTTGTTCGTGAGTGCGCTTTTGCAGTCGTGACAGTGGACACATTTTACATGCCACACTCGATCCAAAACCTTGAGCAGGAATTTGTCCGAGATAGGCAGCTCGCATCCCGCGCATTGCTGAACCATGTTGCAAATCTGCGCCTTCATCCAGACGATTCGATATGTCGCCTGCCAACTCAGCTCTCTTCTGTCCTCTGTGGCCGAAAGTACGTTTATGTAAAGCACAGGTTACCGCGCGTGAAATTTATGCG
Source organism: Pachyseris speciosa (assembly GCA_016490735.1). Classification (NCBI taxonomy): domain Eukaryota; kingdom Metazoa; phylum Cnidaria; class Anthozoa; order Scleractinia; family Pachyseridae; genus Pachyseris; species Pachyseris speciosa. The sequence continues at coordinate 1,274,889 of JAEMWC010000096.1, forward strand.
AGTAACTCTTCTACGTGCCCGGTGGGTGGTACGTTTGTCTCTGGCAGCTGCCGAGCGGTACGGTAAAATGATGCGAGAGAAGGGACTCTGGATTTTCTGAACACTGGCGCTCTATTTTATTCCGCGGTCAAAATTTGCATATAGTTTGAAGCACGGAATGCAAAGTGACGGGATGAAAGCGCGCGACTCAGAAAGCACTCAGTGCACTATGCTATACGTCAATTAGCTTGTTGAAAGACAACACATTTGCGCGCTCCGCTTTTGATATCTTTTGACTCCGCCTGTCAAAGCGAATTGACAGTTCAAATTTGACAGCACCGTGACAAAGGCCAATGACATTGAGAGCCTTTGTGGGCGCGAGCGAAACTTTCAACACAGTATTGTTCGCCCGAGATTATGTAAACTCCCAAAAATCGCGCAATTTGAACATCTTTTGTGGCCATTGTTCCCTTTGACTGCTTTCGTAAGTCAAAGAGCGCCAACTTGTCTCGCAAGGCCTGACCACGCGCGCGCCCCTCAAGTGAAGCGAGCGATCGATGATGTTGCAAAGGAAACACTGGCATCTTATCTCGCCTGTGTTACGCGAATATTGGATTACAGACATTTCCGACTATTGAGAACATTTTTATGCTGGTTTGTACATCATGATCGATATCAGAGTAAAAGGCGGCTTGGAGGCTCGCCGCTCGAAACGGAAAAGCTTTTGTGCCGAGATTTACTTTATCTCGTGATAAACCCTATGTTGTTGTCACTAAAACATGTCAAAACACTCCCATTTGCGAGTGTTTATTTACATACGACTTTTCCAAACAATACCCAACAGTTAGCGCATATTCTAATGAGCTACAAGCTGCCCTCATTTTGCTGAGTTCTCGGATGGATATTTCCCCTGATCGGACCAAAAAGTCGTATAAAAGCAAATTCTGTCAAAACGAACCATCTGCTCTTTCCACGCGCGAAAACGGATGGCAAACCACAGATTTGCATCATTTCAGTTGGCTCCTCAAAGTCGATTTTCCAAAAGGGCTTCTTCCGCAGAAATTTAATTTCACAAAGTGAATTATTCAATAATGCCGACAGTTTTTTCGTTTGCTGTTTGACGGTTCATTGGTTAAACTAGGGTTTGATAAAAGCCGTGTCTGGCGCTCTTCCTTCGCCAAAAGACGGCAAAATAGTAAAACTTGTTAACTAGTCCGTGCTAATCGCTTTATTAAATGTAAGAGGATTTTAGCATCTGATCTTTTTTTACGAGACTAAAAAAAAGGAAAGACAATGTGATTTTTAAATAAGGTTTACTATTGGAATAAATTTTTGCTCAAGAAAATAAATTTTCTGTCAATAATCCTGTTCTTTTTTCATTGGTTTGTATCAGTGGTGTTAAACTCTCCAACACAGCTTTGGTTCAATATGCTAATTTGTAAAAACACCTGCTAAATCGTGACACCTGCCATTTGCTTTCCAACCGCTGTGCAACTGGGGCGCAGGCGACGAAAAACGTCGATTTTTAGTCAAAGATGAGTCTCCTCTGGGATTTGATTTTAGACGGCGCAGATTTTTTGCTAGACACTACATCGACAGAAACACTACATCGACAGAAAAAAAAAACACTGAACGACTTGTCCTGCTTGTAAATTCATGATACCTCTCCGGCCGTTTACCTTTCAAATTTTTAGCCTAAATTCCGGGATGGTTTGTGGCTCAATGGTTGAAAAAATCGTAAAACATAGTGGTTTTCAAAATGGTGATTTTGGTTAGGCGTTAAAAAGTCTAAGTCGTCTAAGCAAGTTATTTTAGATCTGTGCCTTAGGTGGTTTCAGTAAGCATAATGGTCAGCAGTAGTCAGTAAACGCATAATCTCTTAAAAGTATCTCGTTGTTAATGTAACTAAACATTAGGCAAAGCGCAGTAAACTCGGATCAGTTTTGATCATGGGAACCTTTCCTTGCTCTTGTCGAAAAATCCCATGGCTGTCCCGTAGAAGGTAACTGGCCGTTTTTCAAAATCTTGGCTAAGACTATTAAGTTGAGGATTTCCTCGTGCGTTTAGGGTAAATTTGTTGTCTACTTTTAAGATGTTAATTTTATAAGAGTGGTTGTGTGGTACATGAATCACGTTTTACGAAGGGTTTCTGTAATTGTGTACTAATTTACAACACCATATGGTTTTATTCGCTTTTCGCGGTGCCTAATAAAGTAGAATTGTGGCGTTATTCAACAAAACATAAGAATCTTTTTATTTTCTTCAGTCTTTTTCACATAAAGCGAAAACATGAAAAATCGATGGTAAATAAATGACAGAGGTTCGGATCGGATGAAAAACAGTTCAGCGTGAAATTTAGCAGACGGTATTCCAGTGACCCTTGTTATGAATACCTCCTGCTTGGGCAGGGCATATATCACTTGTCAAATCAATATTTGTATGATTTATCGCCTCAGCATGTATCATCTCTACTTCCTTTTCACTGGTTATATTTCTCACCTGTTGCAATCAAGCTTTTACCAGCTCTTCAGTCATTTAATGTCTCACCTTTGAGTGCTGATTATCTGTTATTTCCCACATTCACCGCGCTAATAACTTAATGAATTTATTTTTAATCTCTCTCTCTCTATCTGAAGAAAAAAAATGAAAAACGAACTAACCACAGGATACTTCGATTCAATAACTCTAATTTGAATAAACTCAGTTTAAGATTTAATTCAAAGACTTAAAAGTTAGAACCGCCTTCTAATAAAAGACATCACCACGTGAACCGACTATTGTTCTGCTCTGTAGCTTGAATTTGAAAATTTTATTCAGAATGAAGTTAAAACCACCTTGTACAGCTCAGTAACCAGTCGCTGGAAATTGCCGTGCTTTGCAGCCGGCTTTTATTTGAATGGTCACACTTAAGAAATTCTGCACAGTCTGGTAAAGCTAATACACAGAACCACAGGAAAGTTCTGCTCAGTAGCTTTTATTTGCTTGGCCACATTTCAGATCAGGATTTTCTCCAGACTCAATAGTTACCTCTTCCTTGTGCAGCATGACAAACGCTTCCCACAGGATCGTAAAAACGCTCAATACTTTTGATTTGAAACACCTTGTGCAGCACTGAGACAGTACTAAGCCAAGAAAAACAGTCCTTCTAAGGGTTAGACAACATTACGAACTCATGGCCGGGTTGGCTGCGATATCCGAACCTTTTAACCATCTGCGGGAGTAACAAACTCCATATTTACTATCCATGTTCACTGAGCTTCCTGTGGCCATTTGCTGTCTTTCCTGAATCCAATGTTGTGTATTCACGTTAGTAAAGTCAAATCAAGCCAAATGGCCAAACCTCTCCGCTCCTTACAGCCCTTTTTTTAATATTAATACAGGCTTTCTTTTAAGTGATATGTATCTTTCCACGATTGCGAGCAGCTCCCCGAAGGCCCAAATACCCCCTGTCGATATGTTTCAGTTAGTAAAAGTAAACTGTTTTTTTTTTTTTTTTTTTCAACTGACCATTGCCTGATCGATTCTCGAGTACCGCGTGTTTAGAGATGAAGCCATTGAAGCAAACCGCTTGCGGGTTTATCAGTCAATTGACTTTTATTGCACAAAGTTTAGAATCGACTCCACCTGCTTCAGTTTCATTTGATACTTGATTTCTATCACGTAAAGGAGTTTGAAAATCATCGGTTTGCACGCGATGAGCTTTCCATTGAGACGCGATGATTGATGAGAAAATGGTGTTGAATAATGGTAACGGCCCGCAGTAATGACACTCGATATAATGACAACACATGATAACAATTCACCTTTGCTAGAACACCCCGACTCGTGGAAGTGAAGCGCGTTCAACCGCCACAAGTTCAAATGCTGATGTTGTCTGGCTCCTATCTTTTTCCGCGCCAAGTATGATCGCAATTCATTCCTCCTATACTCAGTAGCTTTCCAGACGCGGTCTGTGACTGGAGAACGAAACAGCAGCTGCTACAATCGAAACAATGCCCCTGGCCCTGATAACAAAAGAAGCTACAGGTCACACGGACCAAGGAGTGTACTGAAAGGGCAAATGGGAACTGGGATTTAGGCTTTTGTTTCGGGGAGAAAATGAGATTGCACGATGTGGGAATGGGATTTGGTCATGGGCACTGGGGATACGATCTGGGGGAAAAATTTGTCCCGGGAAATAGGATTTTTACCCCCCCTCACTTTGCGTTCCTTTAAATCCTCTTTACTCACCTCCTCCTGAGGTGTGCACGCGAGACCCATTAAATTTCTCTCGAACGTACCTCCCTTTCCCTCGCACAGTATTTCTCTCAGGCCGCATCTCTTCTCTCCCATGTAGTCTAACCAATTGGAGCAAATTACTGAAACCCTTAAAGGTCTGTGAAGCGCCTTAGTAAGATAAGATAAGATAACTTTATTTTATACACAGTATTTCCATCAGCTTAATTAATTATTATCAACTAACTCTCTATCTACTTAATTACAATCACAAGAGAATAAAAAATAAAAACAACAAAAAACAATAAAGGCTGCTTTTCTTGGAGGCCGTATTTAAAATCTTACTTAAACTACTTAAAACTTACTTAAAACTGTGGCGACTCAATTTATTCTTAAAATCTCTACAAACATCTGTCCAACATAATAGATTTCTTTTCTAATCTTTGATGCCAGAGTTCTCGCCACCGTAGTGCCCGGAACAATTCATTCAAATTACTGTCATAAGAAGCTTTCATCAAAATGCGAGCTGCCCGATTTTGAAGCTTTTGAAGTCTATCAGAAAGGCCTTTGTTACAGTTTCCCCACACCTCACTACAATAATCGAAGTGAGGCTGAACGAGGCTATTATAAACATTGACTACAATATTAAAAGGGATCTGATGTCGTATGCGCTTTATTGCACCAATGGCAGAAGCAATCTTTTTGCAGAAATTTTCTATATGACTTTCCCAATTTAAAGTTTGATCGATCCAGACCCCAAGAGATTGAGTTGATGCTACCTGCTCCACGGTCATGTTATTTATAGTTAGAGAAGGACAATCTGGAAGATTCGATAACTTCTGTCTGGATGCAATTAGCATAAGCTCGGTTTTTGTCAGGTCCAAGGTAAGCTTGTAAATAGCGCAACGCCCAGCACACCGTGACTGAAATTCCACGCATGTTGGCGAATCTCCATGAATCCAAGAGAGGACTTTCCGACCACTGACTTAAACAATTGATCGAGTGGCCAGTTTGATACGCAGGGTAGGCTGCCACATTCCAGTTTGTTTCTAGAGGGGCGTGGGGGAGGGGAAGGGGGAGGGGGGGGGGGGTAAAATTGTTTGACTCAAAACAATTTTAAGTGATATGTATGTTTCCACGATTGCGAGCAGCTCCACGAAGGCCCAAATACTCCCTGTCGATATGTTTCAGTTAGTAAAAGTAAACTGTTTTTTCAACTGACCATTTCCTGATCGATTCTCGAGTACCGCGTGTATAGAGACGAGGCCACTGAAGCAAACCGCCTGCGGGTTAATAAGCCAATTGACTTTTGTTGCACAAAGTTTAGACAATGTTATCAGTCGACTCCACCTGCTTCAGTTTCGTTTGATACTTGATTTTTATCACGTAAAGGAGTTTGAAAATCATCGGTTTGCACGCGATGAACTTTCCATTAAGTCGCGATGATTGATGAAAAAATGGTGTTGACTAATGTTAACGGCCCGCAGTAATGACACTCGATATAATGACAACACATGACAACAATTCACCTTTGCTAAAACATCCCGACTCGTGGAAGTGAAGCGCGTTCAACCGCCACATGTTCAGATGCTGATGTTGTCTGGCTCCTATCTTTTTCCGCGCCTTGTATGATCGCCATTAATTCCTCCTATACTCAGTAGCCTTCCAGACGCGGTCTATGATTGGAGAACGAAACAACAGCTGATACAATCGAAACAATGCCCCTAGCCCTGATAACAAAAGAAGCTTCAGGTCATCCGGCCTTAGCAGTGAAAGGGCGAATGGGAACTGGGATTTGGGCTTTTGTTTCGGTGAGAAAATGGATTGCACGATGTGGGAATGGGATTTGGTCACTATATTTGGCACCGAGAATACGATCTGGGGGAAAATTTTTCCCGGGAAATAGGATTTGTACCCCTCCCTCCCCCCTCCCCCTCCACCCAACTACGCGTTCCTCTTTACTCACCTCCTCCTAAGGTGTGCACGCGAGACCCATTTTCTCTCGAACGTGCCTCCTTTTTCCTCGCACAGTATTTCTCTCAGGCCGCATCTCTTCTCTCCCATGTACTCTAACCATCTGGAGCAAATTACTGAAACCCTTATGGGTCAGTAAAGCGCCTTAGTAAATAGCGCAACGCCAAGAACACCGTGAGTGAAATTCCACGCACCTTGGCGAATCTCCATGAGACCAAGAAGAGAACTTTGCGACCACTGACTTCAAATGACAATTGATTGAGCGGTTCTGTTTAGTGTTACATCAGTTTGATATGCAGGGTAGACTGGCACATTCCAGTTTGTTTGCTAGAAGGACGCGGGAGGGGTGGAGAGGAGGGGCGGGGAGGGGGGTGGGGGGTAAAATAGTTAGAGTCAGAAGAACGTCAAATTTTCCTGAGAGGTAAATGGCTTTGTTCATTTCCATGACGTTAAGGCTTAAGTTAAGGATTTTCGCAATTAACACTCATGCTTCCAGACTCCGACAAAAGAAAAGTCACAGCAACACGATGTTTTATCCCGTTATTATTCGGTGAATGCACCATTTAATCGAGGCATATACCGTAAAAGCTCTATTAAGCTCCCCGGGGGCTTATTGAATTTTAGGCCTCATTAACGGGGGGCTTATTTCAAATCTTTAACGCGCCGTTTTCGTCTACAAATAGTTTTTGAACAAAACTCACACAACTGCAGTGAAACTTTATTATTTAATAGAGAGCAGCAAACAGTATTATGTGTTTGAGTGTATATTTGTTTAAAAACAAACCCACTGGGCCTCATTTTACGGTAATAAAACAGTTGCCACGTTAAAGCAAACTCTGTTGTCATGCTCTTCCTTTTCACTTTCCTGTCGAACTTAAGTCAGAGTCCCTATCTTTTAGCACCCCGAGCTGTTTTTTGAGTCAACAAAACTTTCTCCAGCATGCGGTGTTTAGAGCCTCCCGCACAGTCGTACTACGACCACCACACACATTTTATAACCCGTACTGTAATTATTTTATCTTGTAATCATCTGTTGTGACTTTGCTTTTCTTTCTATGTTAATTTTATGTAAATGAGTGTGAAATAAATGAACCATGAATCCCCTAAAGACGACTGTGTGGAAGCATAGTTAATAGAGGGAAATGGTTGTGAAGCCTGGCAAACATCAAAGGAGCAAATCAAAGAAGCCAAGATTTATGTTGGAAGGTCCATGACCGTGCACATCTTTTGTTTTGCACTCATGTAATGTGCATGAATTACATAGAGCGGCTTTCAATTGAGTGTCGAAAGTAATTCTCGTTTTGCTTTGGTTTTCCATTGCTTCGCTCTGTGATTGGCCGGGAAAAATCGCGCCACTTTCTCAACCAATGAAAAGCAAAACCAAAACCAATCATGACTTGCACGCGCGTATTTTCCCGCGCTTGGCGCCGGTTACATGTAATTGCTTCGTATTCTGATTGGCTCATTGCGCTGCTTACTTCTGTTGTGATTGGTCAGAGTAATTGCTTTGGTTTTGGTTTTACGACACTCAAATGGAAAGCGCTCTAATCGCAATGTTTCTATTGGTTAGTTACAGGAACACGCGTAACCGTGGATCTATTGTTATTTGTGCACGGTCAATCCCCAAAATAGCGAACAAAAAAACATAACAAAGAACTTTGCCAGGTTTCATAACCATTTCCCTCTATTAACTATGGTGGAAGGCTAGCGAGTGTATGATATTTCTGGTTCTCGCGTCAGAACCGGAAATGGATTGTTTGCGCACCTCATTTTGTTCTTGCCCCGTCTCCAGTCCCCTCTCTTATTCTTAAATGGTAAAACGACCGAATCAACCCCGCGCAGTCGCGCTTCCTTCTCCCACAAAAATTGTAAGCTGATCGAGTGCTCGCACACCTCCTAACAAGCGACGAGTTGCGGCTCCGTCATAAAAATGCGAAGACTGCGTATTTCCTTCTCCATCCTTATGTTATGTTCCTTCAATGCTGTCATACGGGACACTAAGTTTAATGTTATAGTTGTATCCAGTTGTATCGTCGTAACTTGAGGAGCAAATCTCTGGGATTCCTTCAGTTGAGTTTTTCGAGGAAAAATCAAACAAACGTATCACTCCTCGGTGTCTCCGGTGAAGAATTAAATCATCTGCATACCACAGATTCTCACGTGGTGTTTTGTCCAATGGGATGCTTGCAGTGATCATCCGGGAACCTTCAAATTTACAGAGCCTAACAGGATGCCGCGCATGCGTCATCCACAGAGTTGACGTCATGCGTTGGTCCCAGACCATCAATGTTCCGTCCTCTGTACCGCTGACCACTTTCCAGTCATCCATTTGCACAGCAGTCACAGTTCGTTTGTGTCCCAAGTGAAATGTGAGCTCAATCTTTTCATTGCGCAGGTCAAAGACTCGCACCCTACAATCATAGCTGCCGGTCACCAGGCGATGCGGCGGACAATTGGCTAGATCAAGACACGTGATCTCTCGATAGTGGCCTCCTAATATGGAAAGCATTTTAGCGGTTTCCAAGCAGTAGAGACGTACCTAAAGTTCAACAGGAACAAAAAAATTATCAGACTATAAATTACTGTAGTTACAATTATCGCAGTTTTGAATCTATTTTAAGGCCTTCCAAAGACGGAATATTGGATGTCTGTTTAAAACTTAAAATCTGCGCTCATTGTAAAACCCCGCTGTTTTAAAAAAACGCAAAGGATTGCAGTTGTAAGGCAACATTAAGGTAGCAACTTTTTTGCAGAAAAATCCCGACGCTATCTCCTCTGGCTTTCCCTTAGCAATATCCCTTAGCAGATATTCTGTTCAGTGACAATGAAATGAGCTGCGTCTCTGATCAAATCGCACGTTGAATACTTGCTGATTTTTCTACATTACAACACATGCACTTGTTTAATACGAAAATTGTGTTTATCAACGAAGTTGATAATGTAAATTGACCACCGTTAAAGAGACTCAGAAAGCTGACGTATCGAGAGTTAAACCTTTCGTCAGAGCGAGGATTCGTGTTTCACTCCCCCGCCGACGCAGCACCAGTTTTCTTTAGAAACTAACCTCCTTTATCCACTTGTTTAATGTTTCATTCAGAAAGGATGACAAGTGGAATTTTCCAAGGGTCTTAGTTCGAAATGAAGCCAGACAAAGAGATACAGGGCAGTGTAAGCCAGACGTAAAAAAGTGAGACAAATCTGAGCACAATAGAAAAATGAGACAAAGTTCGCCACAGGGGTGTTACTGGCTTTCAACGCTTTAACTCAGGGGCACCCAACGACAAGTTTCTGTAGATATCTGTTCCGCGGTGGAGGGTAATTCGCCTTGGGTTTTCGGCGTCGATTAAAGTGCCTATGAAGCGAAATTTGTTTCTTGCTAATTTTAAAGTTTACCCCTAAAAACGCAAGAATCTCAAAATTTGAGGTGCTTGTGATTAAAATTGTTGATTTTACGAGCATTTGAAGTTGGGCTATTTTGCCTTTAAAAATGGTCAGGGGTCTGGGTCGTGATGTGACGTCATTTTGGGTACAAAAATGTGTTTGCGCTTATGAATTATAGTGAAATAGTTGGAATACTTGTCCCCAAAATTACGTCAAAATTACGTCACAGCTATTGTCACGTGTCTTTTTGGCCGCGCGATTCAAATGCCATTTTTGAAGGCAAAATAGCCCAATTTCAAACGCTTGTAGAATCGCCGATTTTAATCAAGAGCACCTCAAATTTTGGAATGTTGAGTTTTATGGACTAAACTTTAAAATTAGCGAGAAACAAATTTCGCTTCATAGAGAGTGCACTCGGATTTTCGGAACTGAAACGTGGCCTAAAAGATTCGCAATTGAGAAATCATAGCCCCTAAGGTTTACGGAAAGGTCGTAATTGCTGTTTTTGGCAGTCAAAAACGTCAGCTAGCAGTTTCGGAAAGAAAATAGTTCCCTAGAAAGTTCTTGGAAAGTTCATTTCAGCTTGCATTTTCTCAAAGGAAGATTTTGTTCCCTAACATTTTCGGACAATTAAAACTTCAGCTAGGGAATCCGAACAGATCAACTTCTTCTAGCTTATGAAAATATCACTTTAAAGAGACTTCAAACACCATAAGGTACTTAAAAATGCCTTTTTACAGCTTTTGGTTGATTTGGCTCGTTGGTGCCCCTGTTTAACTGTTACATGTCAATTGACATGGTAAGGTAAACTGGAACCTATTCAGAGACTCAAAACCTTAAGCCGTTTATGAGAGCGAATCAACTGAGGAATTGTAGAGTGTATTTAGAGAAGACTTCACGAATATGCTGAGAAAGACAACTCTGATGGCAAGAATTCACCTACAATACCTCAAACGATGTATTCAAAGGTTAGAAGTTTTAAATTGCCCCTAACAAAGGAATGGGGACGAAATGATAGAAATCAAAAATCGCGCAAATTAACGTTCCACGTTAGTAAGGCCGCGGAGGTCAGCGAAAAATGAGACGGTACTTGAATTAACGCAATTCAAATTCGAAAAGAGTGAAAATTTCTCAAAGGTAAATTAGGTAATAATAATAATAATAATAATAATAATAATAATAATAATAATAATAATAATAATAAATTTATGAAGGGTACAAATCTTAAAAGCCCAATGGTGCTTTACAATGTAAGTTTAAAGAAACGTAAAAGAAAATAAACTAAATACAATTCATGCGTAATAAATGTTTAAAAAGGTGTGTTTTTAAAAGAGTCCAGTGATTTTGCATTGGAGTAGCAACGGAGAAGGCTCGTTGTCCACAGCTCTCCTATAATATTTCCGGATGGTCAGCAATCTCCCCTAAATTAAACGTTTGATTTATCTTATTATTTACCTTGTTTCCAAGTGTTCCATACCCGTATGAGCCAACTCCAAGAGCAAGACGATCGGCAGTGCAGTCCATACAGCTTAGTTTTCCACCAATCACATGATCTAATGTGAAGACAAGGCCTCTACCAGGCACCAGGACTGATGCAGTATCTTGAGTTGCTACAGCAACACGTTCCGTTGATGTACCCCCACCACTGCCTGGAATGAACGTGGCATGACTAATCTGTTGATGAAAAAACAGCCATCATCATCGTTTCTACACCATCACAGTCATTGCCAACGTCATCAGCACCATCATTATCATCATCGTCGTCTTCATGGCCATTACCAACGCCATCATCATCACCATCATTAGTCCTTGTTGTGCCATGGGCGTAAAATTTGGATTTTATACCCCCTATAAACACGAACCTGTTTAGCCTAAAAATTGAAAACAGGTTCTTATTTTCTAAAATCATATTAGTACATTACAGCTGCAGTGCAAGAATCCAATTTGAAGAAAAAAGCAGATTCTCATTACTGAAAAAATGAGTTTTTTTAATAGAAAATAGTCCAATAACCATCTTGTTTTGCAGCTGAGTTTTATTTGCTTTTCTCCAGAATTAAGAACCTATTTTAAGAACCTAAGTAGCCTAAAATTGTGTTAACTACCATTTATATAAGAACCTGTTTAGGCTACTTCCCAAGAATGTAGGTTCTTCGTTGCAGGTTTGTACTGTAGTGCAACTACATTGCAACTACATAAGCCCCTCTGACTATTCATTCCCTACTGGCTTAAGTCTCTTAATCATAGTGTTTCAATTACATCTTACTAAAGGCAACTGAACTTAAGGCTAAGCTTGAAAGTGTCTTCATATCTTGAAAGCTCTTTTAAGCCAGTGTATCACAGAAAACCATTTTGTATCTTTGTTTTATACACCTCATTCCAAAATGGTGGCCAAGTTTGCATGTTTATTAGCCCTCTTTGCCTCATTTCCACTTCAAAATTATTTTGCATTTTGTACATGTTGACGAGGCAAAAAGGGCTAATTAACATGCAAACAAAAGATTAATAAATTGGCTGCCATTTTGGAATAAGGTGTGTAAAGCTGTAAGAAACTGGAAAACAACAAACAGAACTAAAACAAAAAATCTGATAAAATATAAAATAATATACCATTGCAGGTTATGACAATATCTTCTTACTTTGTCTTGTTCATAATTCTTTGATTCAACACACGTCCATTGTCCATTGGAGTCACTCGTTTGCACCATGAGTTCATGATCTGATATTGCTGCAAATGCCAGTGGATCACTTGTTGCTAGGAAAACACTTTTTACAGCTCCTTCACAGCGGCAGTGACACAATGGTGATGAACTTAAGCTTGTGTGCCACGCATACACATCACCTGCAACCACATGTCAACATATGGTAGAGAATGTGATCACAACATATAGTAACTCCCAATCAGGCATTCCTTTTTTTTAATTTGCCGGCGTAGTGCTAAATGCAGGCTAGGCTGAGGCATACAAAGAAACAGAAGGCCTGATTGCATGTTAAAGTATAGCAGACTCTTGTTGTCTTAATTATTTCTAGGGAGCAAACATTTGTTCAATCAAGAAGACTGGAGATCAACTAGATAACCAGTGATAAAATTTAATACCTATTACCATTACTATTAGCATGAAAAATATTTTGATCATCTGGATTGCAGTACTTATACTGCTCTTGTATTTTTGTGATGCAGTAGTCATTTTAAATAGTCTAAGCTAGGAATAGTTGCCTATTGTGATCAGTGAGACTAAGTTTGCTAAGGAAAGTATAATCTCATTGCGCAGTTTGAAAACTTAAAAGAATTTATAAATTCACAACTTGATTGTCTTTTGTCGATGTTTACTATTAGCAGTTTAACCTGTTCCAGGCATTCATATTGTGGGAAGCGGTGAAAATTGTCACAAGAATGAAAGATTTTGCAAGTAAATGACAAAAACAAGGAGAGACTGTCTCTCCTTGTTTTCCTGCTTGCATGTTTGCAGCATATTTCATTCTTGCCATGATTTTTTATGCTCCCCACAATCTCAATGTTTGAAACAGGCAATAAGCAGTTTGACAGTCAAGCATTGTCACTCACTTTCCCAGCCAAGAACCTTAACAGGCCTGCCGAGTCAAATATCATAGCCTTAAGCAACTACAATAACTGGCAGAAAGGGGCTGCGCAGGATGGGATGGGGATGTCTGTACAGGTGTGGTGTAGGTGTTGGGGGATAACAAGTGATGAGACTTTAGAAACAGGAAGGGATGGGGTGTAGCAGTGGGAAGTGATAAGGGGGGTCGGTAAGGAAGGCAGTGTAAGGGAATGGAGAGGAAAGGGGTGTGGAGGCACAAGGTAACAGGGCTTCTTAGGGATGGGAGGTGAGGAGGACAGGAAAGGATGGTTAGAGAGTAATATTGTAAAACAGAAGAAGCATGTGAATACTGTCAAAGAAGGAAGCGGATAATGGAGTAATATGAACATGGAGAGGAAAGTTTAGATTCACCTTACCATTGTCAAATCCTGCAGCACACAGATTTTTGTAAATAGCAGTAGACATAACCTGCAGCTTCTGTCCTTGGGTATCAGCTGTGGTCACCAGTTCTCTGTAACTCAAGATGTTTTTGTCATCCGCTTCCCAGATGACAACAGCTCCACTGGAGTATCCAGAACATATTAAGTTTCTGTGAACAGAGACTGCACAGAGACTTCCACCTGAAACAAAGTCAGAAGTGCCAGTAAGTTTGTTAACCGCTTCCATAAGAAGGGATTTGTAGTCTAATTACGTTTTTACTTTCTGGATGTGAGGGAACAAGTAATGATGAATCAGCCTTGAAACTAGGCAATTTACCCCAACCTAGGTCTCCTAAAGTCATACAGACTTGTTGTTATGTAATGGTCAAAAAATCGTCCCAAAAGTTTAAACAATGACCAGAGGTCCAAATAATGCCTGCCTTCAACATTTTGCATCGCTTTTTTCTCCTGCACTTGGCTTAATCCATACAACCCACAGTGTTATTGTATGAAAGAAGTAACAAGATAATTCATCTTGAAATAGATAGCTGTTGTTTCACCTCTTTCAAATTCCAAACTGGACAATCTGCATATCCTTTCTTTCCAGTTCCTTCTCAAGTCTCGTTCTTCTAATATGCTGCATTGGACAAAAGCCTTCCAGTTCGTTCCGTCTATTAATGTACGTTCTTTCTCTGTTACAAACCCTAACCTACATCCCAAACGATACCATATTAATTCATCTTCTGCCAAAATTCTCCATGACTTGCTCACTTGAGCGCAAGCACACAAGTCTTTCAATCCCAGATAAGAGAAAATTTGAATCCCCACTTCCTTGGGTAAACTCAGATCAAAGAAAGGAATACTTGTAATTTCATCAATGTCTTCAATTAACTGATCAACTAGACTCTTTTTGTTGTTTTTGGTTGACACGGGCTGCAATTTTAGTCTCTTTAAGTCACCAACAGAACTACTTTGTTCACCAGGTTGCGGTAAACAAAAAAGTACTGGTTCATTTTGGTTAACCGTTGATATGGTCGATTTGTCTTCAACAATGCAGTCCAATATCTCCGAGCTTCTTGAGTTTTCACAGTGAAAACATTCCAGAAAATTAGCTTGATCTCCCAGATCGGCGTTCAAGTGACGCACTTCCTCTCCTGAACAACGAACTTTGTTTCCAAGGAAGTTTTCTGTCTTGACTTGTTCACATTTATTCGAGCTTCCGTCATCGTTGACGCCCCTTTGAGCTCGTTTTTTTTATCCCATCAGATATGCACTTTTTCAGCGCTTTTTTCCATTTCTGACGAAACAGTTGTAGTTCTTCACTATCGCCAGCTGTATTCATAGGAAATGGACTCCCAAAGCTTTTCAGAAAGTGTTAAAATACAAGAAGTGTTATCACTGATGATAATACATACGCAGATTCATTGAATAGAATGGATCACCGCTGACATGTAACTGTAATTCCACGCATGCTCACTATTCAGTATTTGTGTGATGACTGAAAAAAAATACAGATAGGTCCGGGAAAAGGGATGAAATATCATGTCCCGTTCTCGGCCTTGCAAGAGGATGTCTTCACAGCAAATACCTATACTATGTGCAGCGTTCCTCCTTATTGGAACTACAGCTCTCTTCTTCGTATTCGTGTAAGTGAATGAGTTTTCCCTTTTCGTGTTTCAAGCGTCTGAATCATGCCCACGCCATGGAAGACTTGCAGGATTTCACTGCTCACTGTCTGCTTTATTTGTTTTATGCTTTCAGATGCCCTCGTTTGGCAACTGAGTATTCTATCGTTATTCCTGTGTATGAGGTAGTCCTAACATTGATAGTCCTAGCCAGTTTTGCGAATGCCTCGTTCAGAGATCCTGGTATAATTCCGAGAGGTATGGCAGCAAAGCGAGCTCAACTTTTTGTTAAGCTTAATTATATACTCAAACTATGACTAGACATCCTTCAGACAACCCCTGTAGATCATGTGTTAAGATATGTCTGCTTAGCTTTAGTCATAAGAAGCACAGTTTTAAAACGATAAAGGGGAGAAATTGTCGAAGTTAATCCTTAAGTTTGCTCGATCACAGCGTTGGCATTATGACAGTTACATTCGTTCGATGGTTGAGCGTTGTAATAACATTTAGCAGCTGTTTCCTGTAGCTTTGACAGACACTGTATATTCTACCAGATTCATCCGTCTGTATCTCGCAAAAGAAATTGCCTGAAATAAATTGTTTAGAGATTCTTTTCGTTGCGGTGAGATATAACGAAAACAGCGAGTTGCTGAGAAATAACATTCGAGAATGTCCTACATTATTCAAGAAAAATATGTTCAACAGATCATTACAAACTTGTACTTAACTGGTATGCGCCTGTGGTATTGATCAAGGCCGGTTTATCCTAAAAAAATGCGCAAGTGAGTAACAGTTCAGATAGTTGCAATGAAACTGGAAATCATCTCAGGCAAAACATTTTCAATGTCTTGAGGCCAAATTCTCCTATGGTGGTGTCATGTAAAATTTTACAAACAATAAGGAGTATTTTTACTTTGAGCTAGAAGGGTTTATTATTGCTCACGGCTTCTTTTTGTTTATTTTTGCTGGACACACCGTGTTTTGGCCAAATCCCACATTTTGAAGAAGAAAGAATGTACAACAACAAGCCGTACTTGGTTTCTCATGGCAGACAATATTCCTAACAATGTTTCTATAAAAGACTTTCATGACTTCTGCATGTATGACAAATATGTTTTGATGCCAATTTAAATTGTTAGGAAAGTACTCTTAATAGCTCTGATTTGTGAGTCTTGGGCTCGGATCATTCAAGGTGGCTCAAAATGGTTTCTTTATTTTTAAACACCAAGTATTTGATGGATCGATACTCCCAGAATTTTTCTTTTGTTTCCTTGAACATGGTATCACAAAATTTCCCAATTATTTCTCAACAAGTTGTGGTCACTGTTTTTACATATAAGGTACCATAGCAACAGTACAGCCTCTTAGAAACACCCTTAATTTTGGCTTTATGTGCCTGTAACTCAAAAACAAGTCTAATGACCCCCATGTTTTGTTACTGAATTGCAATCAGCATATTAAGATTCATCTTTCTGCAAAGTTTAAAAAAAATCGGTACATAGGGTTCAGAGCCACCTTAATTTTTCGATAATTTAAAGTCCAGTGATGCACTGGCTGAAAAACGAAAGAGGGACACAAAACGGCAAGGAGTCTGCATCCTCTGGGAGGCACATGTGTTTGATGGTAGTGTACTAAACAGTTTCCAACTGAGTAAATCTGTGAAAAATCCCTTTGAGAAAAAAAGCAAACTTGTGAATCTTCATTTTGTTTTGTGACTTAAAAAGAGGTGCTTTCTGGGACCCCTACTTTTTCATCTGTGGCTTGCAAAGTTAGGTTAAAGGAGTCCTAGGGACTCCCAAAGGAAATTTTTCAGGGAAAACCCTGTATTAATAATTTTTATTTCTCATACAATGCATTGGTTACTTTGTGATGATCTCTCAGAAGGCCACCTCTAAAGGTTGCACATATTTCTTTCAAAGGAGCATATTTCATGTTGTTTTTTTTTGTTGTGTTTTTTTTCTGCAGCAGCAGACATATCATCACCCGAACACGAGGATGATTTTAAAGTTCCGCTGTATAATAATGTTGATATTAATGGTATCACAGTGCGTATGAAGTGGTGTGACACTTGCAAGTTTTACAGACCACCACGTTGTTCACACTGTAGTATTTGTAACAACTGTATTGAGGTGAGATTTTTTTACTTGCTTTTAGTTATAATATTTTCTTGTAGCATTTTTGGCGACAAATATGTTCAATGTTCTGCAACCTGAATTTTCAAGAAATAAGTTTTCAAAGTAACCAGTGTCACTAGTGCACCTGTGAAAGTTTTTTGCAAATGTTTAATATTTAACCCTTTCCTGCCCAATAGTGACTTATCGATTTTACTCTGGCTAACGCCAGACGATTTTACTCATCAAAGGGAGGCCCCTTGGGCACTAAAGGGTTAAGAAAATGCAGTCAAATGGGACCAGTTTTGATCAGTGTACAATGGAAGCTAACAGAACAAAGGATAAAGAAGTGTGTGCTTTATTCAAAGAAAAGTTTCAGAATTCAGTGGGTGGAGCCCCAGTTGGGGAGTTGGTGTACTCAGGAATATTAGTGACAATAGGTGTGAAGACCTTTTCTGGTCTGAATTAATATTGCTAAGTACCCAACCCCATTCAGATGGGACTGGCAGTAGTAATAACTCATTAAAACGACTGATCAGCAGTAGAATGGGTACACTGAGCTGATATGGCATCTTTTCCTTTCTCATTTCAGAATTTTGATCATCACTGCCCTTGGGTTGACAATTGCATTGGCAGGAGAAACTACAGATATTTCTTTTTCTTTGTGTTTTCGCTCTCCCTGCACATTATTTCAGTCTTCTTATTTTCTCTTGTATTTGTCCTGGAAAAAACAGATCATATAAAGGATGCTGCTGTTCCGTATCCTTTAGTTTAATAAATCTATTGACTGATGCTAACTTAACTGAAGACGCTAGTGGAAAACCCTCCTAAGTGACTATTTTGGTCAAAAAATTTTTTTTGTCAAAAGTGCCCAAATTTTTGCATATGGCCTTCAATTTACTTAATACTTAACAATGCCTTGCTGTTTTTTTTACCAATTTGCTTTTCATTTACGAGAAAAACAAAGCCAAAATATTGAAGAATTAGCTGAATTAGGAATTAGCTGTTGATAGTTGTTGTACATTAGTTTTTGAAACATCAAATTTCCAAGGGAAGTTATCAGACTGACAGTCCAACAACTGACACCTCTTTCTGTTTCATTGTTCACATTAAATCAATTCTATTCTTGTCTGAATAAAAACCATCTGGCATTTCACAGTAATTTGTACTTTGTCAATCTGAACTGTGTGGCAAATTTTGAAATACAAATAAGTAAGCGTACAACATTAATATGTATTTGAGAACAGTAATTGGCTGGTGTGAATGCATTTCCTCTTATTATTATTTGGAGAAACTCATTTCTTGTTAGGGTAGACATTGTTAGTTTTTTAGAAACTGATTCTACAATGATTTATAATTTGAATGTTGTAACAGCTTTGCCTCCTTAACTTAATGTTCAGAATAGCAGTAATGGTTGTTTGTGGATTATCGTCAATTCCAGTGATTGGTTTGACAGTGTTCCATATTGGACTTGTTGCCATGGGACGCACAACCAATGAACAGGTATGACGACTAGTGAAGACTATTAACACCTGAACATTAACTGGTGCCAACAGAGCTCCTTTTGCTAATGAGTATGGTTGCTGGAATGTTGCAATATTCAATACGAACAATTTTATATTCAATGTTTTGATATTTTATTCAATAAACCAAAATTATATTCAATGTTTTGATATTTTATTCAATAAACCAAAATTATATTCAATGTTTCGATATTTTATATTCAATGGCTTGATATTTTGTTCAATAAACCAAAATTATATTCAATGCTTCGCATTTTTATTCAGTAAATCAAATTTATATTCAATAACTCCCAATAAAATATGTATTGGAATAAAATATGTATTGGAACACAGGACAGATAATACCATTTCAAGTCTACTAAAGAGAAGTGTGGCTTCGTGGAAGCCTAAGTCATGGTTATCATCTTTGATTTCAATCCCTTAGCAGGTTATATCCAAAAGACGAAAGCACTATCACGCACATAGCACCGACCAGGCACATAGCATCGGCCGCCATGTTTAGGTGTTCTCATACATAGGGTAATTACAGGGTTGTCCATCATCCGCTGACCAGGATGGACTGCAGAAATTATTGAACATAAAATTACGCATTGAACAAAAAATCAGTTATTGAATTGAACAAGCACGCATTGAATACAAATAAAACGCAAACAAATCTTTATTCCAATACATATTTTATTGGGAGTTATTGAATTTAAATTTGATTTACTGAATAAAAATGCGAAGCATTGAATATAATTTTGGTTTATAGAACAAAATATCAAGCCACTGAATATAATTTTGGTTTATTGAATAAAATATCAAAACATTGAATATAATTTTGGTTTATTGAATAAAATATCGAACCACTGAATATAAATGCCGGAATGTTACAATATTCAATACGAACAATTATTGTTCGTATTGAATATTGTAACATTCCGGCAACCATAAATGAGGCTTATGGATGCTATTGTACAGTGATAGCTGCACATTGAAGGTTCCAATCTCTTGGGATTATTTTGAGCTCACTAAAAGGGAGTCCTGTTGTTTTGTAATCTGGTCACACACTTGTTTATTAGTCCTATATTTGTTTGGCTCATAACAGGATAAGTAGACTTCCACTTACCAGTCGCAGTTGTTTGTAGGCAGTTCTTTAAAGTTTTATCAAACTGACCTATACATCAATGAAGGGAAGCTACATAGCATCCGCTTCTACACTAATTATACTGTCAGGAATTGTACAGTTGACAACACGTCATTCTCCAGTATTGACATCACAGACATTGTGTGAAGAAGCACCCAGATAATTACAGTTAGATTTAGCAAAACAACCCTTCTGTATCAGCAGTAACCTGGTGGATATAAATTTACAGAGTCTGGCGTCTGCATAAATGGACTGTTGAGAGGGCTTGAAATACAATCATGTATAACACTACAGTAACTGTATCATCATGTATTTAGTGTTTTCATGACGTGTGATAGTCTGTTGAGCAAGTTGTATGAGATTGGATACCTGATATATTTTTTATGTACATACCAGGTGACAGGGAAGTTCCGCAGTGGCCACAACCCTTTTGATCAAGGATGTAAAAACAATTGTGTATTTACACTGTGTTCATCCCAACGTGCCAAGTAAGGGACATTCCTTTCTTAAATGAATTCATGATCAGTGACTCTGCAATAATACTGAATTTTATTTTTCAAGGTATATTGGCTACTCAGCAAGTTTACAGAAGGAGGATTCCAAGAAGAACCAAGGAAAAGAGAAAAGAAAGGAGAATGGTCAAGATTCAAATGCTAAAAATCAAGCAGATGGAACAGAATTGACTGATATTAAAGTTGAAGTGTCATCCAATCACACAAGCCAGCAGTTACAGGTGAATGCAGTTATGCAATTCAGCTTGTCAGTGGGTGGACAAAGCGATTGATTGGAAGCATGTTATGCCTCAGATCACAGAAACAATCATTATTAAAATACCTCATAGTTCAGGGCTGTGCTCTAGCAGTGCCCAGTGGCTCCTGACCACTTTTGCTACCATGCTGGGCACGCTAGATTTCAAAGGTTCAGAGTTTTGGGCTCCCAACAATTGTTCTTATCTAGAGCACAGCCTTGTAGTTTAGTTCTAGTTAGCATACTAATGATGTACTTATTTATTTATTTCAGGATGGAATCCAGGATAGAAATAACCATGTAACAAGAAACCAGGATGGCAGATCACTACGACCAGAATCCTTTGCAGCTGCTGTCAACACTGCACCACGTGTGTCTGCAACATACATTAAATCAAGTAGAAACGGACGGACGATAACTGGCAGCCGTGAGGTCACAGTTTGATTGACCTGCGGGTAAACATTGCATGTTTGTTTGGCGGGATGCAGTGCTTCAGTTCTTGGCAATGAGTAGCAGACTTGTGCTTTTTAAACTTTGGACCTACTGGGGCAATATTTTTTGCTGGAATTTGCATGAAAGAATCAACTGTCTTACACCTAAGCAAGCTGAGGATGTGATAGAACAGAAAAAGTCTTGGCCATAAAGCTATTTGCATGCACCTTTAAACTTCACAAATCAGATCTGCCAGTATATATCTCTGGGTATATTATAAAATATATTTAAGAAGGGTCTATAATAGTTAATTACCTACTAGGGTAAAATGTTTCGCAGTTCTGCTTTTTGTTAATGGTTATTACATGTAGTTCAACCAAAGAACTGGTAACCAAGGGTAGAAAGCAACAAAATGCAATGCATCATGCACTGATATTAATTTACAATAAAAATCTGTACTACTAATATAATCAAGTATTTTGTTGTAAATAGTTTACTTGTACATACCTTGCTGGATGTAACTCATGATTGAAGCAGTAGTTTTCTACAAGTGTTATTTTTTATTCTTGTGAAGGAAATGCAGCATTGTTGGGAGACAAACTTAGATCAATCTCATTCTTGTTATTGACCTCAGGCAGGGTTTAGGTTGAGTGTATCATCACCAGAAACAGAGGCCAAGTGCTTTAATTTTTTCATGGTGATTGTTACTCCTGATTCCATGCCTTTGATATCCTGGTAACTTCTCAAACACAGATTATTTACCCTTCCTATGCACTGTCATTGCTTCTTGTGTCATGCCATAAGGTGTACCGGATTTCAACCTGTATTGTCTGCCCTAGAGTCTGATAAATTCTGCTAATTTGTAGCATGGGATTGTTTTTCAAATAGTGTTATTGCTTACAATTTGAGTAATAATATTGAAATGAATAGACAGCTCAACAAGCTATTTTTTATTACAACTTTTGATCCAAGGGAGTCTAATTTAAGGGAAATGCTCTCTAACAAAGTGTATTGTAAAATTATAATATAAGAAATTATTTGATATCTGTGAATTAAAACTTACTCAGTTACATGTATGCATGGCTATGTCTACATTTAAATGCTTAATATGAAAATTGGTTGAATGAAAGTTTGTTCAAAACATTCTTGTATAGTTCAGTTAACGACCAGTCTACTATGTGATCAGTTCTTATACAAACACTACATATCTAGAATACCTCTCAAAACAATCATCTGTCTTCATAAAACTCCACTCCTTTAAATCACTGTTGCAAAATGTTTTTGTTATTAGCCATGATACCTTACCTTTTGAATGTCACTTACAAAGTACTCAAGAATAAAAAGTAAGATTGAAGGAAGCAAACATGCTGAGATTTTGAGCACAGGCAAAAGCTACTTGCTGGAGAATCCTTACAGACTATTAAGTTTTTTTTTGTTTATTCATGCGATATTTTCAAATTATTTCAAATTCTTTGAAGTTAGTCCAACATTACAACACATACTATTTATGTACCACTTTCTTTAGCATTTCTTTAAGGTAATTAATTTTTAACCATTAAATGGAATATCACTGGTAGATACCATAATCCCTTTTAAGATGTTGAGTTGAAAATCGCTTTTAATGTAGGAAAGTATGCAATGCTGTCAGCATAGTGACCAGGTGACCTGTCTCTTCATTAGTAATTAAATTTCCGTAGAAATATTCTAGAAATATTTTGTAACAATTAAAAACTGTCGTAATTGGTGTATGGCTCATTTAATTTCCGTTATTGTGCTGTTAAGTGGTTTGAGGTGGGGTGGGGTGGGAGATGGTCAAGAAGCTTTTTAATCCCACCCTTCCACCACAGTATTCTGTCTGAAATTTCTTCCAGCATCTGATGGGAATGTGAAATTTATGGCCTACAAGGGAAAAAGAAATCGGGAAAGCTGGTATTTTCTCCTTCAGAGCATTTTAGTCCACTGTGTAGTATTCTCTTCACACTGCATAATCTACATGCTTGGAGCAGGGAATCTTGCATCATGATTTCATTGTTCTCCACTCATTATGAACCCCACCCACTTGTTTTCCCTAACATTGGCATTCCTGTTACAGTTCCTTATTATATCTCCCACTTAGTACGCGCGCTGTGATTGGTCAATTTTGCGGGCCGTATTCTACAGTACGGCCCGCTTGACTTCAACAAGGTTTCATTCCCGCGCGGAGGATTAACCTCAGAGATATAATAAATATCTTACTAACCTCGTTTTCTCGGTCCGTACTGTAAGTTACGGATCCTCGTTTTTTCCCATTAATTCATGGCCCGCGCGCTTCGCGCTTGGGCCATAAATCAAAAGGAAAAAACTCGGTCCGTAACTGACAGTACGGACCGAGAAAACGAGGTCAGTAAGAGGTATGCATTTTTGGTGAAACAGTAACGATAGCCGGCAAACTGTAGGTATTTTTAAAAGGAAATTCATGGAATAGTTGTAAAAAACAAGTGTTCTTGTAATTAATCATTATTATTATTTATTATAGAAAATACTATAAAACTCGGACAGATGTGTAGTTCGCCATGATCGAGAAGAATATTTCAAAGAAAAAGGGAGCATTTATCTCGTCTGTCCGGAATTTGACCTTGTCTTTCCGCAATTACGAAGAAACCAAACAGCTTCTATCACGCCCTAATTACCAGAAGTGGAAGGAACACTGTGGCTAAATTTTAGCTCGTTAGTGCGGTTTCGAGTTAAGATATTTAAGTTTTCCAAAAAGTGTCCGGAAGTAGAGCACTATGTTGAGATCCATCTTTTTTTGGAAAGAACTGAGAGGGCCACTCAGTGGGGTGGGGTGGTGGTCTGAAACAGGGCAGATTTTGACCATGATCGAGATGTTTAAAAAAAATGTTTTGAAACACCACCAGATAGTTGACACCCCACAAAGGCACTGCAGCGTGCAGGGGAACTGTTTGGTGCCCGTCTACTAATTTCTAACTTGAAATTCCTAATTTTCAAAACTCTTCAATATTTCCTATTTCCCTCAATTTAACTAATCCTTTGAAAAATTATTTCTTCCGAAATACACCCAAAAATCACCAAAAAATTCAAAAAATATCACACAATATAGCTTCATGAGGTGAGCATAAAAAATCGTACAAAAAACCGTCTTGAAATGAAATACCGGCCTAAAAATTATTAATAGAAATATTTCCACGAATACAAGCGTGTTAGGTAGCGTGGCCGAGTGGTCTAAGGCGCTGGTTTTAGGCACCAGTCATTTCGATGGCGTGGGTTCGAATCCCACCGCTGCCACATTCACTATTTTTTTTTCTTCTTCTTCTCTTTCTCTCTGTTAACTTGTCAAGGGTAGAGACTTTTTAAAAGAAAAAAAACGTTTGCATCTCACGTTTCACTTTGAATGTTTTTAGCGCATTTAAGCAATGTTTTTTTGTCTGAACAATCTGTGACCATCTGTGACATCTGTAGCTGCAGCTCGTACGCTCATGTAGTTAATCGTCTTGCATTTCCTCCTCGCTGTACGGAATTTCCGTGAATAAAATCGGATAATAAAGCGAGTAATTAAAAAGGCATGCGATTTGGGATGAAAATCACCTAACATGTCCATTATGTTTGTCTCCATGCGATTCAAAAGGCTTTACGTAGCGCGTGACATTGCGTGACTGACTCTACTTGTAAACAATCTATTGCTAGTGCACGTGTTTTGCGACTTGTGGATCCACTAGAGGATGTTTTGTGAATGATTTTTGGGTATTGAAGAATTAGCTACCAATGCATCCTTTTCTCTGTCGTTCCTTCGTTTGGTAATTTTATCAAAAAAAAATACGTAAATACTTGTGCATCTTGTAATACAGTAGTTGGTTCCAATTGGTGGTTTGCATGTGACGTCAGAAAAAACCTATAATTAAAAATTTTGAGTTTTTACCTTCATCAAGTAAAATGCAGTTTTTAAGATATATCTGCTGGCCTGTTTCAGCTCGTTAACCTGCTTTGTTTTGAAAATAGAGCAGTTTGAATTTGGAAGTTTTCCACAATGTGTGACATCTGGATTGTTTGTGAGAGACATGTCACGTACACGAAAATATCGATTCGCCTCGTGTTTTCGAGTTCTGAATAACCAATATGTTAAAAGAAGTGTCTATACGAATGTTTTCAAGTTTAGCAAAGACAAAAGATGTTTTGAGAGAGCCAAACTAAACTCCAGATGTTTCCACCGGATTTCATACCCCTTTGAGGGACACCAACATGGCATCTCGATACTAAACACTATAATTTTGAGTGAAACCCTTTGCTGAATAACTCGAGTTCGGAATATCGCACAGCCCTGAAACTTGGACACATTGTTTATTTTATACTCTTCTACAATATCTCAATTTCTTGACTTCATTTATTGAATGGTAAGTGATTTTATTCTTTATTTGCGTGATACTTGCATGATATGTAAACCAAGACTAAAAAACTAGTGCAAGTTGAAGTAGTTTTTTGTTGTCTTTGTGACTGAGCTAGCCCCAATTGTGGTTTAGCTGCATGTGGATCGACCAAAAGTGCATTTTTCCTGGTTGTCCTGTGTCTTGTTATGTAAATGATGCAGTTTATGACTAATTATTTAATCCTGGTTTCCGAGTCCTTCTCTCTTCCCCACCACCCCCTCCCCCTTCCACTCCAATATTTACAACAGACAAAAGGGACTTCAAGCAACTCAAGGATGATAACTGTGCCATACTTTTAACCTTGCTGTTGCACTTAAACCACAAAGTAAAGGAAATGACTAAGATAATTCAACAAACAACTCCTTTGAGGTTCATATATTGCTCTCAACTTATAATTTCCTTCCAATTGTTTTTGCAAGATACAATCCATGTGAATCAGTGCCAGTAATTATAATTCCAAACAACAACACAACAGGCGGACAAATATATGTTATACAAGAAAAATATTTATTAAATAGTTCTGTGCACAAAGAGAAAATACTTTCTCATAATTCAAGAATATTATTTTATGAGGACATCTCTTCCTCATCTTCACGTTTTTCATCTACAGTTTCTTCATGAATGTCAGGAAGTTTTTCAGCAATAATGTTTAAAAGTTCTTCAATTTCTTGATCAGTTTTCAAACGTTCTTCACTATCTTCGATGATCTAAAAACAAGAAGTATTTAGGAGACAAAGTTCAGTAAATAAACATTTCATTAATCATTCTTCAACCTGTACACAGTGGTCACTGTTTTTATTTCTTTCCAACAATTCTACAGCATGAATGGTCAAATTTTCTAAACGTAAGGAAAGAGATATTATAGCATTCAGAAAAGAAAAAAGTTTCTACCCACCAGTTGAATTTCTACTGGTGTTGTTGGCCTCAAGTTCAACAACTGAAGCTTCTCTGCTCTGTCAAAGACATGATAAAACATGAAATCCAGCTGTATTCATTTTAATAGACTTTTTCTACCTAAGAAGCCCTTAAATACAAGCTCTTCTATGATCATAACCATGAACAAAACATGAAGCATGGGATGGGTGTGGTCATACAGAAAAGATATTTTTTTTTATTTTGACATACCGGTAACTAAACAAACTGAATAAGTCAGTTTCATATTTTAATATTAGAATACCAAAAAAGGAATTATTTTTTTAAGGAAAATCAACAACACAAAAAAATGTGTCTGCCATGATAATTCAAATAGTATATAGTTTCAAAATTCTCAGCCATGTTTATTCCTACCAGAATCACAATGCCTCCCTCAATTCAACCTGCACATGGGTACCATTAAATTACTATGCCGAAGGGAAACTTGTGACTAGCATATTATCAAGGTGGAGTAGTATCCAGGTTCTGCTCTGAGTTCCTGCATACTATGAACATGGCTGATTGAAATAAGATTTCTATTCTATTACTTTTTTCAGTGAATACAAACCTTGTTAAATTAAATGGCCCCAAGGCTTTGAGAAAGTCTTCAATTATCTCTGGGCTCTGGCAAAGAAAACACAAAACTAAATTTCAGTACATCAACAAAATGAGAAGGAGAAAGACACAATTGGTGCTTTATGACAATTCTGTTGGGTGAAAAGACTTAGTACCACTAACTCTTCTTTCTCCTTAAACATCCCAAGGAATTGCACCATTAAAACACAGATACTGAGTACTGTGTGTAGTTAGTGTATACTTTTTAACCAACCTGACTTTTGCAAGGAGTCTTCTCCAGATGTTTTCGAGCCTGTAAAAGGAACACTGAGTCAACTCAAGAAAAACCAAAAGACATAAAACAGAAACATGCTTTCTTTTTAATTTGTCTGTATGCAGGGAGGGGGCAGTCTTACAAAATGTTATTATATTATTTTTAACAGATATTACAGAAGACTCCATATTGGACAGGAGTCTTGATGTTTGTGCAAAAGAAGGTCAGACTTTTGGCTACAGTTTCAAAGCATAATAGTGGCTATCTGACAGACAAACAAGAGCAAGCCCTTTATGAACTGGATACCATAACCTGCAACTACTTAACAACTCATTTGAACTTTTAATTTGAGACTAAAATGGGATGCAAAACATCAAAATATAAAATGTTATGCACCTATCAATATTAGTCCTGTCGGGGGGGGGGATACAGGATGGGGTGGAAACTTTAACTGACATTTCCTACCCAGGGTGGGGAATTTTGACAAACTACAAAGGGAATGTTGGCCCCAAGATGGGGAACTTTGATCAAACTTGAAAACCTTGTAAACTATTTCCTGAACTTGCATTTTGTCATGGTATAATACACACTGCGATGCTGCCTTCTTGAAAAATGACAGAGCATGGATACAAGTGACTCACCATCATGAAAATACCCAGAAGACCCCTTGAGGCACAAACAAAAAGATGGAGGAAGGAAAGGTAAGGAAAATCTGCCCGATATATTGTTATTATAGACTGTCAGTTTCTTTCAGTGTTCTTTTGTTGTTCCTGTTGTTAAAAGAAAACACTGAGATTTTTAATCTTAGAGTGTTTGTATTAAGCATTTAACAGGTCAACCTCTTGGTTCTCAGTCCCTACAGAAGGGAACTTTGAACGCGAAACTTTGCCCAAGGGTCTGGAGGTTTGACACAAAATCTTCAGATCAAAGTCCCCACCCCATCCTGGATCTCCACCTCCCCCCCCTCGGGACTAACATTCATAAGTGTGTTATTAAAATGTAAGTAAGATGTGCATTAGCTAGAAGCATTCTGGTGGAACCAACCTCGTAAGAAATTGTTGACAGATTGACTAAGTGTTTTGGCTGCTTGTTCTTGTTTCCTCCTTTATTTTGACTTTCTGTCTCCTGAAGCAGCTGATACACCTCAAAATTGCTCAACATGGCAGCTTTCTCATTAAGACTGCAAATTGAAACAGAAAACGCAATAATTTCTGTGACAGATTTTTCACTTTCTGAACTTAATAGATGTTTCCATGGTTATTGGTGCCATATTAACTGGGGAGCAAACATGGATAAAATTACAGTAAATGTATAAGATTTTGACTGACTTTGAAGTGCTGTAACACCGCTAGAAAGATGTGGATTTCAGCATTTCATACAAACCTCTCTAATCAAAATTATGCAAATTACTGCGAATTTAGAAGCCACATGAGAAGATTGTTAATTCTAATTTTGTTAATGGCCTTATTTTCTGCTGAATGAATATCAATAAAAACATTAAAAGTAGTGGCATTGGAAATCCGACTCTTTTTAGCGGCGTTTAAACAGCGCTTCAAAGTCGGCCAAATCCCATACATTTACTGTAATTTTAGCCGTGTTTGCCCCCCAGTTAATATGGCGGCAATAACTGTGGAACCATCTATTTCCAAGGGTTTATACAGGGCATTACAAATCGATAATTCTGATATTCGATAAAAATCGTTCGATGTCGATAAAAGTCGATACTAATCAATCGACAAATATCCGAAATCGATCAAAAATCGAACATACGATTTGTTGTGATTATCGCTTTTGATCGATTTTTTGGTGTTAGAGTTCAATTTCTATCAATTTTAATCTTAAAGTATTGAAAGATGCATGGCGCTATTAATTGAGCATGCAGGGGACAAGACTACAATTTTGCAGATTTATTACAACCTAACAGATTTTACTTTAGACTACTGTAATAGAAAACTGCAGTAAAGCAAAATTACTCTTAATAACCTCAAAGCTGTTCAAAAGCATTGAATCATGATTGAATAAAACATATAATGACAGTGACATCTGAGTACTTTGGATTTGTTTTCGATTTATGGTAGTTTTTTTTCTGTCCCCGCTATCCTCCCCTTATTGTTGCTGACCAAAAGAACGAGACTCAGGGAACGCAAGCAAATTGACCTACATACCATGTGAACATGCAAGAATACGCAACCCTCTCACCAAACAATAGTTGAAACCAGGGCTGATTTGCCGAGGTAAATCAGGTAATCATTCAATTCCGGAGTGAATAATGTACAATCTGTTAATTCAGCGTTAATTCAAGTTTATTAGCACTTGCTTTTCAATGAAAAAACGCTTACTGCACTTCCACTGTTTTACATACAACAACCGAAAATTGTCTTTGTCGCTCAAGTTAAGCCCGCAAAATAACGTCAATGGAAATCGATTAAAATCGATAACCTTTCCTTAAGATTTTGTGATTATCGACTTTTATCGACAAATTAAACTAATCGATTGACAAATACGACAGATATCGACAAATATCGGCTTATCGACTAGCTTTCCAATCATCGATTTCGATCGATTTGTAACGCCCTGTTTATATTGCGGTTCAATTTTATTTCCCTTTGTTGAACATGCATCATTATACATTACAACAAACATAAACAACAGAGAAAAAAACTTAAATCAAGGATAAAATTGAACCACAACGTTTACAACTGCCAGTCCCAACCACCTATAAGTCTTAAGTAGTATTAAGTTTAAGTGTTAATGAACATCACAGCACTAGTTCGTAAGGGTCTTCACAATGATGAAAAAAGTAAAAACCACAATTTCTCTTACACTTCCATGCCTGAAGTCTTGTGGAGCTACGTTAAATCACTTCATCCTGCACGGACTAATATTAGATTTTACTTGTTTTCTTAGGAGAAAATCTCTTCATTTTAAATGTTGTGAACTAAGCGCGAACCGCCATTTTGAAAAAAACTAGGCTACCAAGCTTTCCCAGTCTCTCTCTAAATATGTCTTGTCATGTCTTGCAGGAAGTCGGAAGTCACATGTTTGAAAGAAAACATGGAGCGCAAATATGACGATTATTTGGATCCGATTTTTCCTGGTCAAAGGCCGGGATGCTTCCATGCAAGCAGAGGTTTGAAACGTTACATTTGGTTCTGAACAATTCGTGAATATATTTCTGGTGGCAAAATTCCCTGAAAACTTTGCAATGTCTTGACATGTTTTGTTTTTTCCAGGTCCTTTTCGCTTTGTGCTTCTCTTGTTCACGTGTATGTTAACGTTTGGATCGTACTTTTGTTTTGATATGCCGAGGTAATTACTTTCCTTCTTTTAACTGTGATCAGCACTGAAAACCTTTTCTTAGTTATGTTTTTTGGCTCAAGAACAAAAATTAGCCTGAAATAAACCCCCTGAAATGCTAGCCGTCGAGAAAATTTACGTTGTGCCTGGCATGATTTCAAGTAAAAATCACGAAAATTGTATCCAAACGCTTAATACGTGATTATTTCCTTTCCAGTGTGTTGCAAAGCACTTTCACCTCGGTAAGTCTTATTATTCCATTATGTTTTCTGTTTTCCAAGGAAGACACATATATTTTCGTTTTCGTATGGAAAAATGAGCTTATTTTTGTCTTGCTAAGCTCTTATTACTTTCGCTATTGAATGTACTCATTTGTTATCACTGATTATGCAGCAATTTACTGACTGAAAATGGAAATAAGGTTGAAAGTAAAGACCTGCTTGGAAAGGAGATCTAACAAATCAGTCCATTCCAGCTGTTCCCACCACCCCCTCCCCCCTCACTTCTCCCTCCCCTCACCTCAACCCTCCCCTCCCCCTCCCCTCAACCCTCACCACTCCCCCTCCCTCTCACCACCCCCAGGCAATAGCGGGGCATTTGCTCATGTTTTCGTCCCGCAGCTGAGCACTGTTGGAACTAACTGGTGCATGCATATTATTGCTGCCAGGTTAGATGTCACTGGGTAGGTTTTAACCATCAAAGTCTTACCTGGTCCCCTCTAGATACCTTTGTATTTTGCTGTCTACTTGTGAAGATAACATTGATATTTCCTGGTATAAAACTCAACTGGGTACTGGTATATAAATTTCATTTGATATTAGCCATTGCACCCTAATGACACCATGAAAAACTGTACCACTATTGATGGGAAGCCAGAAGAACTATTGCATACCAATGGCACCCACTGTACCAGTGGCTTAGGATTGACAGAAACACAGTACAATCTGCTGTACTCTATATACGCCTGGACGTAAGTGAGATGTTATGTTCCTAATGCATTCTTGCACACGTTGGCGCCTGATGGTATCTCAGGGTATGTAAACATAGAATTTAGCCACTAATGAGAACAATACAAAACAGTGGTTTTAATGAGCAAATTCATGCACTATAAAAAATTAATTGTGCATTTGGGAAAAGTGATAAAGTTGAACAAAATCATAGCATGTGTTTTATGCATTTTTAAGTAACATTTTCATTGGCATTGCTTTCATTGGTCACTTAGTTGCCCTGAATACTTGAACGACACGGGCATGGTAGATTTCTATTTTACTAGTGAAGTTAACTGTTTCTTGGTGCTTAGGGTTTTTGTGGTTTTGTCACCTGCAATTTCTTCCACTAAATGCTGTCTTTTTTGAAATAGTTTTTTTTACCATACATGGAACAATTTTGTTCAAAGTACTAAGGGGAGTACAAAGAAGCTCTACTGTTCGTATTTTTCTTCATATTTGAAAACAGTTTGTGTTCTGAAATCTGAAGGGTAGTCAGCAACACAAGTTAATTTTGTGGTCTTCAGTGACTGACAGATATTCTGAAAATGTTATTATATACATGGATGTATAAATACTTTATAATCATGAATATGTTTTTTTACTATTAAATAATTACAAGTTTTTTTATTTTCAGAAATGCAATAGTTGTTATACTCGCTGGTTTTTTGATTGATAAACTTGGGAATCCAAGTGAGTATTTGTTCAACTACTGATTTGTTAATTTGTAAAAGTTTTGGTAATTGAAAACTTTGCTTGGGCAGGGTGCCAATCTGTCTTCAAAAACTTGTGAAATGGTTGCATTGAAAAATCACTTTTCTCTATGTTGACTGTAGTTTTGCCACAAAACTCTCTGTTAATAACTTAATTCATAAGGTTATAACTAAATATAAGTGGAAAATTAAATACACACAGCATTTTAAGATCACTCCTTAACCCTTTAACCCCTAAGGGGTCTCCCTTTGATGAGTAAAATTGTCTGGCGTTAGAGCAAAATCTATAAGTCACTCTTAGGGAGGAGAGGGTTAATTCAACATAAAACCCTCTAGGACATGAAGTATACTCATGAATTGTTGCTTTCTTTAAAAATTCAGAGATCAAATTTTTCTGGATCAGCCTGGTGATTTGGCAAATTAGATACATGTATGTTTCATCAAAATTATGATTTGGGAAAACAAGTGTCATGCTAAGAAAGAAAACCTATTTCCAGTTGTGGTTTGACACTAGCACTTGCAATCAGATTTGTTTATCTTTTTTGTAAGAAATGTATATAATAATAATAATTATTATTTGTTTCCATAGTTGGTGCCCTGTTGTTTTCATTCATGTGTCTGGCTGGTACTTCTGTGTTTGCAATTGGATTATACTTCAAGGGATCATCTGCAATGTTTCCTCTGTTTCTACTGGGAAGAATACTGTTTGGGTGAGAGCAATTTCTAGTGCCGAAACTCGGAAAAAGGCTTCCCCCAATATATCTGCCATTGAAAAGAAAACCTGCTAGCCAAGCGCCACTTTCTGATGCTTGTATTGAGAAATGCAATGGGTAGTTGATTAAATAACTAAAGTTATTCAGAAACCTGATGATTACTTGCTTTGGTTTGTATTATCATTATGACGGGAGAGTGAGCCATTGATCTCAAGACATAACTGCATACTTGATGTTTACAAAAGGACTGAAGCTGGGCACCATTTCCTGATGAGCTTAGTTTATGTCAAGTTTTAAAAGCATTGCTCATATGGAAACTAATTAGAATAGTTGAGAAAATTTCTTATTGTTTTTCCCACAGATCTGGAAATGGCTCTCTAACAAGTATGTAAGCTAAGTGGATACATACATGTACATAGTTTACATACAATCATATAGTTTACTTTATTTACCCTCGGATTTTAGGGTAGCTTATGCAGCTAATATCTCCAAGCATTTACTAATCCAACCATCAGATGAGAGATAGACCACCACACTGGGAAGTACATCCCCTACTCTTTCCGAACAGTGTGGGGGTTCTTTAGCGTCCCACAGAATCAATATTATTATGAAGGGTTGTGAGATTACCTTTAAATATTTTTACTAATAATTAATTAACCATACACATACACTTTTGTATGAGTTTTATGCAAAAGAATTTAAGTTCTGCTCTACATAAATACTGAATTTTGTTATTAATTTTCATAATAACTACTAATTCAAACTACTGTGAACTTGTCTCCTTAGTTGTCCAAAACAGAATATCTGCAATGTGGTTCCAAGGAAAGGAGCTTGCATTTGCCT
This sequence comes from Pachyseris speciosa, assembly GCA_016490735.1. NCBI lineage: Eukaryota > Metazoa > Cnidaria > Anthozoa > Scleractinia > Pachyseridae > Pachyseris > Pachyseris speciosa. Next base: position 1,308,692 of record JAEMWC010000096.1, read on the forward strand.
TTGGATGTATTCTTGCATTTTCAAGACTTGTAAGTCATTACTGATAGCTTGAGGTTTAAACGTGTCACCATAGGTTAAAAGAACAAAGATTTGATTGCTTTTGTTAAGATTCAACTGTCCAATCGCAGTTGTAGTTCTTACTTGGTGAGTTAAAGTTAAAAAAAGTTAAGTTAAGTTCAGATGTCTGAGGTAGTTGTACTCGCTAATATAACACCATGTCTTAATTCTTCTTTCTAGGGAAGTGTATTAAACTTTTTTCTGACTGAAAACTTTGAAGAAAAGTATGGTCTCCAATGGACTTTATGGGGAGGTACTATATTGAAATGATTAAAAATGAAAATGGCCACTTTGTTATTCTTTTTATTCTGTTATTTTGGACTGCAAATCAAACTGTGTTCTCTCTTTTACTTTGGAGTGAATATAAGGGTAGGGCTTGATGTCATTACTGCAGCAGCTTGAATGCTGAAAGTCACATTGTTTAGGATCACTTTTCATTTTTACTCAGTCCATCTGTCCACCAAATAACTATCCTCAATATAACAGTTGATACCTTCACAAAATATAACTGAAACATTTGTTCACTCTTCATCATACAGGAGCCATACTTTGTGGAGTTGGAGTTGTGTGTGCAGTCATTGCCTCATCACTTGATGTTATTGGGCTCAAGCAGATGAATAAGGTTACCATAGTTTTATTAATAATAATAAACAAAACAGCAGTTTGAATAGTGCTCTCACATGAATTTGTTTGTATATTAAACTAATCTATGTGATTGACTGACCAACTTGATGACTGATTTATTTAATATTTATTTCTTTTTCTTCACAGACCACTGAGATGAAAATTGAATCAAAACGGGTGGTAAATAAGTTCATCAGTTGATTTTTATAAGACTGAGTTGACTTCCTTAAAGTTAATGATTTCCCCTTTGCTTCCATGGCATTATCCCCATATAATCCCATCATGTGAGCCCTTTTAATTAATTTCCTTCTGTTTTTAGAGAGTAACAGATATCAAGTACTTCTCATCCACATTCTGGCTTTTGGCTTTCTGTCTAATGTTCTTCTACATTGGAGTCTTCCCATTTATTGCAGATGCAAGGTGATGAATAAATATTCACATTATTGTTACCAATAATTATCATTGTCATCTTCATCGTCATTATCATTATGATCCTTGTTGTTCTTATTATATTATATTCAAGTTAATGTTTTAAGTTTATTTCTAATAGTATTTTAAAAGTCTTTGATTGTTTCATTGTCATGTTTGAGGCTCATTACCATTTTGCTAATATTAATTTTCTCTGTGTTTCCTTTCAGTAAATTTATTTTTGTAAATTACAAGAACACTTTTGGCTTCAGTAAGCAGACATCAGCATACATTGCTGGCACTGTGTACTTGATGTCCATGGTTTTTGGACCTTTGATGGGTCTGTTCGTGGTATGTTGTTTAAGAAAGAAAGATTTTTATGTTGCAAGTCCCACTTTAAGTCTAAGTGGCTTAAGGAGCTGTTACACTGTGCAATGTTTTGTGCAACTTGTCTCACAACACCATTGCAAAACTAGTTGCACGGAACATTGTACCAAGTGTAACACACCTTGCAACTGTCAAAATTGTTGCAAGACAAGTTGCATGAACCGTTGCAGTAAGTAAAACTCGTTTCATGCAACTTGTTTTGCAATGGCATTGCGAGACAAGTTGCACGAAACATTGCACAGTATAACAGCACCTTTACAGTCAAGTCAGGTCAAGCGTACCCCCCTAGAGTACATTAATGACTGGATTATTTGAACATTGAACCCGTTAGTCGTTTCGAATAATGCAATCATTTTTTAAATATTCGAATCAAACTTCAATTGCTGATTGGACTATGTCAGTAGATGTGTTTGAAAAACGCGTTCGACCAACGAGACTTTAATTCTGTCATCTCTTTTAATAGAGTACACCTTTTCTAGCCCTTTACAGTCAAGTCAGGTCAAGCGTACCCCCGTAGATTACATTAATGAGTTGATTATTTGAACATTGAACCCGTTAGTCGTTTCGAATGGACTAAGCAAACAAAAGATGCTCCTTATATGGAGAATCGAAGCGTCCAACATGGCGTCCAACGGTGAGTGGAAGTGATAGGTGAAAAACGGTATTGTAAATGTTATTATCAAGCAGTTTTTTGCTTTCTACATCCCACAGAGCTTGCAGAAGTCTTATTTGTGATAAAAGGATTTCAGGCGAAGTTCTAGCAAGTTTTCTCGTCAATATTTTTGGTTGTTTGCAACGTTGTACGCTATCAGCTGACGTGTTTAATTTCGTTCCGTACAAATTTATTATTTTTAGGATTCGTCAGAATCGGGAAAGAACAATATTGTTGGATTTTAAAGGGCTAGAAAAGGTGTACTCTATTAAAAGAGATGACAGAATTAAAGTCTCGTTGGTCAAATGCATTTTTCAAACACATCTACGGACCTAGTGCAATCAGCAATTGAAGTTTGATTCGAATATTTAAAAAATGATTGCATTATTCGAAACGACTAAAGGGTTCAATGTTCAAATAATCCACTCATTAATGTACTCTAGAGGGGTACGCTTGACCTGACTTGACTGTAATATATAACCAGCACTTCATCCACTTTCTATAGAATTGAACAGTTACAGGTGGGGTTATTACCATAGTTTTTCGGTTATAAGGCAAACTGTTTTTCGAAGATTTTCAGTATTTGGACCGAAACTTATTCTTAAACTTGGGGTGCACCTTATAGGCAAATATTTTCCTGAACAATTATTTTTAAACGAATTCGCATGTTCCGCTATGATTAAGCACTGACTTTCATTTTTCAAATCCACTCTTTAGTTCCCAAGATGAGGGTAAAGACAATTTGATTCAAAACTAGTAATGCGAGATAACAAAACATCACGAGTATTTTCAAAACAGAGCTTAAAAACACATGCTCTGTCATGCTGTACTTATTGTGTTAACATCGCAAAAAAACCTACATTGCGAGAAATGTAAACTGTGTTTCTTTACAAATTATACAAACCCTGTACATCCATCCATCCATCCATTTTTGTGGACTGACATTTGAAGCCAGTTAACTTGAGCATTTTCGTCTTTGGCAACTCAAACCAAATCATCATTGAGCTTGTGAAAATTTATTTAGTAAACTCTTTTGTATAATCAAGGTGAATCAGCTTTAGTTTTATTAATGCCTGCACAAATGATAATTTTGCTCAAAACGAATCAGGATGCAACTTTTTTGCTTTGTTTACAAAGATTTGGTTATTTAGTGGGTCACTAGTAAATAAACTTGATAAAATGTGTTCTCCCTACTTTTTTGGCTCTTTGTTTCACTCTTGTTTATTTCAACTTTGTTGTTGTTCCACTTGTATTTCCTTCTGATGTTCCTTCTCAGTTTATGGTGCATCTTATAACAAGTGTTTTACTGAAATTTTCCTTTAGAAAAATTGACACAGTTGAGTTGCTGAGTTCAGGTTGCATCTTATAGCCAAGTGACCTTATAAATGAAAAACTGTGGTATAATAATATTCCCACACAATATGCACAATTTATTGCTGATACCTTCCTTGGATGGGAACCTAGCTTACAGCTATGTTACCCCCAGCATAATGTCACCAATACCCATGTAGATTGCTACTTTGTTGTATTGTTTATTTCTACAGGACTTTTTTGGGCGTCGAGGGATTTTAATATTGCTTTGCGCACTCTTATCAATTCCTGTGTTTGGACTGTTGGCATTTGCATCCCATGTTCATCCACTTGTTTCTACCATCTGGCTTGGTTTTACTTACTCAATGGCAGCTGTAAGTTCAATGATATTATAGTGTTTTGTCATCCTTCACCAATTTGTAATTTTGCTGTTATTGTGACTGATCTTGTGACTGACTTTGTTTTTCTTTAGGCATCTCTGTGGCCATCATTTCCACTTGTTGTAGATCAGTCGACTGTAGGTGAGTTTTCTGGGATTGGTGGGGGTATAGTTGAACTAGACTCACTGAAACAAGAGTTTTGTTCAAAGAAGAAAGAACCAAAATTTTCATTTTTTCATGGTTTGTGACATACACTTGCAGAGAATATATTAAGTTAGAATAAAATTAAAATTAAGCTCCTGCATGACTGATTTCATCTTATTTTAATCTGCTTTTTGTCTTCACCTTTTTGTTTTGTTTTCCTGACAAGGTACTGCTTTGGGAATCACAACTTCTATTCAGATGATAGGCATGGGAATAGCAAATATCATTGTTGGGAAAATGCTTGATCTAATAAGGTAAGTGACAGGGTATTTTCTACGCTGATATCTTCTACAACTATATATCTTTTTCACTTGCTGTTAATCAAGTAACATTTGGGCATAAATTATTTTAAATCACACTAAGTCAGTGGAATTGCCATTCCTGAGCAACAAATGATCAAAAGATTACTGCAACATACTTTTAATTAGTGAATTTCCTCTTTAAAACAACTGTTGATGACCAAAATGACACCTCTTTATGTTAGCTTCAACTATAAATAGCATGGTTACTGCCAACAGACATCTAGTCTGCTTGCATCTGTAAATTGCATTTTTAGGCTAGTTTTATAGGATTACCACCCTTTGCAGGCAGCAAAGAGACCACTATTACAGTTCCCTTCATGTTGTTGTCTTGTCATGGCTGTAAGCTGTGATGACTCTTGGAGCTATGTTAGTAGGTGCCTACACCCCTGGCAGGCTCTGTCAATCAGTTTAGTTCCTACACAGTAAAGAAGTCTGTCATGTTAAATGAGTGGCTTCAGCTTACTTGATCACATTAATTTGTGAAGTATCCTTGTCACTCCAGCCACATCCCACAAGCTTTACGTTTTCATTGCTTGTTTTATTGATATATGGGTACTTGAGCCTGAGCATTAGCTATGCCATCCTGACATCCTGATGAGGCCTAACAAGGCCGAAACAGCTGTCCATGGCTGCTAATGCTTGGGCTCAATCTTTGCTTTGCTAGATTTAAGGGGTAATGCCTGCTACCTTGTGGCCTTAGTACCCTTAGAGTGGCTTCAGGTTACTTGATCATATTAATTTGTGCAGTATCCTTGTCACTCCAGCCACATCCCACAAGCTTTACATTTTCATTGCATGTTAAATGCTGACAGTTTATAGTGCACAAGCATCAGGTCAAGTTCTTTGTTGCTTCTCCCCCCACATCTCAATATTATGGACTGAACTGTTACTAGGGGTGATTTGATAAGTGTTTTGTATTTCTATGCTTTAGATCTGAGGACAAATGGAAGTATGTGATGATATTTCTCTTGGCTAACACTCTGGCTTGTGTCACCTTAGCGATTTTGGTGAACATCGATGACAAAAGAAAGGTAAAAACTGAGACAGAGAAAGATTTCCTGTCTTCATCCAAATACTTGATATTTGTGGTTTTTAGGTTATAGTGATGCAAGAACAATAATTTACTTTTGTGTCAATGTCGACAATAATTTATTATAAGGTTGTAATTCACTGGCTTTTCAGTGTAGATTCATTCATAGGATTCTTGGGAGACTAAATAAGATTGGATGGAACCTTACATTTGGCTTCAGAATAAAACCATCTTGAATCACTGAGATGGCAGTGTAGAACAGTTTGTCCACCAGCTTACATTCAGGAGGGTGTATCGTTAGAAAAAGAATTGTAAGATTTAGGGTTACACTTATGGTCAAAGGGTCTTACATTTGAACTTTTACAATACCTTATTTGTCAATCAGACCTGTGCAGGGAAGATGACTGTCCTGGCATCACTTGTTCCTTTTGTTTTATAGGGTGGTATTCTGAATCGCTCACCACGGAAAAAGAATTCATTAATAGATGGTCCAGCAAACAGTTATGGATCAATAACCTCTGCAGGATATACCAATAAGGATGCGCTTCTTTACGACTCATCAACATCTATCAATTAATAATCTTATGATGCATCCAGGAGAGAGGACCAAACAACAGCATTTGACAAGTTGGTTAATAAACTGAACCATTGACAGGAAAAGACCCCAAAACTCTGTAATCAACAGCATTCATAAAATTGATTTACTTTTGTATTCTCACAGAAATGGAGTACTATAGAGCAGAGAATGCAGATGCAGTTGAGAGCCAGCTACTAGCAAATTTTACCATATAAAAATATTATACCAATGACCAGCTGAAATGTCACACCAAAAAGACTGGCAAAGCTCAATAATGAGATTGGTTAGATTTTCTTACCAACAACCTTGGGATCCAAGAAAACTTTTAGCTGGGATATCCTCCAAACAATAGTCAACTTCGTCATCATCAAGAATGCTTGGTTACGATGGGATACAGTTGATGTGTTACATGTACTTCTTAGAGTAGCCCTGCAGTGCTTGGTTGGCAGTTTGTGCAAGATAAAGTTGGGGGTGGGGTAGTAACACAATTAAAGTAACTCTTATTTTGATTCAAAATAAAAAAAAAGAAGAACATAGCTCTAGGTTAAAAGTATGACAATTTTTCTGAATTGTATGTGGACAATTAATTACAAAGATAAGGATATTTACAAAATATTTACAAAGTGTCTTGTGGATGTTGTTGGTGATTTCTCTATGAGTTCAAAATACAATTTTTCAGATGAACTATAATAATATGAACTAAGTTTTAGTATAAAAGTGCACGATATAATATTGGGATACCAAAGCACCTGGTGCTTGATCATAATTCAATTACATTTCACAAATCACCAAAATAGCTTCTAAGCAGTTTAGTTCTAGTTACCTTAAAATCACTTTGATTATGATGAATCCTACTCTTTCAGCTACAAAATACCTTCCAGTACGTTAATGGTTTTTTCCAAAACATTTAGCAGCGAGGTTTTTTCCTTGCATGAGTTATTTTCAGTTTTGTGGAAAGTCTGTTGTTTCAACATCAGTCAATTTATACCTACACGTAGGGTAGGGGTGGGGTGGGGGGGGGGGGAGGCTGGGAAGTTTTGTCCTCAGTGGCCTTCTTCCTCCCCATTCTAACTCCAGGCTTCTATCATATTCAACTGTTTTCTTTTTAATGCAATGCAAATAATGTGCTTCTCATGTAGGAGGGTGACTTTCTATTTACAGTAAAAGTTACAAGTAAGTTAAAAGTAAGTGAAATATTGTTAGTTGATGATCAACCATTCATTATTTAAGATAGAATCGGTTTATTAATAAATTGAATAAGAGTTGTTGTCATTTTTTTATCTTTGTATAATTGAATCATTTGGTTTCAGTTTTATTACAACTCCTGCACTCTTCATCTTTTTTCATTCTCCAAATACAAATGTCTGCGTATTCACATCTGTGGCACTTCCAGGCCTCTTCTATGTCCACACCTGAAGTCTCCCTTTCTCCTTTCCAATATGATAACATGGTAATCAGCTTTGATTTTGTCCAGGCTTCATCTAAATCCATGATAACTCTATTTATTACCTCATGGCTGACCTGCGAAATGTACTCTAGCACAATTGAGCTTATTCTTGGGGTGTCAGATAACTGAAATCTTTTCAACATTAGATCACCAATTTGAGTCAGTGTATCACAGGGTATTCTGCATTCTTTAGCAAATTTTTTGACATCTCCTGAAAGCACCGCATCTCCATTTAATTGAAGTTTGGACAGAATGCTGGCAACATCCAATTTTCCTGAAAGCAAGTCATTGAACATAATGCTGTAGAGCATAGCTTGTAAGAATGCCCTGCTTTGCTGTGCTCTGGAAGGTAAACTGCTCCCAGCTCTTGTCTTAAGCTCTAAAAGTTCAAGTTGACCCATTTCACTGAAGTGTAGTTCATCAATGATGCCATACACAAACACTCCAAAGCCAAATGGTTCTCCAAGTACTGGAAATTCCCGCACTGTTTGTTGTGCATCCAAAGAAGCCATTTTTGTAAGGCAGTCCAAAAAGATGGCTGCCCACTTGTCTTCTTTGCTTTCTATCTTGATGTCCACCAAGTCATACAGCTCCATCTCTGTAAATCAGGAAGAGGCAGTTTCAGTTTTCTTTTTACAACCTCATGCCTTTTACTTTGATTCCAGAATCTTAAAAGTCAAAATTCATGATAGTCTTTGAGTTGATAACTTTCTTGAATTTTCAGATGATCTTTTCAAGATTCTACTGATTCTGATCCTCATCTCAATCAAATTCTAAGCAACTTCAAATGAACTAAAGACATGTAACTTTGTAGTATGTGGCAAGTCAAGTTTTTGGTGGACATCCTTCAAATATTCAGAAATTACACCAAAAAAGGTAACATTATGTAAACCCTTTCTTGCCCAAGAGTGTTATATGGCACTGCTCTCTTTGTACCACATTCAGTAAACTTCTGCATACTAGTACCTCTTGCCAAGTGCATGTTCTTCCCTAACACCATTTGTTCAGTTTCTGGTTTTGATTCAGGAGCTAAAAAGTTGTACTCCATCTGCTGTTCACACCAATACTGTGCAGTCAAATCACTAACACTCAGATACCCCACCCCACCCTTGAACCTGTCCAGGGGGGTGAGGAACTTAGTTGATAAAATGTTGTTGCATGTGTCATCCTCTTTATCTTTGTCAGTGGTACTTTTTACCTCTAAACAAAAACAAAATAAGTTGGAAAAATATAACTTGATGTGTTAGCTATTTAACCACTGCTCTGCTAAGGTTGACAAAGTACAAAAGATATTGCGTATGTCCCCAGACAAAAAATTACATATGCTTAGAACTTAGAATTTGTACTCTCAAATAGCACTTGAGGCAAACACTGGGAAATGTAAACAACAACAACAACAAACTTTATTTTTGTGTCAAAGTACTTTAGCATACCTGCTAATTGGAGACACAATAACAAAGCAAATACTAAATAAGTAATAAATACTAAAATTATAAGTATTAAATATAATGACATACTAAAATACTTGTGCAAAAATACCAATGTTATTCTATTAAGAAAGATAGAAATCTACCGATACTATTCTATTAAAAATACTCCTTGTCTCTATGAACTGCAGAGAAAACAGTCAGGTCGACAGTCGTTGCTAAAAAATAAAGGAAATAAGATAATGAAATAAATAAGTAGATAAGTAAGACTAGTAAATAAATAATTACAAATAAAATAAATAGGTGAGTCGGGGTCTTCATGCCCTTGTATGTGTACAGGTGTATGTGGTCAAAAACACAATACTCTTTCCAGTGAATAAAGATCTTAACTTCTAAGTTTGTTTAACCACTTTGAAAGGCCTTTAATGAAAAACAAGGGACTACAATATTGTTATATCACTATTCTACTTTCATTTTGATCAGTACTAGCTGGAACAGCTGTTTTAGCCTGCGAGCAGGCTCACTACTAAATAATTCGCGCACGAGTGAGCCAGAAACCGCGAAGCCGTCCTCGCGCTATCCCTCTCATGCAAATTATTTAGTAGTGAGCCTGCTCACAGGCTACAGCTGTTTCACTGAAAATCATAGTTTGCCACACAATGATGGTAGTAAGTCTGTGCAACAAGTCCCCTGAGTGTGGAGATTTGAGTGATTCTGCAAGTATCAGAGTGCAGTGTATTTCTATTGTTTTACTTGTGACCAAGCCTTGTTTGGAGTTGTATTTAACCTGCTATGTTACTATCTGAATGCCAGCCCGGATGCCAGCCCACAAGAAAATGTGTTACTGCCTTCCTCTAGCTCCAGACGTACAGCAACCAATCAATGACAGTTGATAGGCCACAAGAATTTCAGTTATATTACTGGTAGTCATTGATTACATCTATTAGTCATTGATGACACTGATTACTCATTGATATAACCTTGTGACTACACACACCATATCAAATCGAAGATAAAGAAATAAAAATAATTCTTCTAATCAAGGTACACGTCACAATGCAAACTTTATTTAACTTATAACGATGGAATCTGAAGCATCAGAGTCATTTACCAGTACTTCAGTAGTGTGCTGGCACTTGTTGTTGAACCAGACCTTGATGGTTCACCCATCGATGGGTAATCAATAAGTAACCCCAGATGAGTGATCAATAGTATCAATGAATAATCAATGACATCAAGGAGTAATCAATAGGCCAAAAAAGTTATCATTGATTACCCATTGATCATCACCAATAAACTAATAAGTTGATTACTCATTGATTACCCATCAATCACTCATTGATGCCGCTGCATGATCATCTCGTTTAGCTAATACAACATATCCATTCAGCTGATCTATTCTAACAAATGCTATTCTAACCTTCTGCCACCATTGCATTCTGAATAGCTTCATCTAGCAATTTAAATTCCTCATCGCTGACAATTTCTACTTCAATGGTGTTTTGGCTACAACGCACTGAGTTTGTCGCTTCCTCAAATTCGGCCATAATAACCGTATATTAATTTTTTGGAAAACCAATTGGTCAACCAATTGAAAACTAATTATCCTTTCAAGTCGCCGCTGACCTGAGCCGCTTTCCCGCGTGATTGCCATGTTTTGTTGATATTTCCGTCATAACCTCTGTTTGTCTTTCTTCGAAGACATTGGAGTGAATTATCAATAACGCATTTAACAAAGATAGAGCAGATTCAATCACAGTTGGGCTTTATCTTTGGAAAGCTTCACAACCAGAGACCAGAGTTGTAATGATGCCGTCGAACGCTGCTAACGGTCCGGTTACGGCAGGTGTGGAGGGCAAGAGAGAAAGCCGGGTTTACAAAGTTGTCTTGACTGGAGGTGTGTTTGACTGATAATCTGCAAGGAGTGTTTTGAATCATCATCTGGTTTTAATTGCAGCTTGGGTTGTATGTGTAAGCGTAAGAACTTATATCGAGCGTCAGTCTTTAATTCCTGCGACTTGTTCTTGCATTAATTAGTTTCATTTCCTTGTTTACGCTCGTCCTTTGGCCATTCTGTCATTTGTGCTTGACAACGAGTAACGTTTTCTTTACGAACATATATATTACTGACCTCTTTTTTTATTATTATTTAAGGTGGAAAACGGACTATAGTTTTCGTGAGCCTGATAGCACACCTGAGCTGTTAGCTATGTTTACATGCTCGTAAAGTTTCAGTTTCAGTTTCAGTTTCAGTTTATTTTTGCCACTTATTGTTATTTAAAATTACAAGATAAATATGTGTGTTGTAAACGGGAAGGGTATCATGGTTAAGAGATAAGCGTCGACTGTTTGGTAAGGTTAGACTTGAACAGTGTTTCGGGTTAGCAGCACTCGAAGGGAGCCAGGGAGACTCGACTTGCACACACTGAAGTCCTGCTTACATTCTAACTTTATTGCTAAATCAAAGTGCTTATATACATAATGGTAGCTGGCTATACGTGATTAAATATGCAAGGGAAAATACTAGGTTCACGTCCTTGTAAACAACCTACTTTGGACGTGAGCATAATGCATTGCCTAAGCTAATCTACTTACGAATATCCTCAGGAACTAGGCGTCTAAAATACATGAAATCCAACTGAAAGTTCCTATACATATGGGTTATTGGCCAAGCGTGAGGTCAAGATTGCGGGATATTGGCCAAGTTCTTTTTTTGCGTGTTTCTGGACTGAGACGAAGTCGAGGTCCATAAACACGCAAAAAAAGAATGAGGCCAATATCCTGCCATCTTGACCGAACAAGCGAGGTCAATAAAGGATTTATTATATGACTCAAAGGTCGCTATTAAAAGACAGTAAAACATGGGACGAACGGGTTATCCCGAGCGGTCAAGATGGCTCCATCTTGACCTCGCGGGTAGCCAATCACAGCAGGAGAATTGATTCATCTTGACCGCTGAAAGAGCCAGTCATCTAATAAGTTGTATTATCACAGGTTTCCTATGCACACGTATACAACATTTTAGCACGCTCGCTATACTGCTATGATCATATTTCAGATGCGTGTTAAGCAGTGATTGATCAATTTGTAAACTAATTTAACCAGATTGGATTTCACTGAGCGAAGTGTCACGCTTTCCTTAACTTTACTACATGTGTTTAACAACAAGAGATGTTAAATAATCAATAAGAGAAAAGCATTTGGCGAGGATACCCATATAGAAACCATTAGGGCTTATTCGGGCAACAGGAACCTCAAGAAAATGCAACTATAAAATGATAATTTAGGTGTGTCTTAATAAATTTGTAAGCACATTTAGGTTAAAAAGCAAGAACACAAACAAACAAATGAAATGAACAAAATAAGGGGAAGTCAGTTCAGGCAGGTGTTGGCCAAATTTATTATAGCTCAAGCTTATTTTGCTTGCTAAGTCAAATTTGCGCTGATGCTTTGCTCTATAAGCTTACTAGTTAAGCATGACACTTAGGAAAAGACAGCTCACAAGCAACAGATAAAATTCACTCATGCTTTGATCGTCAGTCAAGAATTTCGCTATCGCCGAGATAGTGAAGACCATGCTGCTATTAAGATACGTCACATGTACACCTTGAAACCTCCGCAATGTTGAAAAAGTTTTAAACATGGCTACTAAAAATCAGTCAAGCCCAAGGGACAAATTAGCAAATTTAAGAACACCCACCGGAGATCTGTGAATGGTGATGGTTGCTTAAAATTAACCAGTGGAAAGCAAAAGGTTTTTTTTGTCAGGGCTTCTTGCCAAGAAATAAAAAACTTTTGTTTTGTTCTGTTTTCCAGTGGCTTGTGAAAATGTAGCCTCCTATGCAAATGCATTCCTTCCCCATGAACGTCTGCTTAACTGAACTGCCACTTTTGTTCGCGGTGGTTAGCCAATCATGAATCGTTTGGCAGAAATTACTCCGCGGGTGTCAATTTCCATTCTTATGCCACTCAATATTGGTTTCTTCAAAACAAAGGCTAAAGATTCGGTAATACAGGTAACAAATTCATGCAACTTTCCACCCAACATTGTTGCGATACGAGTTAGAGCGATGTTGCCTGTTTTACCACTCGCACAACACTTCCCGATTTTGTTGCACAAAGTAGAAGGCTGTTCCACTTCCTGCAACATGTTGCTGCAACATGAAACGACAAAAATTGTTACGCGACAAGTTGCTCGTGCAGGTGGTAAAATGGCCAACATTGCTCTTCAACTCGTACCGCAACAATGTTGTATGGAAAGTTGCACAAATTTGCTGCCCGTTTTACTGCACATTAACCACTGGCAAACAGAAGTGGCAGGTCAGTTGAGAAAACGTTTTGTGGGGAGGAACGAGTGACAAGCCCAAAGAGTGCGTAGGAGGTTAGTGAAAATGTAAACATTAAACGTCTGATCACTGTTCATGGTCCATGATGTTTGTACTTAATTTCTCATAATAATAATAATAATAATAATAATAATAATAGTAATAATAATAATAATATTTATTGTGGGACTTGTGCCTAAATAACAGAAATCCACATACTAAACTAAAATTGTGATGGCAGATGGTCTTGGCATGAAATACACCCATTGCCAATGAATATTAAGAAGTGTCACTATCTGAAAAGTTGAGTCCACAAAATTAAAGACTGGCAATAAAAATGGATCATCAGTATTCACCACTCCAAATTTGGGGACTAGGCGGGAGGGTAGGAGGGTACAGAGGGATATTGATGACACAGGGTTGCAAATCCCATTCTGGTTTTGAAAATTGAAATCTGTTTTGAAAATTTGAAATTTGTTTAGAACTATCTTGAGACCTCTTCTTTTTGTTTAATCTTTTACAAATTTATTATTTGAACTTTTTGGAGGCTGGGTTAAATTCTGGGCATTGGATTTCTGGAGGGTCAAGCTTTAGTGCAACTAGCTCTTTTGAAGGTCTAACAGTTTAGTCTCAATCAAGCCTAATATCTCTGTTATCAAGAAGCCCCCCTATTGCTACAAATTGGGCTTCTTAATGCCCATTAACCCTTATACGGCCAACTAAGCAGGACGGTCTTAACTAACTTTGAGATGTTATTAGTATCATACAGCAGTACTAGCAGTAGTAATCAGGGTAACATAGTGGAAAATGAAAAGGATGTATAAACAGAAATAGATGTTCTTTAAAAGGACACACTGGATTTAGCTATGAACAATTAAATATTTTGAATTTGAACGAGAGGCCATATTGGCCTTCACTTGGCTTTCCAAGAGACAATCAAAAAATGCTGTTGAACTTGTAAACATTCATGTACATACTTCTCTTAACATATCAGTAGTTGAAATCTTCAAATTCTTGTTATTATTGTGCAATCTTGTTCCCAGAGTGCTATTTTTAGTTAGTGCCTGCGCAGAAACGCCGGAAGTGAACTTTGTGGATGAAACAGGACAACGACAAACAAGAAGAAAAACCGACCACATTTTAAGACTTGGGTATTCACTGACAAGAAGCCCGAGTAATAACTTTTTACCTCCGATTGAATATACATGTATCCACACTGTAGGTCCTTGTGCAGGGAAGACAACAGTGCAAGCAATGATGTCTACTTTCTTTGAAAATCTTGGCTGGAAGGTAAGAAGTCAATCCATGAAGAATTTGTTTGTTTTGTTTTTTAGTCGTTCTTGCCTTTTTCATTCTATTTCTTTTATTTTCAGTTTACAACTTGTATCAGTAAATTGAAAGCAAAAACTAAGAAAATACTGAGGGAAAACCCAGCAGCAACTGTTAGTAGTGGACTATCATCCCATTAAGCTAAGGGATGAGTAATTGAACTCACCGGTACCTATCCAGCAGAAATGATCTACACCTCCCAACCCCCACCCTCCCCACCCATTACCACATGCACACATGTGCTTTGCAGATAGGAGATAAGTATTATAGTTCACGTGAATGTGATATACTAATCAATAATTCATTTGCAGGTTTTTAGGGTTCCTGAAGCAGCCACCGTCCTTCTGGGGTAAATTGTTAATGAACCACTTTTTTAAACGTTTTTTTTTTTTAACAATTGCACTGCTTAAGTATTCAATGTTATAACAATCTATTTTTGTACAGTGGAGGTGTAAAGTTTGCTGATCTTGATGAACAACAAGGTATGAAGAAAACAAAACCAAACAAGATTCCATAGTGTTTAGAGTCTCTGGTGCTGTATCTTGATTCTCCTATTAATGTTGGCTGTAGGGTTTTGCATTTGTGTAATAACCTAGTGTTGTTATTGTTATCTCCAGTTTACAGATTTCAGGAAAACTTGATGAAGACCTTGTTACAATTAGAGCAAACATTTTTCGACCTAGCAGCGTCATGTCAGAGGGACACACTGGTGATAAGTGACAGAGGAGCCATGGATCCATCGTCATGTATGTTCTGTGGTTCAAAAACTTGAATGTAACCACTTTGAACCTTTTGAACAAATGCTGTGAAACCTAACATTTCTCCAGTTGTTTTTTTTTTTTAACTGATTAACTCCTCCCATGGTAAGGGTGTTTGCTTTGGAGCCTACACCCCACCCTATGGAAATTTGTAATTAAATTCCATTCCCCCCTCCCCCAAGTCAAGGACACATTAACATAAACTTTGGACATCTCCCCCACCCCACCCCCCAAGTCAAGGACACATTTAGGTAGCTCAATTCACTGCAACATCAAATAAATTATCTGAAATTCAGGCTGGTTTTCCAAGTTGAAAAGGCAAAAATATAAGTCCTTGAAAGGAGATGTAATTTTTGCACGACACTTTGATGAATATTTTTCCTTTCTAAGGGGGTGCTCTCGCCGAGCAAGCTCTGAACTTTATCTTAGGACAAACAGAACTCGCACCTCACTTTTTCGTGATTTTTTTCTTCAACAGAATTACTATTTTGTGGAATAGTATTCCTGACGACATTAAGTTAGCTACTTCCCTAGACTCCATTAAGTGCAAGCTCAAATCCTTTTTCTTTTGGCGTTTGCATTATGTTTTTGGTGGGGATAATATTCGCTCGTATAAGATTATTTGTCCAAAATGCAGAAGAGTGAATTTAAGAAACACATGTTCTTGTTAAGATGTTTTTTTTTAATTATATATATATATGTATGGTTTGTAGGTTTATGGGGTTGGGTAAGGTGGTTGAACCTTGTAGGGGATGCTATATCCTTTTCTAATCACCTGTATATATTCTTTATGTACAAATCTTGAAATAATAATAAATAATAATAATAATAATAATAATAATAATAATAATAATAAGGAATTTGGAGCAAGTGCATTATGTCTGTAAAATTTAAACAGTTTGGCTATGTTTGATAAGCTTATTTCAACTTCTAGACCAAATATCATATAGTAATCTTTTTCCTAGGGTTATATTTAATTGAATGAATAGCTTTAATCATGGTTGTTACTATATTTAGGATATTTTAATTATTATACATGTACTTAGGGTTATATTAAATGCACGAATAGTTTTAATCACGGCTGTTAGTATATTTAGGATATTTTTAATTTTTATACTTAGCTCGTGCCCCTACTGGAAACCAGCTGTTGTTTTTTTACTTTGTTGAATAGGCTAGCGTGATAAAATAAAGTTATCTTATCTTGTTGCTTTCAGATATGAGTTCAGAGCAATGGCATGAACTTCTCAACAACCATGGATGGAACAATGTGTCACTACGAGATGCACGATATGATCAAGTGATTCATCTGGTGTGTATTAATGTGGGGCAAGGTTTTTTCTCTTTGTTAAGGTAGAAATAAATTTATGCATGTTTGCTCTACAGGTGTCTGCCGCCCAGGGAGCAGAAGAGTTCTACACAACATCTAATAACCACACACGGCTGGAGCCTGTAGAACAGGCCAGAAAGTTAGATAGGATAACACAACAGGTCTGATTTGTGTCTTGCAATGATTTATCACTCATTAGCCAGTCATTTTTGGAGTTTTTAAGTTAAGGTGGCTCAAAATGGTTTCATTGATTTTCCAACAATTTTTTGTTTGCTTTCTTTAACATGGTATCAAAACATTTCCCAAATTATTTCTCAGCGAGTTGTGATCATTTTTTAAATATAAGGTTACCATAGCAACAGTACAACCTTTAAGAGACACCCTTAATTTTGGCTTTATGTTGAGCTGTAATTAAAAAACAAGTCGGGTGAATTGCAATCAGCATATGAGGATTCGTTTTTCTGAAAAGTTTTGAAAAAAATCTGCACATTGGGTTCAGAGCCACTTTAAATTATCAAAAACAGAAGGTGGCTATGAACCCAATGTAGAGATTTTTTTAAAACTTTGCAGAAAGATGAATCTTGATGTGTTGATTGTAATTCAATGGTAAAAATGGGGTCACTCAACTCGTTTTTGAGTTACAGGCACATTAAGCCCAAATTAAGGGTGTTTCTGAGAGGCTGTACTGTTGCTATGGTAACCTTATATGTCAAAAAAATGATCACAACTTGTTGAGAAATAATTGGGAAATGTTTTGATACCATGTTCACGGAAACAAATGAAAACTTATAAGTGAGAGTATCGATCCATCAAAGAATTGGTGTTTAAAAATGACAAACCCATTTTGAACCACCTTAAAAAGTCACTTAGTATTGAATGTGATTGTTGTCAAATTATTGGAATTTTTGCAGGCATGGGTAGGTCACCCATATGTTGATGTCATTGACAACTCTACAGACTTCAACAACAAAGTGCGGCGTGCTATTGATGTAAGAACTTAAAGTCTGGTTTTTTAGTTCTAGACTAACACCTTTTGCTTCTATTAAGTTGGTAAATTGATTTGCATAAACAATTACGTATAAGAAAATTAGAGAATTACAGAAGATGGTGACTGTTAAAAGTTGGTGCATCACTTGGAGCCAACCATGTGATGCCATTTTCTGCAAGCATAATTATCTTTCATACTGTAATTATTTTGTTCATATAGATGCTAGCGGGGAGTTTGCCCTTGCTCTCCAGTTCAGAGAAACGCTGAATGCCTCAGTAATCAAATTAAATCTCTGGAACAAAAGGAATAAACATTTCTGTTATTAACAACCATCTAAGCTGTGACTGAAATGACATTTTTAATGTTTTCAGGCTGTTTGCAACAAAATGGGTCTAAATACTGGAGATCGACTCTCACCAGAGAGTATTAAACGGAAGTTCTTGATTTCAACACTGCCAGATGAAAAGGTTACTAGATGTTTGTTCACATCATCATAAGTTATCAACTCCTAAAACTCTGATTTTCTTAAACTGGTACTACTATGAAGTGTTCATGAAAAGTAACCATGACTCATTTTTCCAGGCTTTTCCAGTTTTTCAAGACTTTGATGTGGTTCATGATTATCTTTCAACTTCAAACTCCAAGATTCAAGCTCGGCTGAGAAAAAGAGGGCAAAATGGCAAGTTGGATTTTGTTGATAATGCCCATAGTCACCGTGTTTATTAACCCTTAATGGTTACTGTGTTCTTTTACCCTTCACAGTACAGCAAAAACATCTGCCTCTGTTATAATTTCAATTCCACAATTATTCAAAGGAGTGGATCTCGATCAATAAAAATAATTGGGAATAAAAATTGTTAAGTCTCACTTAATCCTTTTAGCCCAAACCATACCTAGCTTCAGATTTCTTGTCACAGTGTTACTACTTGATTGCAGAACAAGTTGGTCATGATAACAAATAAAGTTATCACCAAAGATGATATGTCTTGATCCTGAAACAAATTTCTTTGTACAGTGGAGAAAATATACATGTGTGTTGATTTTTGGACCGTAATTAAGGGTAAAGATTAAGATCAATGATTCCATGGCAGACTGTTCTCCTTTATGGAATAATGTTATGTGGGTCACCATAACTGTACAGCTGAATGGTAAAAAGTGGTGTAGTTTACGTCTTAGTGATTCCAGCTACGAATATCCCAAAATTCTAGAATTACCCAAAACAGATATGGAGAAGATCCACAGCACAAAGTACAAAGTGGCCTTGGTACTCACAAAATTCTTGGTACTTTCAAACCATAACAAAACCTTTTCTCTCTCTTGTTCAGGCCACTATACCTACATGCATACTTCAAGAAAAGAAACCAAGTTCAATGGACAAGTTGTGGAAGTCAGGACAAATTTATCAGCAAAGGATTATGGTGTATGCAATTTGTTATAATTAACCACTTTTTTATGTGTTCCATGCAAAACATTACTGACATTCATTGTTAACTTTTTTGTAACTTTTATTTCTTTTTTTATAAAAATAGCTATCTTGTTCACACCACCACTGTGGTATAAGGAGATCAATAGAAGCTAGGTTTCAACAAGACTACTCAGCAGAAAAACTAATAATATACACACTGACAAGATGCACCTCATTCTCCTTAGGTCAAGCAAAACTAAATTTCTTAAATGTAGTTAACTACAGTCGACTCCCGATAACTCGAACCCTCGTTTACTCGAACCTCGCGCTAACTTGAACCAACATCAATTTCCCGTTGATTTTGTTCATACATTTACTGTAATTTTACCCTCGGTAACTCAAAGCCTTGATAACTCGAACCTCCTGCTAACTCGGACCAATTTTCATTTCCTTTCAGGTCATTTTGTATATAATTTTACCCTCAAATAACTCGAACCACGTTTTTTAAGACGTGACAAGTAAAAAAATACAATACTGTAGATCAAAACATTGAATTTATTTGAAGCAACCGATCGTGGGTATTCTTCCAGTTAGTAATTCCATTAACTCTGTTGCAGTACCCTGACGTTGTCACCATTAGTTTTTTACCTGGTCTTCCCCTGGTGTTTTGCAAGTTTTGTTTTGTTATGTTACATTCTGTTTGGAGAGTATGTAGTCAAGAAACATTGTTTCATTACAATTATAATTAAATTTAATTAAAACGTACAGTACTGTACATTGTATGAATAGAAGTGCACATAGACACAGTTTTTTCATTAGAAAATTATTAGAAAAAGCGATAGGAACATTTCATTACATACATAACAGTAATTAAATTAAAGTAAATTAAATTGTATATTGTATGTCTTGAATAGAAGAGCACAGGATCATTGTTTTTCCTTATTTCCAGTCATTAATTTTGTTTTCAACTCCTGGTAACTTGAACTCCCGATAACTCAAACCTTTTTCCATTTCCCCTGAAGGTTCGAGTTATAGGGAGTTGACTGTATACTTAAGAAATTATTTTTCTATATCATTAGCAGTTCCCAATATAGATACAATTTTTTTCTAGTGTTTGTGGTCATCCTGTTGTGTGTAACAGTACTAAATCATACTTTGTACATTTTAACTGCAGATGTTGTATTCCCAACTTGATCACACTCGACAGTCAGTTTACAAAATAAGAAGATGCTTTATATGGAACAACCAGTACTTTCAGCTGGATATCTACAAAGAACCTTGCCATCCAAGGTAGCATAATTTATTTTAATACCTTTCAATGGAATATTATGTCGATTCAAGAGGATACCTATGTGACAAATAACTTGTGAAGAATAAAAAATATTGTTTTCCTGCTCTGGAATCATGATTTTAAAACGTAGAAAAATATAAAAAATTTTTCCTGTACTCAGAGCACAATTAAAAGACTTAAAAAAAAGTGGAATATTTCGTTCGGATCAACCGAACTTCGTCAGCCACAATGTAAATTTGAAAGTTAAGAAGGGTTATATAATGGACCCAAGGGAGCTAAGATAGTGTCATAGATTCTGGCTAATTCGAACCCATTGTCTCTGTTCAAGGAGGGCTTACGTAATTTTATCTCAATTGCCTCCCTTATGCGGTGTTTGAAAGTGTTACTTTCCGTGGCAAGAACTTTTGTTTTACTGGAATCCACCGAATGACCTGTGAGGTGGCAATGTTCATGAACAGCTGACGAGTTTGTAGAAAGATGTTCCTTTACTCGAGTTTCCAATAAACGAGATGTTTCGCCCACAATGTGACAAAGACTATGTGGGCGAAACGTCTCGTTTATTGGAAACTCAAGTAATAATCCAAAGGGGAGTTAACTGTGCCACTTCAGTAACTTAGGTTCATCCCCAGGTTGAAAGCAGTCCCCAGGAAAGTAATCTTAACATTTTCAAGCGTTCCCAAGTCATTCTCAGAAAAAGGATTTGTCTGAGTCCCCTATGGCAGGCAAACCCATGACCTAATCCAGGTACTGGTTGGACGCTCTAACCACTGAGCTATGGGAGACTAGCACTTGTGGTGAGCGAGGTCATAAACTAGGTTCTTATTCATTATTTACACTTTATCCAAGTCTCCATGCATTCCATTTATCCTAAGTTTTTCACATCATTGTGAATTGAAGCTGACTAGTATAGTACCTTCCCATGAAATCAGTTGTGATTCAAAGCAGTAAAAACCAAACCATGGACCATGGACTTTCATTGTCATTTTCTGTCATTTGACGTTTTACAACGTAAACTTCCAGGCAGAAAAATGCAAGAAAAACTAGTGAGCTGAGTGAACAGAAAGTCCTAGCCATCAAGTTGATTTTTGACTTTTTGTGTTAACAGGTGTAAAGGACTACTAATTCTTGAAACCTACACCACCAAAACTGGAGACAGCATGGAGAGGCCAGACTTCCTGGACATTGTAAAGGAAGTTACAGGAGATCCTCTGTACTCCATGTTTCACTTATCACTTAAAAATTAGTGGAGACAGGCTAAAAGCACATAAAAAATACTTCACGTTTTGTCAGTGTGTACTATTCATGAGTGAAGGGATTAGTTTCTAAAGAAACTGTGGTGCTGCGTCGGTGGGGGAGTCAAACACGAAAATTTGGTTTATCAACGGAGTTGATAATGTAAATTGACCACCGTACAGGGATTCGATTAGCTGACGTTTCGAGCGTTAGCCCTTCGTCGGAGCGAATCGAGGAATTGTGGGTTGTGTATGGTTTATATACAGGAAATGGAGCTACGCTATTGGTGGTAACATGGTAACGTGAAAAACATGAATAAATTAATTGAATGAAAAGCGCTCGTTGACACCGTGGGGATTAAGAGTGCCAATTTGAAAGATTAGTTTTTGCTTGAGATTTTTACGGCTTTCCGTGGTACCTTGATGTAGGGAAAGGCCGGAGATCGACATGTGTTGTTTGGAATGGTTAGGGAGATTAAAATGCCGAGCGACAGGTTTGGATGCGTCTTTGTCATCTTTCTCAACATCACGAAGATGTTCACGGAAACGGTCACCTAGTCGTCTTCCTGTTTCGCCGATGTATAACTTATTGCATAATGTGCAGGTTATGCAATAGATAACATTTGCGGAGGTACACGTGAAACGATCAGTGATCTTAACAGATCGCTTAGGGCCCGATATTTTGTCAGTGTTTTGAATGAAAGGACAAGTTTTGCATCGCGAGCGCGCGCATTTAAAAGTGCCAGGTTGTTCAGTCGTTTTGAATGCGCTTTTAACTAGAAAGTTACCTACATTTTTGTCGCGTTTGAATGAAATCAGCGGTGGTTCCGAATCCGGAACCACCTGTCGCTCGGCATTTTAATCTCCCTAACCATTCCAAACAACACATGTCGATCTCCGGCCTTTCCCTACATCAAGGTACCACGGAAAGCCGTAAAAATCTCAAGCAAAAACTAATCTTTCAAATTGGCACTCTTAATCCCCACGGTGTCAACGAGCGCTTTTCATTCAATTAATTTATTCATGTTTTTCACGTTACCATGTTACCACCAATAGCGTAGCTCCATTTCCTGTATATAAACCATACACAACCCACAATTCCTCGATTCGCTCCGACGAAGGGCTAACGCTCGAAACGTCAGCTAATCGAATCCCTGTACGGTGGTCAATTTACATTATCAACTCCGTTGATAAACCAAATTTTCCTATTCATGAGTGGTCAGTCTGTGGTTGACTTAATATGTGTACTATTTTATGAAACATGGCAATTATTTATTGATCTTTTAAGATACTTTTTACAATGGTGGTACAAGAAATGAGTTTTGTGTGCAATACTTTCAACGGTTTGATTTTACTTAGTACTTTTTGTTGGTTTTTCATAACTGTTAAATTCATCTTAATTAACTAAAATTCTATGTAATATTTATTCCTTTCACTTTCAATGTTTTGTCTGCAGCATGTACAATATCAAAAATTTAGGTTTTGCAAATATTCTTATTTCTAAAAACGTACTTGACATATTTCAGCAAGGAAATAGTATTTTGCAAAAGTCAGAGTTTCCATATTAAAGCATCTCTGTATTATAGATTTGACTAATATAATGATGCATATTAATTAAGTTATTCCTTATTCAAGTAAAATACAACCAGAAGTAGCTTTACCAAAATTCTGAATTTAGCAACAGGACAGAGGCACTGAAAGCTGTCTTTGATAGTATTTAGTGTACTTGAACAACCTTTGCAGTAAATGACTCTTTCAAGTGATGGTGGGTCTTTCTTAGAGCATAAAGATTAGTGTGTGGTAGACAGATAGTTTATTGATCAAAAACATGGCATCCATAGGCTGAATTATGTATTGACAAGCACTGAGCAGGAATATTTCTAGCTTTGTTGATTGAATAATAAATTATCAGAAAATTTTGGTGTGGATATATTTGTTTTCAGATATTTTCAGAAAATCACTCAAACCTGCTATGCCTGCCACTTCACTTTGCCCTTCCCAGCTGAATCCAGTGAAGGCAGAAATAACTTTATTTGGCTTTTAATGAATGCTATTCACAGGAAATTGTGATTATAATTACTTTGTTTTGCTGGCCAGCAAAACTGCAAAGTCTGCTTGAGATTTAACTCTAGGGAAGACATTTAAGCTTGAACGATTAGAAATATACCGGTAGGTTCACTGAAGTGAACTTTCGTTGTGTGACATCCACGAAGTTTGCCCATTCTAATAACAAAGCTACACATTTTGAATAACATTTTAGAAAAATAATCAGTGCAATTAAAATTGATCATCATTTTGATGTCTTCATGACATCATTGGAACTTGACAATAATCATAGAAGACATTGAAAAGTTGTTTCCTTTTAATTTCACCAATATTTCTTCTAGAATACCAAAAACAAATCAAAGCAAAAATACTTCTGCTCTTCACAGAATGCAAACTCATGCCTTTCCTAAATAAAAAAATATGTATCCAGATGTTCAAAATACCCCTGACCTGTAGTGTGACTACCTCGGTAACAACCCAACAATAATCTATTGGGAAGGAAGGCTTTCCAAAGGGGAACTTGCCAACATAACAACGATTCTATAAACTGTAGAAACATTTTATTTTAAACTAAAACATTCTCAAATTACACTGTTTTCATCTTTACAAGCCAGTTTTCCATGTTGCAGTAACTTTGAAACCCTGAAAATATAATTCAGAGAATTTTGTTCAGTTTTTGCCCTTAAGATTCAGTAAACTTCTATACATGTAATAGAAAAGAAGTAAGTTTAAATTTGTCTGCTGTACTGTTTCTGGCCCCAGTTGTTGAAAAAGCAGATAACTCTACCAAGGGATACATCACTATACAGTGGATAAAAGTTTACCAGTTGCAAAACATTTTTTCTACTGAAACATCCAGTCTTTGAACAACTGCGGCCTGATCTAAAAGTTAGGTTTTGCAAAGAGCGGTTTTCTAAATACCAACAGTTTTCAACTATTAACTTGTTATATTTACAAACCTGTTCTTTGCTCTACTGTCCAGGAGCTGAGAGACTCTTGTCCATAAACCTTCTTTTAACAAAGCACATCCACCACTGAAACAAAAAGACAATCACTATCACCAACACTAACACTGATACAGACTGGTTAAAAAACTGACCAATTCTTTGGAGAGCCACCTACCTTGGATGGTTTATCTGTCTGTGGATCAAACACAGCATCTACGAGTCTCTGGCCAAGTTCTTGCCTTAACTGGGTCAAGTAGCTTCGCATCGTGTCTGTTTTAAAAAAGGAAAACAACATCTGAGATGGAAAATCAGACATACACTTACATTAAAATCCATGAACGTGTTTTAACCTGCTTCTGACTTGCTTGCTGGCTTTTGGTACATAGCATTCAGAGGAAACCCACTGTCTCCTGGAAGAGTGAAATTTGCAATTGCTAAGGTCTTCATCTCTTTTTTACCATTTTCTTTGCACTGGCACTGAAAAAAAAAATAGATAAAATCTTTGTCATAAAAGTATGGCTAGCTGAAGGTGCACTTACTTCCTAAACCAAGTGAACCAACAATCACACTTAAAACCTGTTTTTATTATTTTGTTTAACATTTTCCAGATTAGTCAGTCAGTCACTCCTGTTAGGAACAGAAACAAAATCTAAATCTGGGTTTGTTTGTTATTTAATCCTGGATTAGCCCTAACCTGCTTTCTAGAAGCCAGAGCCATGCATTTCACAACTTCTTTTAGGATAAAACTATGCTCAAGTAATCCTTCACTGTAATTATACTGAACTACTAGAACCACTAAAACCAACTTTACCGTTTGAAGCTTCTTCAAACACTCCGATATGTATAGCGTTAGATAAATCAAAACACGATCTGCTTGACTCTGAAAAATAGAAAGATGATTGCATAGTAAATTTGGCCTTCTTTGGAGTGAATGCTTGTATTGTCAAGCTATAACTTCCACTTGCATTGTGAAAGACTGCCAAACACAAAGGTAGCACAGTCTGCTGACACAACTTCACTGAGCCTTATACCAAATCTGCAGTTTCAACCCAAGATATCAGCAGTTGTTAGTTTTTGTTGTCAATCTGACAACAGACCACCCACTGAATATTAACCCATTGGCACCTGAACCGCCCAGAACAGCCCGTAAAAAACTCCCGTGCTTCTGCAATAAAAATCAAAACATTGCAACTTTCCCAATCGCACGAATATTGCCATAACTGTTAGTTGTGAGCACGAAATGGAATGTCCTTTAAATATGGATATCCAATAAATGCAAGAAACGTAGCGATTTTTACCAAATATGGCCTTTTGAGTTTGGACAAGAATGAAACTGACCATTTTTAACGTCAAAGAGAAACGACAAAAATGCCCCTTTTCGCCTTCATGTTTTTTAAGGAAATCATCGTCGAAAAACCAAAATGCAACCATCATAACGAAATTCACTCCTTTTTCTATCTTAGAAATGACTTTTTTACCCGGGCTGCACGCGTCTTGCGCGGCGCCCAGGTCTAAGATTACCAACGGTTCTTCTTTTTCGTCGAGTATCATCCACAAAGTGCACTTCCGGCGTTTCTGCGCAAGCGCTAACTATTTTTAACAGAGTGATGCCTGTTGTCACGTATCGGAAAATGTTGATTCACCTTGTGTCTTTTGAAGTCTGAACAAACAATATGTTAAGAGAAGTGTCTATGCGAATGATTGCAAGTTCAACGGCGAGAAGAAAGCTTTTAACATAAGTAAACTTAACTCCAGATGGACTGCCGTGTTTCCTCGTGTCTGCTTTAGTAGACTGCGAGTAGTCTCTAATTTTGGCGATGGATTGTGGGGCGGGCGAAAGACACGTGCGCGCGCGAAGTTGCGAGGAGACGCGACGTGAGGGGAGCGCCAAAAATTAGAGACTACAGACAAAGGGAGTTTGACTTTTCACGGCCGAGTGATTCGGAAGTATAAATCTCATATCAACAGCAAGAATGATACTTGTTGTCACGTATCGGAAAACGTCGATTCACCTTGTGTCTTTGAAGTCTGAACAACTAATATGTTAAGACAAGTGTCTATACGAATGTTTGCAAGTTCAACAGTGAGAAGAAAGCTTTTAACATGACCAAAATTTAACTCCAGATGGACTGCCGTGTTCCCCGTATCCGCTCCATTGAGATGTACATTTTGTTGAATAACTCAAGTACGGGATATCACACACCCCTGAGACTTTGACAGGTAGTTAATTTACTATTTTAATTTCTGGACTTTAATTTTTGAATGATAAGCGATTAGTTTTTACAAATGTACTAGCGTCCCTTGAAACTGTCCAGAAACGTTCCTTTCTTGTGTTTCAAATGACCCTGGATTGACGCATTTGTAAACAGTTTCACTCTGCTAATTAATTTTCTACTCATATTTCACCGAGACTCCATTCACATTTATGCGAAAAAATCCTACATCGTTCGATAAGCGTTTTCTTTCTCAAACAATTATCCATCGAAGCGAAAACAAGTGTGCTTAGTTTTTTTTTGGAATCAATACACTATTTTTATCACCTTGCATAATGATAAACCTCTGTGGCCTAAAGGTCATTGTTCCTGCCTGTGACGCAGCTAACCCAGGTTTGATGTCTGTTAGTGGTATATATCACAGGCTTTATTTTTTCTGTTTCTCTTTTTCTTGTTCTTTTAGAAATATTTTTTACAAGTGTTATAATTATTGTTCTCAATGGTTGAGCTGTATTTTAGAGGAATATATGTTGATAGGGTCTAAAGAAATAGACTCCAACACAAGCTAAACACAATGCGTCCGATGTAAGAAAGACAGACTTCCCTCTATTCTTTTGTTTAGCACTAAGTTAGGGATACAATACTGTTTTTTGCAAGCCCGGGTTTAGGCTAATTGTAGCCTCTTGTTTGTTCATATTCTTCTCCCGAGCGTAGATACAGCCTTTAGTTCCAGTGCATTCGGGCCTTCCCGACATTTTCAACATCTTGAGCGCATTGCATGCTGGGAACTAACGAGAATTTTTGACAGCGCCCGTTCCTTCCCCCAATTCTTTCACATATAAACTAAGTCTACAGCCACTCCGACCTACCGCCAAAATTTCCTGCTCGTGGTCATCTGCAGTGCTCACATATTCCAAAATATGCGGCGGTAGGTCGAGAAATTCATCAGTAGTCGAGTCCCAAAGGTACTAAGTGTCCGACCGGCCAAATTCCCAATTCATCGAGTAACAAGCCAAATTCGACAACAAAGTACATCACCTTGCTCAATTCTTTGAGAAAGTGGACTCTTAGCTACCGTCACGCCTAATGATGCTCATCAGGCAGCCGCTAAAGATGAAAAATGGCTGTAAATTTAGCAGAAATCGCAAGCAAACCGAACTTCGGCCATTGTGGTTGCTTCACGGATAAAAAATAGCTACGTCAAAATGACGTTTCCAGAAACCTTGAGCCTCCAGTGCCTTAGGACAGCACCACTTTTCCCTGGTAGTTCAAATAAAGAGTCACGAATTGCTATTCATCGTTTATAGGTGGAAAATCAGTCAAAAAATGTAAAAACAGCTAGGAGTCAATGGGTTAATACACCACAGAAAATCATCACCACTCAGATTACTTACTAAGATATATTTAGATATTTTTAAATAGTTATATCTTAAACGTATTATCTATAATCATAAGTCTAGTTTTACTGTATTGTTGTAGTTTTTATTAGAGCGCTTTTAAATTGAGTGTTGTAAAACCAAAACCAAAGCAATTACTCTAACCAATCACAACAGACGGAAACAGTGCAATGAGCCAATCAGAATACGAAGCAATTACATGTAGCCAGTGCAAAGCACGGGAAAATATGTGTGTGCAAGTCGCGATTGGTTTTGGTTTTGCTTCTCATTGGTTAAGAAAGTGGTGTGAGTTTTCCTGCCCAATCACAGAGAGAAGCCATGCAAACCAAAGCAAAACACAAATTACTTTTGAAACTCAATTGAAAACTGCTCTATTTTTTGGAAACGTTATAGGGTTAACCTCGTGTTTTCTTTGCATGATGTACTTTTATCTTTATTTATTTTTTTAAGCATTATGAATAAAGTTGTATCTTATGTTATGTTACGTACAACCATTATGGGGGTAATGTGTGAAACTGTAACAGAATGCATTTGGATCCTGGGAAGGATGGTGTATAATTCTTTTCACCTGCTACCTATGGCTAGTTAGATTACTGAAAGCTTTGCATTTAGATTTTACATTTAAATGGCTCAGGATTGCATGTGAAAAGAAAGGAATATACCATAACCATTGCACTTTTATCTCGCCTTCAGCCATAAGTGAGAGCTGTCAAACAAATAGCGGTGACTTGGTAGACATTTGCAGTATGCTATGCAGTCAGTTTCATAGGGGTGAGTCGATCAATGTTTACCTAATTAATCCCAAAAGGGTCTGAACTACAAAGTTATAAAAATAGGTACCTTAATTTCATAACTTTTGAAAAACACGTTAGCCTTGAAGAAGTAGATTGCTTCGTCGATTATATCGTTACCGCCAGCTGCAAATCACAAAATGATGCCAAATAATTAGATCTGTCATAATTCCAAAATAACACTCAATCGGCGGGTAAGCTTATAACACTCGTTGCTTTAAATAAACGGTAGTAACTGTGTAAGTTGTTACCTCCAGGCGGAGCTGGGCCTTTAAAATTCGTGTTGATGGGAAGGAGCGCCATGTTGCCTATGGAATTAGGGGCTTGTAATGTCGAATGATATGCCTGTAAATCGAAAAAGATATCCGTCAAATGCAGAACAGATCTTTCATGTTGCACAATCAAGTGTCTTCAGGTACTAATACCACTTACCGGCATCGCAAACGTTAGAAATAAACGGACACAACTCTCACAAAGAATCCAAAACCAGGAGGAAGTCAACCCTTCTCAAAATAATCCAAATATGGAATTTGTCCTTTCTTCGTACCCAGACTGTCACATCACTCTTACTTCATTGGCCGTGTGCAAAATGGACTGAATTTTTTGCGGTAAAACATTCTCTGAAGTTCTGCGATGCTACAAATTAAAAATCTAATAAAAATGGAAGTCGGTTTCTCCGTCGAAACTCTCTGTCAAATAGATCTCAGGTTTGAACGTACGTTTTCATTTTTTGGGGCCTTCATAAATGTACAATGTTCTTTTCGTTAGATAGAGAAAATTCTGAAAATTCCAGAAACCAGGGAAAGCAGAGGTCCCCAGCCTCAAAAAGCATTTCTGGTAATGGATGGTATTCCTGTGCTATGTAACGTGCTATGTAACGTGCTATGTGAGTTGGTGAACAACGCGGCTACCACATCTTTCCCGCGAAAAAAGCGCAAAGCAAACGGACGGACAAGCGAATGCTTGCAGTCTCAACGAAAGGAGTTGCCTCCAATTCGACTATAAATCAACTGTAATCATTCTCTTCTACTCTAAAGGCAAAATTTAGAAATTTTGTTTGAAATGTATAAGAGCAGAATTTTCGGTACTCCACCCGAACCTGTTTTCAACATGAAGTCGGCATGTTTGCCACCAGAGTTGTTAGAGGAGGCATTGTATGTTTTGGCTGATGAAAACGAAAAAAGTATGGACGATGCCAGTGCCATACAGGGGTTTTTCAAAGGAGGAAAGACGGCCGGTAATCCTTTACACTCTTGACTGCAAGCATTAAAAACTCCAGTTTCAAAAAATAAGTAAGCTTAGGCGTAATACTAAGCTTAATTTCTCAACCTAACTAACGACACATTTTAACTCACGGTTCGTTTTTCAGAGTATGTTTTTCTCTTATGTGAAGAAATGGGTCTACCATCGCAAACCCACTTTTTAGCGATTGAAATCTTTGATAGGTAGGTGGAATATTTAACTCACTTTGTTCTTTTTCTCGAGCTAGTGCGTTTTCACCAGTTTCACGAAGCTGGAAAGTTAAGCATAAGCTTATTAAAGACTTACTTTAAATTTTCTCATAGGTTTATGGCCAAGCACGTGTGTGGTCTCTATGAACTTATACGTTCAAATTCAGAAACAAACCAGCTAAGAAACTGGAAGGAGGTGGAAAACAGAGTAAAAATCCAACTGCCTCTAAGAGTTATGTCTTGTGTACAGCTTGCAAGCAAGCTTACTTCGCATTATAAGGTAGGACGGATCGTGTTAAAACTGAAAAAAGTGAGTTACACGTCTATATTTCACAACCGGCAAGTCACAGCGGTTTATTCAAATGTTCTTATAGGCAATAACACCAAGTAAAGGACAGAGGTTCCTCAATTCCATTGGCCATTGCTACACACTTGGAAGTATAGTGAAGTCGGAGCTACGAATTTTGAAGACCTTAGATTATCATATCTTGATCACAACACCTCTGACATTTCTAGAAACTATCTTAGAAATATTGGGTAAGTGAAAATTGTTATAAATGACATTACCTAGTGGAAGACATCTTTACGGGGGAGATGCACTCGCGGTGTGACGTAAGGCGCGTGCATATGTTGAATTAGTATAAATATACTAGCGTTCTATCACGAATGCCGTTCTCTGATTGGCTACGCTACTCGCTATCTATTCTGTGATAGAGGGGATTAGTTTCTAAAGAAACTGTGGTGCTGCGTCGGTGGGGGAGTGAAACACGAAAATTTGGTTTATCAACGGAGTTAATAATGTAAATTGACTATCGCACAGGGATTCGATTAGCTGACGTTTCGAGCTGCGACGAAGGGCTAACGCTCGAAACGTCAGCTAATCGAATCCCTGTACGGTGGTCAATTTACATTATCAACTCCGTTGATAAACCAAATTTTCGTATTCTGTGATAGGTTGTGAGTAGCGGTTGTCAACAAGATTCAGTCCGCTTCTTCGCGTTTTCGAAGTGTCTGTGAGGAGGATTCGGATAATTTACTTGTTAAGTTTTAACGACTAGTAGATTTATTCTAAAACAATCAGATTATTCGCTCTCGATTTCTATGCGTGATAACTGATTCGGGCTGCGCCTTCATCAGCTATCACGCGATAGAAATCTCGAGCTCATGATCTAATTGTTAAATATAATGCACTCGATTCGACCAATAATAACGCATTTAACATTTTATAATGATTTATATATAACAACGATCGTCAAGTAGATGTATCATCGTCGCCGTCATTATTATTTAAGTTCTCTTGACACATAATGACGCAAAAGTTTTAATCTTCTCACTCAGGTTATAATGACTCCCGTGCTCAGGTGAAACTTCTCCATGAAGCCAGTGTCAAGCTCCTTGACATGGTTTACCTCAAGTATGAACAGATCTACAGCAAGCTATGCATGGCTGCTACAGGAGAAAACTGTATTAATGACAGGCAGAAGCTGTCTGTATTAGCTAATGACCTCATGCTGCTGGCAGTGTCAGTCATTGGAGCAGCATCTTACATTGTTAATCAGGCAACAAGTGACATGGTTAGTGTGGCAACTGCATTTCTTTTAAGTTTTCGAAAGTATACGACGACAACTGTTACTAACTATAATTATGGCATAATCAACAAACGAACATTTTGTTTTGTAGTTACCATGATCCATTTTTGCCATCTTTCACCTCAAGGTTTTACAGTTACAATGTACCAAGTGATGGGCTAATGAAGTTTTTGTTGGTCTGCAGGTTGTAGAGCAACTTGGGCGTATCACACAGATCCCAGTGGACGATGTTCTAGATTTTGCCACAATTATTATAGGGCATACTTTATAACTAGCCCACGCACTTTACAGAAATAATGAAGAATGCAGAAAAAGTAATGATGATGGTGGTTGACGATGGTTTTGGACTGCCCTGTTATGTAATGTTGTTCTCACAAACCCTCACTCAAATCTTGCAGTTCTGGATTTCCTTTGAAAGAAGAAGGTCATAGCGCCATTTTATCCCCCAGAGTTTAGTTTCCAAATGTGCAGTTGTCTTCTAGGGCCTTCAATTCAAATATTGAATAATAATTCAAACCAAAAATAAAATAATAATGTTGGAACCAAAACCAAGACTTTTTAATGTACTATTTACAGGATTTTCTTTTCTTTTCTTAAGAAATGAAACTGTACAGAACAAAACAACAAACACTTTCCATCATTCATGACAAAAACGTTCTTTAACTCTACATCTTTAAAGCTCTCATTATGCCATAAATAGAAATCTATTTGTTGTATGTCTTTAGTGTCTTATCAACTCATAAATATACACTGAATACCTTTCTATCATAGAAAATATTAATTACAAAAGAACAGTTTTATTGTTCTTGCTCTTCACTTGGAGAATTTGTCCGAACTCTTTTCAAAGGTGGTGATTGATTACCCTGCAAATAAGAAAATTGAAACACGATCAATGATCTTGCGAAGAAAACAGATACCATGAAATGGAAACAAACAAATAAGAAGCAACACCATTTTAGTTAAGGATCTTATCACATTTCTCTGTATGGCATTAATATTTTGCAGTCAATTTTAGCTCATGTTATGGGTGGAAGGTGGAGGAAAAACAACAGCCTTAAGACTAGACTTTCCTGGAATTTTCCAAGTAAAATCTACATATGGTTTACTCTTTTACACCTGTGATCTATCAACTTCACCTACAGCTGTAGGTCATAGGCTATGGGAGTGCTTTAACCCTTTCACCACCAAAGGTCTCCCCTTTGACAAGTAAAATTGTCTGGCGTTAGCCAGAGTAAAATCTATAAAGTCCCCCTTGGTGGTGAAAGGGTTAAGGAGGAGACATTTAGGTTACACTGGATTTAGCTATACAACTTATTAAGTTCATTACATTTCCTCTCTGGGTGATAATGTTTAGTTGTGGGCAAGTGGCTCTCAAAGGGTCCCATAACTAAAAATTAACCTCACTTTGGTACACAGGCTCATTATGAAGAAAAACATAGTTCTCTAGCTTTTGTAGAAACTAAATTAATGAAGCAAAACATTATTGATTTCTTGTTATGTCTGAACTGAAGTAAATGGAATGAACCAAGCATCAGGTCCTATTTTGTCATCAACTGTTCAATATTTTAAAACATTCACCATCTTAGTAATTCTTCGGATTTAAGCCACATAGTATGCAGCTGTGTTTCTTTAGGTATGTAGTATCTACCTCCTGGTTAGAGTCCTGCTCCAGCACACTAGAGATATCAGTGGTAGTCTGAGAGGACAGCCCCTCAACATCATTGGAAGGATCATCTCCTACCCCTGCCAAGTCAGTCACAGGCTGCAATGAACTATCATTTGTCTCATCAAAGTCCCTGGAGTCCTCATCATCTGGGACCATTCCTATTCCAAGTCGGTAGGAAATTGTGGCACTCTCCTCACTAAGTACAAAAGAGACATTAAAAAAATACACATTGCCACAAATTCAAGACAGGGGTCTGGAGGTTTACTGACTTGATGCTGAATGCACATAAGGCTTGGTTTTCTCAAGCAACATCAGCATATATTGTTGTGTCCAAGAGACAGTAACAGTAACAGATTAATATACCGCATATATCACATAGCAGTTTACAGTTCTTAGAACTATGGGATGAGATTGGACATCAGCCTATAAAGGCACCCCTGGCAGCCACTATCAGTCCATATTTGATCTCACCCAATCAACCAACCCATGCACTGATGAATGTGAAAGACAGATGAAAGATGAGATAGATCACCACACTGGGAACTATGTCCCCTACTCTTTTTGAACAGTGTGTGGGTTCTTTAACATCCCACAGGTTAATAGGAACAAGTGTTGTGAGACAAGACCTACAGTTTATTATCCTTATCCAAGAAGCCAAAAAGTCTAGTAATGTAATTACAAAGGCAGCACTTTCTTCTCAATTATTTAAAGACCCTGAGTGTTGGTCCAGCCAGGGTTTGAACCCGCTCCCTCCCGCATGATAGTCTGGTGCTCTACCAACTGAGCTAACTGGTCGGTGGCTAATCAAAGAAAAATCACTGACCTTATTTGAAAGTCTGTCACTAATTAAAACACTAACACCTCAAAACAGCATTTCTTAATTATTCATGAAAAACATATTAAAAGAAGACCATTAAGCTAACTAAATACATGGTGCCCCTTTCAATGATCACTAATTTGTTGAAAAACCTTTCAAATTTCCAATATGGATGGAACAAAAACAAGAGTCTTCAAAACAACATTGGTACCTTCCAAGAGATGGGACAAGATTGCTTTCATCTCCTTCAAATCCATTTTGTGTTTCTTCATCTTCATTGTTTTCTTCATCATTTTCATCATCATCCATTTCATTATCATCATTGTCATCATCTTCATTGCTGACGTAGCTATTGTCCATTTCATTGTCCTCATTATTCCCTTCATTTATACTTGTTAAGTTACTGTCTTCATTCATATCAAATGCACTGCAGGAATTATCATCATTCCCGATGCTTCCCTTATCACTTCCATCAAAGGGTACTGAAAAAAAAATGTACATTGTTTTATATGCCAAGTGCTGTAAATACAATGTCTTTGGTTTTTAAATTTCCTGTTGTTGTCAATGTTTTTCATATACAGTACAACATACTGTATAACATCTCAAATTGCAAGAACATAAATTGTAATTTCTTTTTACTGCACGAATTTATCAGGTTTTTACAGCATTAATGTGTCCCATATGTGGAACCTAATACGTAGGTCCCCTGGACATGACAGCTCAGTTCCTCTTACCATGTGGAGAATAGCTAGAGCAGATAATCAGCTCTTTTCATTTGTCTCTTTCAGCAGAGGCCTTACATGTAGCCCAAGATCTCAATCCCATCTCCTGTAATTATTTTTACATTATATTGTACACCTGCATATCTCCTTGCTCTCCCCTCCCCTTTCTCTTGCTTTGTGATGCCCAGGTGATAAAAGTGGATTTTCCAACAAAGCTTCATAGGAGAAGCCCGTTCATCTTTTTTATGAACAAGGACAGGGTGAAAGAATCACTTCGCTATTCTCTAGACTAGCTACATTTCAGTCATACTGTACCTCCAGCATCTTCAGCTTTCAAGAGCTCTTCAGCCTGGCTTGCTCGTCGTTTAATAGGACTTGTGTTTTTAGCATGGCCAGTATTCTCACCAGACACTGCTCCAGTTTTATTTAGTTGGAGAGGATGCACTGGTTGAAACTTTGAAGATGTACCAGAACCTGTTACTGACACTTCATTGGAATGTTGCTGTGATGAGCTTGGTGAAGACGCTGCACTGTCATTTGTTTCACCAACACTTGAGCTCACTGACTGGTTATCTCTGTCACCTTCATCTGCACAATACAATCAACGTTCATAAGCCTACAACATCCTCAGCTTATATTCTAACAAAATAAAATGCTCCTTTTGCAAGAATTTTCCTCTACAGTACCGCACAAAAGTAAGTTGATAGTCTCAACTCAAACCTCGAAACTCGACTCTCGTGTCTCAAAGGTCAAGACGTTCAAGTTTCGAGACACGAAAATCAAGTATCGAGTATTGAGGATCGAGAAACTTGAAGTGCTGGGATGTGCAAAAACTTGAAAGAAGTTTGAGAAAACAATTGAAGGGCTCAGTGGAAGAAGGGCATAAGTGACGATTTTGGTCATTTTGCTGACGTCCTCCAAATGAGCTGAAGTTTTGCATGTGGCCTTTGATACATTAGAAAAACATTGCCCTATATTCTTTTCGCTTTTTTTACGCTCAGTTTTCGAGAAAATGCGGACCAAAATACGCATTCTACGCGTCACTTAGCACAGTCTTCCACCAAGCCCTTCTTATGAAAACTAAGCGCCAAATGTTCGTAATTGGCTTAAGACAACACGGAACGTCTCTGCTCCATAAGCCATAATGTGCTATATGACTTTTTGACTCATAAACAGCACACAAGGTGCCCAGCTGACTTGGAAATATGCCGGGTCTACTTGTTTTCTTAAATGCAGCACTTACTACAGGTGTTACTACCCGTGTTTTGCTTAATCGTAGTGCTCAACAAGCTTGCTTGGCTCAGAAACAGTCCACAACATTCTTGGTTGACTTAAAACAGCACACAGAAGCCTTGGTTAACCTTAAGTCAGCGCGCAAAGAGTTTGTCTGACTTGAAAACAGCATTCAAGGGGTTAGCGCTAACGTTAATTAAGTTAGACTTAACGGCGTTATTTGCATGTTCTGAAATTGAATCATTAATGTCCTGTCATGCGTCTGTTTATCTCGCGTGAAAATACTTCTTGCTGACGTTTAGCTCGAATGAAAATGCTCTTTGGTGATGTTTACAAGCCTCCACGGAGGCGAAATAACCGAGGTCATCGCGGCAAAGTGATTTATGTGTTGATATTCGCCAGCATGTTTTAACCGGTTTACAAAACACCACACGATAACTAATGCATTTTCGCTTTTGGTATTTGCCACACGCGTCAACTTTTCCTTGCATTAAATTCAGGATACTCGTCGTAAAGGGACGGACTTTTCATCTTGCCGGTTTCCCTGTCTTCAATGATTTCTCCGTAATGTTTCCGAAGTGAAAATAATCTATAGTATGCGTAGTCTGAGCGGATTTAATCCCATTACATCACCCGCGGGAACTTTTCACTGTGACAGCGCCCTCTGTGGCCGCAATGAATTGTGGGAGAAAACTATGGCCTCCAAGCGCGGGCAACTCTCATCAAACATCGGAGATTTTCAGCCTAAAGTCCAAAAACACCTCTCGTTTTCCGAACTTTTAGCACGGTAACCTTTGACAGACGGTCCGAGACTAGCAATGGAGGGCTGCTTTTAAGACGAGAGTTGCTTTCAGACTTTTTATCGCCTGGCCCCCTAATCTGTACTCCAAAACAGAGGGATTTCATGATTTGGAAAGCACAGAGAAACCTTCTTTGGATTCTTTCAGAGAAGCTAGTGGCTTGCGGGTAATTCAAGACTTCATGATGTCTTTTTTACCACCAGGCGAGCAGGCAAACACTCGGGCGTAATGCGATTAAATGGAACTCAGTACCGATCGAGCTGACCTCAACCGCGTAAGTTTCGTATCAGTGAATCGATGTTTTAACCACTAAATGTATAGTCTACGTCACACTATCAAACAATAAGTCCCTGCCAATCATTTCATGCCCAGTTTCAGTAATCCAAGCACGAAAAACTGTGCTAAGTGACGCGTAGAATGCGTATTTTGGTCCGCGTTTTCTCGAAAACTGAGCATAAAAAAAGCGAAAAGAATATAGGGCAATGTTTTTGTAATGTATCAAAGGCCACATGCAAAACTTCAGCTCATTTGGAGGACGTCAGTAAAATGACCAAAATCGTCACTTATGCCCTTCTTCCACTGCATGTGTAAAATACATGTGCTGTAAACTAATCGTTTTCTCAAACTTCTTCATGTGTTTGAAATGATTACTTGTTCATTTCTCAAAAAAATAAAACAAACTACTAACAAGAAAAACCTTTTTAAACTAAAATATGAACATTCTGAAAATTAAACCTTCTGCAAGTAACTGAAACAAGAGGACCTCAGTCATCATTAACCAATTGTTTAGACTTTGCATCGAAATTTCTTTTGAATTGAAAGCAAAACATCCTCTGCTTTTGGATTCTAGTCTTGGTGGAGTTGGACGTATTCTAACGTTTTTTTTTTGGTTGGTAGATAGAATTTAAGCTTTGTCATAACTTTGGTGGTATATCAAACACATTAGTTTTTTTCCTGTGTATTTGCATAGAAACCGTAACATTAATTTTGCATAACGCAATAGCGTTACAAACCAACTTCAAAAACAACATCTCATGCTTTACACGTACTTTATTTCTAAATCAAATCGTGTTTCACAACCACTATTAATTTATCTGAATCAAAAAGCAAAACGTTGTCAACACTGTCTTTGGATTCTAATCTTGGTCTAGTCATTGCGGTCCCTTCGTCCAATTTACTTCTCAAGAAATCATTCCAGCATAAAGCTCATTACTTTCTCAACTCTAAACTTGATAGACTTGACTCTATAGTCTCAAAACTTGACTCAATACTCTTGACGTGAAATTTTTGAGAATTGAGAAACAAGTCTTGAGGATCAAGATGCAAAGGACTGTCAACTTACTTTTGAGCAGTACTGTAATAACAAGGGTGATGACATTATATTCTGGTATTTATATTTTATAAAAAATGTAGCTGCATATGCCTATTCTCCAATTTTCTCTTCCAAGAACATAGAAAACTAGTTGAATCACAACACATGAAATACTGTGTGCAAATGTAAATCTACAGATGGAGAGGCAACATCACTAAGGAAACCACAAAGACCTTGGACACAATAAAAGGTAATAAATGTTACTTTACCAGTTCCAATATTTGTAGTTTCCTGTTTCTTCCCCTTGTTCTTTTCCTGCAATAAAAAAACTTTTAGTTACCTTAAATACTGAACACAGTCGCTGGGTGACTGTTTTGGATGTGTCTTTGTTCTCTTTCTCAACATCATGTAGGTGTTCTCTGAATCAGTTGCCTAGTACTCTTTCTGTTTCACCGATGTATAACATTTTGCATAATGTACAGATTATGTAATAGATAACATATCTGCAAATGTTATCATGACATTATTTAACAAAGGCAGAGAAGGTTATGTAAACTGGAACACTGCACAGTAATGTAATGAAACTTGTAAATAGCTAAAGGACTGACAGTATAATCATAGAAGGGTTAGGAATACACCTCTGAATGATAGTAAGTAAACAAAAGAATTTATTCAGATATTAATTACCTTCTTGATCTGGTCTTGACTCACTATAACAAAAATTTTTGTGAAAGTTAACTTTAAACAATACACTAGACACTATTCTCCACAGGGTTAATCAGAAAATATCACTAGATTACCTCATTCATAAACTTTCTGATACTGAACACAAGTGTTCATGAGATAACACACACACACCACACCTCCCAAAAAAATTAAATATTAATAATAACAAGCCTACCAAATCTTATACTGTATGCAAAAAGCACTCCAATAATACGGTAAGTACCCAGGTGATTATGGCATAACATCTTCTAATTACATGTTCCCACAGGAACTGTTACTTTACTAATTTAAATGGTAAACATTGTACAGTACATATAGCAACAGGCTTTATTTACCACAACAATGTGCACTACAAAAACAACCAAGTAAATAACTTTGAATGAAATGAGAAAGCTTTGGGCCCTGGGCCTATTCACAGAATTTTAGGGTATTAACACTGATAGCAAACAAGCTTATCAGGTAGTGTTGTTATCCTACATCCCAGATCATTCCAGCAAGTTACATAATACACAAATATAAATGTAACAATGCTTATGGCCTGTCTAAACTAGGAAACATTGTTGTGGAAACAAATTTTGTGTTCCAGAAACATACAATGTTTCCGACTTTTGACCAAAAACATTTTTGCTTCCCAGACAGAAATGTTGTTTCTGCAACAAATGCTTCCCCAGCGGCTAAACCTGGGAATTTGTTTCTGCAACAATGTTTCCTAGTTTAGCCAGGCCTTTATGGCTAATTTACTTTGTACAGGTAGCAAAAATCAAGTTGGGCAAGAGAGACACTACATGTGATTACTCTACCAGCTGATTGAACAAACAGCTGTCCACATCACATGGACACATATTTATCAACCAGTATGTCACTCACTGTCACTGTAGCTACAATAAGGATACCAATTGAAGAAAATTAATAGAAATGGTTATAATTGAAGGGCTGAGCTAGCATAAACTGCCTATGTGTAATTCTCGGTTGTTTTTCGATTTTCCTCGGAAATGAAACAAATTTTTGCATGTGACTTGCAAGCAATTCGATTCAAAAACAATGTCCGGTATTTTTATTCACTGATCTTTGTTTCACTGCCGAGCAAAATCGAAAAACGACCTAAAATTACACATAGGCAGTTTATGCTCTAAGCCCTTCAATTAAGGCCAGTTTGTGAATACCGATTTGTCACTGACTGGTGGAAACTAATCCACATCAATGAAACAGTCATATTTGATTGGTATTGATTGATCTCTGATCACCGATTTTAAGAATTAAAAACTGGTTTATACGTTGGAATATTAGTTAACACAAGTCAACTATTACCATATACAGTTAGTTCGGTTAAAAAGTTCATTTGGATCACGAAGCCGGCACGTGCGCGAAGAAAAACAAAGTGACAGTCACAACACACAGGTGTAAATTTTTTCCTTACCTGGAACCCATTTGAAAACTTTTAGGGTGCAACTACTTGGGCCCACATTAACCCATTTCTTCTCCCTGTAAAATTGTAAAAGAAATTCCTTGAGCTCTCGAAAAAACATAGACACGACACTGCAATCGACAGACCTCTCGACAATTTCGCTATCGCGTGAACGCGGATCTTTTGTTCAACCAATGAATGAAGACTCAAAACGGGAAAAATTCAAAAACTGCAACAGATCTCAAAGATCCGCGTCCACGTGTGCGTGATTTTGACAATTACCATTTTCTTACGCGCTCCACTGAAAGCATAACCCGTTTGACATCATCTTTAGCTCGGCTTCGAGTTTCCAAGCGCATTATGCCGCTCCGGTTCATCATGGCGGCGATATGTGAGTACAAATTCCCGGATTCTCCATATATGGAAATTACGGAAAATGTGCGGGAACTACTCAGAAACCAATGAACAGTATCCCCTTCTTATTTCAAAACCTCACTGTCGGTGTTCAGTGTAAACTGTACATGCTAACCTGCGGTGTAGCCAGGTGCAGCCGGACTTGTCACTCAAATCCAAGGTATACTGGTGGTTTGCACTGTCTGCGACGCAGGCTAGCACGACTGGCTGAAATATCTCTATGACTAGACTGCCTCGACATCTGTATCTTTCGGGGGTATCTACATCTATACTTTAGTGACCGATAAAGTTCATATCCGCATCACATCAGTCTAGAAAATAACAAAGCTTAAATGAAATCTGTAGAATTATTATGTACAATATGAAAACAAAAAATTACACATTCCACACAGCAGCTCACTTTTTACGGATACAGTAC
Organism: Pachyseris speciosa; assembly: GCA_016490735.1. Classification (NCBI taxonomy): domain Eukaryota; kingdom Metazoa; phylum Cnidaria; class Anthozoa; order Scleractinia; family Pachyseridae; genus Pachyseris; species Pachyseris speciosa. Next base: position 1,350,100 of record JAEMWC010000096.1, read on the forward strand.
TATGACTGAGATACTTCGAAGCTGTGACATAAGAATTATGTAACTATAGATATATTTTTAGATATTGATCACTTTGTACACCATTATTAGACCGATTTCACGTGAAACTCACTCGCTCCATTGTTCCCGCCCACTCCTGAACCTCCGTGTGCGGTGTGACGTCATACCACAACTGTCGATGTATAAAAACATGGCGTCACGGCCTTGTGGAACCATCACTGGGTTGCTGTCACGTTCTAACCTGTCTCACTGTAATTCATCCCCTTCTTGCAGTTTTAAGGCAATTTTCCGAATGTTTACTTCCACCGGGTCTGGAAGGTTCTTGTCAAAAAACAGAAAACATGTGAACGGAGTGGAGTCGAAAGGAGGGCCAGTTGAAAACTCTTTCCTCACTGCACACGAAACGAAACACCTTGAGAGTAAATGGAAACGCAAGTTTCTGGACACGCAGTACCGTTGTGATGCGATTTTTGTCCTTGGACCTATGGGAGCAGGTAAAACTACTGTGATTAACAACGAATTCAAAACTCATCCGGTCTTCGGTAATTATGCATATGTGGACACAGACGAAATCATGGGTATGTTGAAGGGTTTTGAATCAGACAAGGTGGAAGATTATTATCCCATAGCGAGAAACATCGCTATCAATCTAACTGACTGGATTTTGGAGCAGAAAATAAGCTTTGTAGCAGAGGGTACTTGTGTGAAATATCTAGAACTACGAGACTACATGCATCGCCTAAAATCGGTTGGATATCATGTGCGGGTAAGACGCTTACCACGAGTTCCACTCAACACAGTGCTTGAAAGATCCAAACAACGAAAAAACCGAATTGTCCCCAATCACGTCGTGGAGTCTATTCTGGAAGGATCGAACTTTGGACAGGAAAAGTTGTACGAGTTCAACAAAACAGAATCACTTTTTGAGGATATGGATGCACAGGAGAGAAATGAAGAACTAAGACCAACACGTTCATTAGAAATTCCGACGCCAACTGCGTAAAAACCTCATGGTTTGGTTAAGCAGATCGTTAGACGAAGACCAGCAAAGACCCTAGCAATTTAAAGCTTGGATTTCTGAATAATAAATTTGCCTGTTCAACCACAAAATGACGATGATGACTTGGCAATATTCACCCATTGATGTATATACGCACTTGTGCATGTCCATTGGAACTCAGGGGTGGAGCCCTGGGGGAAAACATTGATCTCCAAGTCAAAGTGAGTTACTTGCTGTATGGGAAATACAGCTGAATCTTGAAAAGTTTATGGCTACCAGACACACATGACATAAAACAAAAGATAAAAAACTATGGAACTTGAAACGACTTGAAACACACCTTGAAAATAAAGCTCTGGCTAAACAAGGCAACAATGTTGAGGCATGTGCATGTTTCCTCACTGTTTCCCCATTTAGCCACCCCAGGAAACATGTTTCTGATGGAGTTCAAAAACATTTTTTGTTTGCCTCAGGTGGCTAAATGGGGAAACATCGTGGAAACATGTACAAGCTCAAATTGTTGCTGTAACATTGTTGCCTTGTTTAGCCAGAGTTTAAAGTGCTACTACGATCAGAAAATCACTTGTCTCTTTTCTTCAAATTTCGAAAGTGTGTTTGCTTAACACCCAACTCGCGAAATTTCAAGCTTTAGTTTCAAGAAGAAGACTGTTGAATTTGAGTTCAACTTTTAATTTAACGGTCTGCCATTACTCAATTTATAACTGACCAATTAGGCCTTGGAGAGCTGGATCCAGGATAAAATGCTGTCATTTACTCACTGGTTTAAAATTGCAGTGTGTGAATGCAGCTTATTAAGTATGCAAAACACAAGTTTGAGAGTCTGAAAGCTCAAAATTCCTGTGCTGCATACTAAATCAGCCAGGTTTATACACACTGCATTCTTACTATGTCATTTTGTCCTTGATCCAGTTCTCTCAAGATTTTGAAGTTAGTAATGTGGGATCACTAAATAGAAATATTTTAGTCAAAAAAGAAAAACTGACTTCTCCAAATTAAAGCCTGAAATTTAGTGAGTCGGTTGTTAAGCGAACACGCTTTCGAAATTTGAAGAAAAAAGACAAGTGATTTTCTGATCGTAGAAGCACTTTAATAGAAATACAATGCCAGGGTACAGTGCACTCCAATACTTAACAATATTAGATTATGAGCTTGAGAATTCGAGTACGAATAATCTAATTGTTTTAGTATAAATCTGTTAGTTGTTCAAACCTAAACAAGTAAATTATCTAAATCTTCCTCGCAGACACTTCAAAAATGCCAAGAAGTGGCTGCCATTTTGTTGAGAGTCGCTACTTGCTATCTATCACAGAATAGATAGCAAGTAGCATAGCCAATCAGAGAAGGCATTCATGATAGAACACTAGTAGATTTATACTAATTGTAGAAAGACCCTAAGGTCACCTTTGTTCTAATTTAGACTGGACAAGCTTATAGTGTAAGTTGTTGTACAAAATCAAGTCATAAACTTGTAAATTTGTAGTCACTTTTCTTATTACGTAATGCCCTTGTACAAGCTGCCCTCACAAAACTCGTTTCCTGGACTAGTGTGCACTTTATGCTTTAATTGAATTTAGTCTAATGAAGAGACAAGGACTCCTATTATAGGCAATCCTGTTATAACCAATTTAAGTAAAAATTTATATGTTTGATCTTTTGTCATGTTCTGCCAGACTGAAACAGCTTTTCAAGAATCTCTCTCATTAATCAAACCAATTGTTAAAGAATTTGGGTATCATTGTACATATTGCCAGGGTTACCTCAATTATAAATTTAAAATAACTCTTGGAAAATTGAATTTCTACTTGAGAAATGCCTGGAGGAAATCTTCTATTTTGCACAACAATATCAATCAGGGATCAGGCTGGGTTTTTGTTTTGAACAAGTTTTCTTCTTCTTATGTTTTTTTTTTTTGGGGGGGGGGAGAGGGGGAGTCTTCTCATGATGTAGAAAGGCCAGTAACTCTCTTTAAAAGAATGGTGCAAGAACTTTCTTAAGGATGATACCCACAGATAGCACAGCCTTGCAAATGATTTAGGGAATGAAGCCTTTTGAAGAAAGTCCCCCATGCAAGCTGGCCTTGTCTAATTTGTCAAACATTAACGGAAACAGAATTTAACTCAGTTCAAGATCTAAATATTTACTAACTGTACACTAGGAGACCATGTCTCAAACCATGGTGGGTAGAGAATTGATAAATGTTAATAATTTTCTGGGTTTAGCATATGCAGCTTTTATATTTCTTGACCACTTGCATCTTGGTGAACTTGGGTAACAGGAGAGCTGATTGGAGATTGAGCAACATTACCGCTGATTACTCATGCAGTTTGCCACACTCTTCAGCTGAAATGTGCATTCTTGTAATATATTGTTTAAGCCTTAAAATTAGGTGTGGCTCATTTGCATGTTCTTGCATCAGTGGCCCTGTTATATAAGCCTAATATTTTACTTGTACACTTCTTTTGTACATTTAGTTTATAATATGGTAGTTTGCTTGCTACCGGTATTTATAATTTTTGCTTTCTAAGAATTTGCACATAAAAGGGGATCAAGATCAAAGGGATTCTGTTAAGTTAGCAATGTATAGAACGTTTTCATTTATGTGACTACCAGCTATATTGGTTTACTGAAACAAAAGAAAGTATTTGCATAAAAATAGAGTTAAATTCCTGGAGGTTTAGTCTGGTACACCAACATGGCCACCACGACGTCATGTGAAAACACTCTAGATAGTATTCTTCACAGTTATTGAGTGAAGTAAACAATGTTCATAAGATTGCCTATAGATACTGAATGGAACCTTCAAAAGCAAAGTTATAGTATCTTACCACCATCTTCAAATTTCTTGCACCAAACAGTCTATTTCATCAAGATATTTATTGGTAAAAAAAGGTAAGATATGTACTAACCTTGTTGAAACCTTTGCAGTATCAATTTTGTATAATTGCAATATGAATGTCAGCAAGTCGAACTTACTCTTTTTAATAAATTCATTCTCATTGTGTTCAGTGCACCATACCTTATTATAGGAAATAAACGATGCACGTTGACAACGCGAAGCAAATTTACGTCACAAATTGAACGCGAAATTTGCAAAAGTTAGGTTTACATACATCAAATTAACGCGAAGTTTTCGAAAACAATGTGCACCTAACTTTATTTTACGCGAATTTGCTGCAATACAAACGTCTTAACATACATATTTAGCTCATTGTTATCTTGTTATTGCTACGTAAGTGGATCTAGAGAGCTATCCCTTCGAGAAAAAAGTATATTCTTGACCCCAGATTCTGACACATCATGATAACACTGATATTAATCCATCAGATCCATTGCTGTGTGTTGAGGAAGTAGAGGTTCGTAGCCGAAAATGTCACTAGTCTCCTCTCCTTACGTTGTGGAAGTGGTTTCCCCAAAGGGTCCCGTGGGGTTGGCAGCCGACGTGCAAAATATTTCATACTCGGCTTTCACTTTAATACAAGGAGACAAGACAAAGGACTGTCAATGGCGTCCCGCGGCCTATGTACCAATCATCATCCCATAGCATACCGTTTAACGTGTGCCTTAAACTAAACAGGAATGTGAGAATAATTGCATGATCTAAGATAAGTTTGAGATCAGTATTTTATTTGTGGTCCTCAGCTCTCTAATGCAATGTACCTCGGCCTTCTTTAGTTGCGTCACGCAAACGAAATCAGAGAAGATATATTCAGCGCGTGCTACTGATGTCACAAAGGAATGACAGCGCAAGGTTGGCATTAAAGAAATGGCGGGAAATGTGACTGAAGTGCTGCGACGAACTTTAGGGTATGAAAAACATCCAGAAACGCTTCAGTATATGAAGCGTATTGAAGAAACAGAAAGTCGCTTCAAAGCGTTGGGACGCAAGGTTGAAAAATACGCGTTGGCCATTGACAAGCTTGCGCAGAAAGGAGAAAACTTTTCCTCGTCCCTTGGGTCCTGCAGTTCCCACCTACAGAGCGATGATAATGCGAAAAATCATTTGTCAAACTATCTTGTGCATTTGTCAGCGGTTCAACAGCAGCGGACGGAGTTAAAAGAAGTTCTTCACGACAAAATTTCAAGTGACATCTTGGCTTACGAAGAGAAGTGTCAAGAACTCAGAAAAAGGGTCAAAAATTGCGAAGACGTCTTGCGGAAAAAGAATCAAAGGCTTTCTGAACTACAAAAGGCGAAAAACAGAACGCCGATCGAGCCGCGAAGGATCAATGAGGCCAACAGAAACTTTGAACAGGCACGGTGCGAGGCGGATCGCTCCCGTGAGGATATCAAGGTGGAAATGAAACATTTTGAGGACCAAAAAATTGCAGACCTGAATCGCGTTCTAGGAGACTTCCTTATTGCAGAAATGCGCTTTCATGCGCAAGCGCTTCAAGAGTACACCGCCGCTTTCAGGTGTCTTCCACTGTTGTCTGATGACAATGACGACGAGAATGACGGTCAGCTTCACGGATCCCGTCGCGGGATAACTCGCGAGACATCACGTGAGAAAAAAGGAAGGAGAATTTCGTTCGCTAGTTCAAAGGAGAGAAGGCCATCAGTATCGGAAAGAGCTTCTAGAGGAACGTCGGATTCAAATGATTCCCAACTCTCCATTGGCGATCTTTATTAAGTTGACTACCACTAGACAACAGACTATTTAAGTTTTCAAAAACAGGGACAATTTTTTGAGTTAAAAACAACGCAAACTAAAATACATTTAACTGCTGGAGAATCGGAAATTATTTTTAAGTATCAGATCTGCTTTTGTTCAGCATTCAATTTTTATTATTTTCAATTTACATCTTATTACTCCTATGCAGCATACTAGGCGAGCAAGAATTCTGATTCGCGGGCTGCAATCTTCTCAAGAAAGCCTTCATGATCATCCAGTAAAACATCTCAACAAACTTGAGTATAGAAACCTACTAGAAACTAAGATGCAAATCTACTATATCAACAACACTGCGCATTTCATATAACGAAGTCGTTTAACACCAAAGATAATACGTCCTTGCAAATTGTCCATCTCTTATGCACAGATGCTGATAAAAATTAACCTGCGATCAGGCGTTCTTTCTATAACCATATTCGAAACAATAGTGCGCAAATCAGATCTTGGATTGCAGGCGTTTTCCCATATTGCACTGGTTCGATGTTTTCCGGCGCATGGCTCAAGGTTCCTTTAATAAGTAATTACCTTTCCTCAGTCAGTGGACCAGAATTGAAGATTGAGCGTTTTTGTTTCAAACCAGAGAGAAAGAGTGTCTCAGAAAAGCATAGTTGTTTTAAGTTTCTTTATTTCGAACTAATGTTCAGAATAGTTTAAAATAAGTAATTTTCGCACATTTCTTTTGCCCTCAGCTGTCTATCAATAACAAAAAGGACGCAATTGTTCTTCCGGCCTGCCTCTCCAAACAACACAAAAATGCTTTCCCTTTTTTGCCGTTTCTGGCGATCATTCGTTATCTTCAACTTCCAGCCGACGAGGTCCATAAAGCAAAACATAAGCACAATGCCAGTCACCTACAAAGCGAACAAAGAACAGAAGTTACTTGCAAACACCAGACAACTCATAAACTACAAATTAAAGAACGTCAGAAATAAGAACTGAAAGTCATTCCTGGAGTTTGACCTGCGCTTATTTTTTATTTTGATCTCAGTTACGTGATTCCTTAGGAAAAAGGTCATCTCTACAAAAGCTAAAGCTTTCGAGGTAACGGTACACGTTTTAAGCCCCTGGCAAACGAAGACACATTCTTGCGGACACAAATGTGTCCCTTTTTGCCCGCGCGCGCAAAATTTGTGTCCTCAACAAATGTTTTCCAGTTTGCGCAGTATGGAAACACAACATTTGCGTTGCGTCCCACTCGTTTGCTCACCCAAGAAATTAAACATCACGAGCAACAATGTGTCCCCAACAATGTGTTCTCGTTTGCCAGGGCCTTAAGACTTGTCCGCGATGAAGAAAACTGGGTCCGATCCCGCTGATGTCTCTGCTCATAACCCCAAAGACTGGACACGAGAGAGCGACAGAAATCAAGCCTGTGTGTTCATGAACACTTACCGCCACCAGACAGCTTAAGAATGTCTTCTGATGTGACATTGGACATCTTGTCGTCATCGCATTTTACCCACTCATCTGCCAGTGAAAAAAAGAGTCAAAATCTTTAAGGATAAACAAAAGCTTTTGAACCTCTACAAAGGGTAATAATAGTTAACCCTAGTCTCCACTGAGCAAGTTTGCATTCACTTTCCCACTGTCTCCTATTTAGTTAACCTTTCTAAGCCTGATGAACAAACTGGCGAATGAAAAGGTTTTCCGTTGTGTAGGGATAACGTAACAGACAGCATTTTACACTTTTACCTCCTTTCCTTCTAATCCAAGCTAAGTAATGTCCCGAGGATGAAGATCTTCCTTGATGAGTTAGCACAGCTTCGAGCTCATAATATCCGCTGTTATTTGAGCCAGTGTCATCAGCAAAAGAGAATGGCTCGAGTCTTGTCTTCTTGTCAACATCCATTGGTTCTTTACCCCCTTCTTTCTTACGTTTCTAACAGACAGGAAATAAAGTGCTTGTATTGTTAAGTCTCAAGTGAATATCCTGGTCTACACACGGTAAAACAATATCAAAGACATCGTATGAATTATTGACTAATTGACTAAACACTTGGTTGTTTCACTGGCCCAAATGACTGATTGGCTTGCTTAATGAGCAAAGGATTAAGAGAACTACTGTCCAATGGATCTACCTTTGACTGAATGACTACCTAACTGACCAACTGACTAGAAGGGTGGTTGACTGACTGACTGACTGACTGACGTAAGGACAGACGGACGGACTGACTGACTGGCTGGCTGGCTGACTGACTGGCTGACTGACGTAAGGACAGACGGATGGACTAACTGGCTGGCTGGCTGACTGACTGACTGACTGGCTGGCTGGCTGACTGGCTGACTGACTGGCTGTCTGACTGGCTGGCTGGCTGGCTGACTGACTAACAGACTGATTGACTGACTGACTGACTGACTGACTGACTGGCTGGCTGACTGACTGACTGACTGGTTGACTGTCTGTCTGACTGACGTAAGGACAGACGGACGGACTGACTGACTGGCTGTCTGACTGACGTAAGGACAGACGGACTGACTGGCTGACTGACTGACTGGTTGACTGGCTGTCTGTCTGACTGACGTAAGGACAGACAGACGGACTGACTGACTGGCTGTCTGACTGACTGACTGACTGACGTAAGGACGGACGGACTGACTGGCTGGCTGACTGACTGGCTGACTGGCTGGCTGGCTGGCTGGCTGACTGACTGACTGACTGACTGACTGGCTGACTGGCTGGCTGGCTGGCTGACTGACTGGCTGTCTGACTGGCTGGCTGGCTGACTGACTGACAGACTGATTGACTGACTGACTGACAGACTGACTCACGGACGGACAGACCGATTGTCTGATTAACAAACCATTTGGCCAACTTAACGATGTGATGAAGCGCCTACTAAGAGACAGACTAAGCAAGTGACTGAAAAAAAAAATGCTTCGATTTCTGACTAAGGAGAACGGACTTGTGCGCTTGTCTTACCGTCGCCTCTTCCACTTTCTTATCCTCCATTTCTTTAAACTTGGCTCTGACAGGCATCATCTTTTGCTGTAGTTCCTCAGTGCAAAGGTCAAATACATCCAGGCTTAACGGAAACTTCACATCCTAACAATTAACAAATGAATTTCAACGTATCGAGCCTAAACATAGCATATTAAGTATCCACGGAGCCGTAACACCATTGGTCCTTTATCAGACAATCAAGATCGAGAGGAAACGGATACACACACACACACACTCACACTTTATTGGCTCTTCCCCACGGGGCTTTTCAGAGTCAATTTTACATTACAAAATTAAAAACTAAGTACACTGATTGATTGTCATGATGACAATGATAAAAGAAGACAAAATTAAATAAAGCAGTCATTAAGAAGCTGTTGCCTGAGTAAGCGCTTGAACTCCGTCACGGATGGACTAAGTTTCAGCGCAGGCCGCAACTCATTCCACAAAGAGGTACTCTATATTGAAAGGTCCTTTGGCCGCTAGCAGTGCGGAAGAGTGGTATGTTCAGATATAGGTTATACCTTGAGTATCTTGGCATTGATGGCATCTTTTTCCTTGAAATAAAACCTGACAAATTGAACTGTCAGGTAGGCAGGGAGACGGCTTAACTTCGACTGAAAAAGAAAGAAGTTACAGTTTGTTGACAAACACAATAACAACAAAACAACATCTGCATTAATTTTTCTGAGGCGACATTTTCACAAATATCAAAAAACTGAATGAATTGACCTGAACATTTCCGTGGGTATCCAAATGAATAACTGTATTTTTTTCCTTAGTGTAGAAGCTTTACATTGTTTATTTTGTTTTATTAGCTTCGTCAGAGACCTGGTAGGGACACTGCAACAGCTTGTGCCAATTACTGTAGGCCCATAACTGCAAATCCCTCCCCATAACCACATTCTAGATAGACCACCACACGGGTCACTACGTCCCCTACTCTTTCCGAACAGTGCGTGGGTTCTTTAACGTCCTACAGATTAAGAACAAGTACTGTGAGACGGGGCCTACGGTTCACCGTCCATATCCGAGAAGACTAGAAAGTCTAACTGTTTGTAGCTGTAATTACAAAGGCAGCACTTTCTTCTCAATTATTTAAAGACCCTGAGTGTTGGTGCGATCTCCCGCACGGTAGGCCGGTGCTCTACCAACTGAGCTAACTGGTCGATGTTTGATTAAACTCGAGCACTGTGTTCTCATGCGTGCGATTTCGGAAGAAACTTACAGTTTTGGTGTACACTGCATCTCGTCCAAGAGTTGCTGAGCGCTTTTCTATGTTCTCTTCAAGGCGCTATAAACAAAACAGAAAAGAAGGAAAAAGGTAAAGGTCTAGAGTTTAGATGAAGGACTGAAAATTAGAACAGTGTGAAAATGAAGAACAAAAGTACTTACACTTTTAAGACCGGTGTGCATGTATTTCACATCTGAAAAGAATCAGGAACAAGGATCGTTTGGTCAGTGCATGGGCAATGGTGCAGGTGGCGTGAAGCAATAATGATCCAATACACAATACATGCGAAATTCACCAGTGCTTGTCTTGTGGTTAATGAAGGCTTTGACAGGGAGGTATTAAAATTGTCACCTATATAACACATCTTCCCACTCAATGCAACCCACTAGTGTAAACAAATGTTAGTGAAGGTGGTATTATTTAGCATCTCACCTTGTGAAATAAAACAACTCAGTTGGAAGAGTGTTTCCTTGGATTTTGTTTCTGGTTCTTCCGGTGCCTCTGCACATTTTAGACTACAGAGAAGTTAAGGAAGAAAACACATAGTGCATGCTCCGAATCACTGGTCCTCTTCTATGCTTTGTGAATGGATTGTGGCCTCACATAGTTGATACACCAAGATACTATTCAACTCAGGTTTTGGTTTGAAAAATTACAAAGAATGATAAACAGCTGACTGAAGCATAGAAGAAATCAGCCTAAAGATGTTGAATCATTTATGCACATGTCATCGGCTTCCCCGTGGGGTCGACCCCTGGGCCAACCACCAAGATATGTGGGGGAATACAAAGAGATGGACGGGATTCTTTGCCCGAGGGTAGGGGAAAATCTCGGCATTGTCTTACGATCAAAGATTAGGGGGTGGGGAAATTCACGAGTTTGTCAAGGATGTCAGGGGGATTTTCAGCTGAGAGACACCTCACCCAGGGCACTTTGTCTTGCTAGATTCCCCCAAGTTTGCTTGACTGATTTTACAATCCCCCTGGTTAGCCCGGGGGTCAACCCCTCGGCGAAGCCGATGACATGTGCATTATTCCCTGCTAAAGTCAGGATGGTTTGTTCCCTCCCTAGCCTTTAGCCAAGTGACTGGCCATTGTATGTGCTCCATTGCAGGTACAGTGTAGGGTGCTGTTTGAGAGTAGTTCTCAAAACAGCTTTCCCATGATATATTGAATCTAAAGGATACACTGACTCTGACTCAATTCCTGTGAAGAAAGACAGCAAGGGATAATCAAATTACATTTTACACAATCATGTAATTACATGTTAAAATTACATATTATTCCTTACATGTACATGCTCATAGCTTCCTCTATTAGAAAGTCATATATATATGTGGAGAAAGAAAACTGTTTGACATCTGTCCCAAAAAGCAATCTCTCACTTACCAAAATATTGATCAATGAATCCTTTGACGGCAGGAGAAGCAGCACCTGCACCTCCAACTTGTTCATCATTATCTGAGGATTTTACGCCTGGCAGCTTCTGCTGCAGCATTCGAACAATTTGAGTCCAACACTCATTGGCATCCTAGAAACATTAAGCAAAGAGAGCTACATTTATTAGCAACTTTGAATTCAGTAACATATTTCCCACAACTAACCCACTTCTGACACTTCTAACATTGACCAAGAGTTCCTGCCTAGGATGTCATCACAAGCTGATATTCAGTGTCACAACAACAATAACAACAACAATGATTTTATTTTCACCTTTGTCAAAACAAGGCCTTTGTAGCCTGCAGTTAGCACAGCTTTTCTAGGCAGGCTCCTTAAACTGACACTATATATAATAAGCTCTCTCTCACACACACAGTTTAATACTAGTAATAATGTTGAAAGTTATAACAAAAGCAGTTACACATAAATAAAGATGTCTACAATACATGAGCTTGAGGGAAAAATAAGGAAAGAAAAAGATTCTTAACAGGTCAAAGAGAAAGCTAGCTAGTTAAAATGCAAATATGTGCTAGAAAGGTCAATATAGCACATGTCAACATTCGTCTCCTCAGTTTCAAGAATCTTCAAAAGCAAGTGAGTCAGTTTGCAAGTGAGTCAGTTTGCAAGTGAGTCAGTTTGCAAGTGAATCAGTTCTCAGCTCTAACCATTAATTCTGTCCTCATAGTCATCCTTCTTGGTAGTCTCGCAGCTCCTGTAAGCTCTAAATTTCAGTGGTGGGGATAGTGTCGCAGCCCTATTGTTTTAGGGCTAGGGTCCATTGTTTGTGTTGTTTGTTCTTTTGTCTCACCTGAAGGGTGGTCTCCAATCAGGTGAGACCTTGTAAGAGCTGCGAGGTCACCCATCCTTCTGATATCTACAACAAACAAAATAAGTCTTTTCACCTGTTGTGCATATATTCCTTGTTCTGTTTTCTCTGCAAACTGTGGGAACACATTGTGAAGAATCTAGGGAAAGAAAAAAGAAAAGAAGATCAACCGAAAATACATATTTCAAAGGTTTCCCAAAACATGCTTCTGATTTGTTTCTGATTAGTGATCCTGTGGAAAATTATCTTTTCCAAAAAAGAAATTCAAATCAAAGAATAAAAAAGTAAGCATTCCTGTTTCCCAAAAAGTGCACCTATTCCCAAAATAACCCACTTGCAAAATGTTTATTAATAAACAAACCTGTAGAAAGATAATGGGAGGTAAAGTCTCTGGTGTTTTGTCCATGATTTTGTACAGATCTCGAAGAGCTGCTGTGATGGAATGAGCTGAATCCACTTGGTTTCCAATGGCACTGTACCTATACCAAACACAAATTTCAGAATCAAAATTAAATTTCCACATAAATTAAGGACTGAACAATAATGTAATCAAGATTCCCACTTGATGTAAAGATTGGATTCTTCCTCTGACACTTTAATTCGACTACAGTACCAATGTTTAGTACTTTTTGTGCATGACAGGTGGATAAGAAGGTCCCTTGCAGCTACCTTGTAGAAAATTTTCCAAATGGGTAGGATTTGCTTGAAGTGCAACCGGGGAACATTTCAAGATCACTCTTCCTTTCTTCCTCACTCCTGTCTTCTTCCCATCTTTTTTAGAAATCTATATCTTGTACTCAACAACCTGGAAAATCTCAGTTTTTCAACCTCCTGGAGCCTTAATGTCACATTTTCCCAGGTTGCCACCCACTCATTTATCAACATTCATCTCATTTATTATTAGCCACCAGAACCTGGAAATGAGATATTTTGGTCAATAGCTACTTAGATATTAGGATGGGAGTCCTTCTTTTGTTTATGACTGGCTACCCTACCCTCCTTGGGAAGCCAACCCTCTACAGTGCTTTAGGACAGCCCTAAATGAACCAGAACACAAACTTGATTAGCCATTTTTGAACCCTGACTGGTTCAAGTATGAATCACAATAAAAACTAAGTCAGGGGCAATAAAGTTTACGAGATGTTAGTTAAAGTACCAGTAAGCACTTTTAATAACTTTAATATTAGAGACGCAATGAAGTTTGTATTACTCACTTCACAAGGGCATCTTTTAGTTCAGGTACATTACGGAGACATTGAACTGTTGCATTCATGTAGCAAGTATTTCCAAGGTTATTGAGACCAGTTGGCATGTCATACTAAATATAAACCATGGTTAAAATTATTAAGATGATAAACAGAGTGCAAATAAAGCACATGCTGGCTCAAAAATGGAATGAAAAAATCAATGCTGCTTAGTAATATTATTATTATCATGGCAAAGTTTCCTAAATAAAAGTTAAAAGAATTTACCAGTAATGACAAATCAATAAACTGTACTCAAGCTGACAATTTTTCAAAATATTTCTCCTTACTTTTCGCATTGGCCATAAAATATTTAATCATCCCCTTCCACCCCAAGGGAGATCATTGGAATGGAGAAGGAGAGATGACAAGGTCAAAAGTTTTTACGAAAAATACAAAGCTCAATTTAAATTATCAGAGGGTAGACAGGTTTGAGTGGGGATTATAATCATATTGTTAAGCGGCCGTCGCTTAGCGACGAGCCGCTTCTTAAATTACCCGTTTTTTTTTTTTTTTAGTTTTTTTTGTCGTGGTGTCCGCCGAGAGGCCCGTGCCCCTCTCGGCCAGAGGAAGAAACAATGACATAAGTAAAGCACTTAATTTTCTAATAGCGGCGCCGCGACTTGAACTCGCGACCTTAAGATCCCAATCTCGGTCCCTTATCCGATTGCGGTAAGGAGACACTTCTTGCGGTTACTAGAGAATTTTGTAGTAAATAAAGTCATTACGTCGGTCACGCATCGTCTCTTTAAAAGCCTTTCAATGCTCAAGGGAGAAATGTTTTGTCAGAATTAAATTACTCCGATGTACATCCAGTAGGAAAGGAATTTATTCGAAAGCGTTTATTTTGAGCAGTATTTCACAACAAGTGAAAAGGAATAGAAAAAAAAGAGATCAAAGAAAAAAAAACTTCGCTCTGTTGAGGCTTGAACCACCGACCCTACGCTGTCAATACAGTACGAAAAGAGCGCACTAATCCACCAGGCCACCAAAACCTTCTCTAACGCGTAACCGAATTTTAAATTCTTCATCATTCAGAGTGACGAATTGACTGTCATGCCAACTGAAAGGTGACAAAGTGCATTAATCCGGCTCGGATGGTCAAAAAGGCCGCTTCTAATTCTCGCAGAATTTCTTGTTTATTCTATAACAGTACTCAGCAAAATAAAGTTAGACTACACTCACAGCAGATGCTAGCTGTGCGTCAGTCATATCTTCAACAAAAACTGTTTTCTGAGCAGGAGCTTGTGGCAGTTCACCAACAGATCCCATCATCAGCAGTGTGACCCCTAAAAAAGCAAACAAGAACAGGATCATAGTGTAGGCTTCTTTGAAGAGGATATTGACAAAATAACAAATATTGCAGACTCTCAGAACTGCAATGCTTAAGACAGCAGAAACCTACTGACATCCACATGAAAAATGGAGAAAACGAGTTCCAAAACCTTGAATCAAAAGTAGCATGCTGACTGCCAAAGTAGACCACCGTTGCTCTATATTTACTATAAAGTCAAATTGTAAAATCGTAAATGGTTTGAACCCGGGAGTCATATCATAACTAAGTGAAGCACCATCGTCCGGGTGAGTGTAGTACTGAGAAGGACTGTTTGTGGTGACATTGACTGACGTTTCGACAACCTGAGCGGAAGTCATCATCAGAGTCAAGTGATTGGGGTAACGTCAGGAGATGGTATAAGTACTCTGGTCGTTGATGTGATTGGTCAACGAAGTTGTGATGTTATTGGTTGTCTGTCAGTTAAGCCGTGATGTTATTGGCTGTGAAGACTGTTAACCGTGGTTGGTGCGTTTTGATCCGTCTTTTGTTAGTCAAATGTTCGTAAGTGTATTGTTAGTCAAATTAGTCAGAGTGTCTATTGTTTGTCTGTTGTTAATATCGTCAATAAGTCGTTTGTAAGGTGCGGGAAGCTGTTGACAACGGTTCAGTGGTGTCTGTTCTAAGTTAGTAAACCAACTTTCCAGTGCGATCCGTTGGTGGTAGTTAGTACAGTAGGTAATGCATTTAGCAGAGTCCCAGTCGATTGTGTGGTTTGTCAGTAAATGGTGCTCAGCAATGTTATTGTTGATGTCACCATTTCTCGTCGCTCGTTTGTGCTCAGTCAGTCTTACATTCAAATTTCTGCCAGTCTCACCGATATAAGTGGCCTGACAGTCGCAGCATTCGATCTTGTAAACTGCTCCCTGTCTGTCCTTTGGTTCGTCTTTGTCCTTAACGTTCGTCAATAATTGTCGTAAAGTTGTGATGGGTCTGTGAGCGACACGGATATCGTAAGGTTGTAGTATCCGTGCAATGGTCTCAGAAGTTCCTTTGATGTATGGTATAGTCGCTGTAGTGACTGGTGTCGGGTTAGCGTCCGTAGCGTTTGGTTCTGTCCTGTAAGTGTTGCGTCTAACAAAGTCGCGGTTGTAGTTGTTCTTACTGAAAACGTTGTCTAAGTATTTGCGTTCGTCTGCTAAACTGTCGCTCGAGTCGCAAACTAGTTGCGCTCGTCTCGTTAAGGTCCGTATTGTCGTTGCTTTGTGTGAAGTAGGGTTGTAAGATGATTCGTCAAGTAGTCTGTCAGTGTGTGTGGGTTTTCTGTAAACTGTCGTCTGTAGTCTGTTGTTGTCACGGCTAACAAGGCAGTCTAGAAAAGGTATCTTACCATTTTCCTCGATCTCCTTGGTAAACTGTATGTGGGCGTTCTGTCTGTTGAGGTGTTCGTGAAAATCGTCGATTTCGTCTTTGTGTACAGCTGTGAAAGTGTCGTCGACGTAACGTAGCCAGAGCGGTAGCGTTCGTTCGTAAGTCGCAAGGGCTTGTTCCTCGATGTTTTGCATGACGATCTCTGCTACAACAATGGAAACTGGTGAGCCCATAGCTGTCCCGTGCAATTGTTTGTAGTGTTTGCTGTTGTACTGAAAGTAGGTAGACGTGAGGCAAAGGTTCAGTAAGTCCATTAAGTCGTCTGTTGGTAGTGGCAGTTGTAGTGTGGAGTTCTTGATGGCGGTCTCAGTACAATCTAGAGCCAGTTGGAGTGGAATACTGGTGAACAGTGATTTCACATCAAAAGACACTAGTTTGTAGTCGTCAGGTACTTGTGCTGTCTTAATGGCGTCAATAAAGTTTTCAGTCGCCTGTAGTTTGTGTCGTGACTCGTCAGTCAGTGGTTTCAGTATAGTAGTCAGGTATTTAGACAGTTGGTAAGTCGGCGAACCACAGAACGAGACTATGGGTCGCATAGGTATGTTAGGTTTGTGTAGTTTGGGCAGTCCGTAAAGTTTCGGTGGTTGTGGCACGTGGCACCTCAGTCTGTTGTAGCGTCAAATGTCAATAACGTCAGCTTTCTTAAGTGAAAGTAGTTTCCCGTTGAGTTTTCGTTGAAGTGCTGGCGTCGGGTCTCGTTTAAGTAGTTCGTAAGTCTGTTTCTCGTTAACAAGTGCGTCCATTTTGTCGTGATAGTCTTTCTTGTCCATAACAACAGTAACACGTCCTTTGTCAGCGGGAAGTATAACAATGTCATTGTTGTTTTTCAGTCGTTTAAGTGCTTGTCGTTCGTCTCTAGTCAGGTTATTGTCTGTGAGAGAGGCTGATTGTATAGTAGAAGCTATTCTACTTCTGATGTTATCCTTGGTCGGCTGTGATAGTTCTCTTTGACGAGACAGAGCCGCCTCAACACTAGATACAATGTCCTCGGTAGGTATACGTTTAGGCGTCACTGAGTGTTTAAGTCCATAAGAGAGTACCTTAGTTTCAGTCTTGTCTAAGGGACGGGAAGAGATATTCCTGACCCAGTTGGCGTCTGTTTTGTGTCGTTTTTTGTCTTTAGTACGTTGTAGTCGAGTTAGTTTTAGTTGTGTCTTAGTGCGGCATTGTTCAGTTGTTTTCTTAGCTCGTTGGTCGGCAATGTTGCGTACAACGTCAAGTAAGTTAGTCGGTACAAGTTGTTTTAGTTGGTCATATCGTTTCTGTAGTTTGTCGTTGTAACGGTTCAGTCTTCTGTGACAGTCGTTAATCCGCGCTTGGATCAGTCGTCTGCAGGTGGCTTTGACGATCTGGATAGCCTCTTGTGTGTTCAACGGGGACTTAAGTCGAAGTCCAGCCGGAACAAGGCCAAGATCTTTGCAGCGGTGGTTGAACCAGAGTTGTTGTCGTATTCGTCTGACGTTGCTTGCGTAACTGATGTAATCGTTAGCAAGCCGTTCGCTCTGTCGTCCAAGTGAACGTAAAATCGTAAATGGTTTGAACCCAGGAGTCATATCATAACTAAGTGAAGCACCATCGTCCGGGTGAGAGTAGTCCTGAGAAGGACTGTTTGTGGTGACATTGACTGACGTTTCGACAACCTGAGCGGAAGTCATCATCAGAGTCAAGTGATTGGGGTAACGTCAGGAGATGGTATAAGTACTCTGGTCGTTGATGTGATTGGTCAACGAAGTCGTGATGTTATTGGTTGTCTGTCAGTTAAGCCGTGATGTTATTGGCTGTGAAGACTGTTAACCGTGGTTGGTGCGTTTTGATCCGTCTTTTGTTAGTCAAATGTTTGTAAGTGTATTGTTAGTCAACATTCACAAATTCTTCAGATAAATATGAGACTCACAATACAACTTTTTAAAGACATGTTTTGGCATCACTCATGCCATCATCAGTTTAATGTGTTGTTGCATTTTCCACTGTTTTTATACATTTACAATTTGTGTATGTTAAAGTGCTACTACGATCAGAAAATCACTTGTGTTTTTTCTTCAAATTTCAAAAGTGTGTTTGCTTAACAACCGATTCACAGAATTTCAAGCTTTAATTTGGAGAAATCAGATTTTATTTTGACTGAAATATTTCTATTTAGTGATCTGCCATTACTAACTTCAAAATCTTGAGAGAACTGGATCGAGGACAAAATGACGTAAAAAGCTCACAAGAGTAAGAATGCAGTGTGTGTAAACAGGGCTGATTTAGTATGCAGCACGGGAATTTTGAGCTTTCAGACTCTCAACCTCATGTTTTGCATACTTAATAAGCTGCATTCACACACTGCAATTTTAAGCCAGTGAGTATATGACGTCAATTTATCTTGGATCCAGCTCTCCAAGGCATAATCGGTCAGTTACGAACATGAGTAATCGCGGACCATTAAATTAAAAAGTTGTACTCAAAGTAAACAGTCTTCTGATTGAAATTAAAGCTTGAAATTTCGTGAGTTGGGTGTTAAGCAAACACACTTTTGAAATTTGAAGAAAAAAGACAAGTGATTTTCTGATCATAGTAGCACTTTAACAATTTGAGATTTAAATTACAGTAACAGTTTCAATTCTGCATGTGCAAGTGTACGAGTGCTAATTACATAATCAAATTTCAAGAAGCAAAAATCGTTGTTATGTTGTAACTACACATTTAGTTCTGGCTTTAAGCGGCTGATATAGATCACTTCTTTAAGCTTAAGGCAATGTCTAGTTTTAGCTGAATCTACAATCTTAAAGCAGTCAACCGTACATTTGCGTTTACAACTAGGTGAATCATTCAGGTGTTTGTAGGCATGAGAATTCTTGTCAGTCGAGAGATGCTCTTCTAGCCTAGTTGAAAAGTGGCGTGACATACTGTCTCACCAATGTGACAGGAGTTACATACATCCTGCACATGTAAATTAATACACAAGCAGGGATTTTAACCCATTGACTACCGGCTGTTTTTACATTTTCGGAGTGATTTTCCACCTATAAACGATGAATAGCAATTCATGACTCTTTATTTGAACTACCAGGGAAAAGTGGTGCTGTCCTAAGCCACTGGAGGCTCAAGGTTTCTGAAAACGTCATTTTGACGTAGCTATTTTTTATCCGTGAAGCGACAACAGTGGCCCAAGTTCGGTTTGCTTGCGATTTCTGCTAAATTTACAGCCATTTTTCATCTTTAGCGGCTGCCTGATGAGCATCATTAAGCGTGACGGTAGCTAAGAGTCCACTTTCTCAAAGAATCGAGCAATGTGATGTACTTTGTTGTTGAATTTGGCTTGTTACTCGACGAACTGGGAATTTGGCCGGTCGAACACTTAGTACCTTTGGGACTCGACTATTGATGAATTTCTCGACCTACCGCCACATATTTTGGAATTTCTGAGTACTGAAGATGACCACAAGCAGGAATTTTTGGCAGTAGGTCGGAGTGGCTGTAGACTTAGTTTATATGTGAAAGAATTGGGAGAAGGAACGGGTGCTGTCAAAAATTCTCGTCATTTCCCAGCATGCAATGTGGTCTAGATGTTGAAAATGGCGGAAAGGCCCGAATGCACTGGAACAAAAGGCTGTATCTACGCTCGGGAGAACAATATCAACAAAAAAGTCATTTCTAAGCTAGAAAAAGGACTGAATTTCGTTATGATGGTTGAGGTTTGGTTTTTCGGCAATGATTTCCTTAAAAAACATGAAGGCAAAAAGGGGCATTTTTGTTGTTTCTCTTTGACGTTAAAAATGGTCAGTTTCATTCTTGTCCAAACTCAAAAGGCCATATTTGGTCAAAATCGCTACGTTTCTTGCATTTATTGGATATCCAAATTTAAAGGGCATTCCATTTCGTGCTCACAACTAACAGTTAAGGCAATATTCGTGCGATTGAGAAAGTTGCAATGTTTTGAGGCATGGGAGTTTTGTACGGCCGGTTTTGGCCGGCACGGGTGCCAATGGGTTAAAGTATCTGGAATAGCCATTATAGGATTTTTGAAACTGAAAAATTCTTGATTTTGAAAGAAGAAAACACAATTCTGATGTCTATATTTTTGCAAAAAACATCCAACAAGTGCTTCAGTTTTTTGCATGTGATGGTAGAGAAATCACCCACATACGGAAGTTTGAAGTACCGAATACCTGCAGTATTTTCCTCAGAAGTGAAAGTGTTGTTTTGAGTATGTCTACAACATCTAAAGGAAAAACTTTTTTTATACCCCTTTATGATTCTGTCTATGAGATGGCTAGGAAAGGAGTTGCGTTGAAGAATTAATGATAGCTGTTGGAGATATTTTTCATGTCCAGTGGTGGTGGTGATGATTTTAAAAATTATGTCAACTAATGTGTAAATCAGACCAATCTTATACTTAAAACAAGTAAAACCAAGGACGTTTGTAAGCAGCCCAGTGTAAATGCATGCTCTTGTCATGTATTGAGGTGATACAAGAAGCCCCCGAGTTATCCACCAGAACATCCAGGAAAGGGAGTTTGCCAATTTAATTTGAGTTTCAAAAGTACCGGTAAACCTAATGTTAGGATACCAAAAACTGATTATTCTTGTTTTAAAACACCGCTGTTTTGTTGCTGAAAGTATACAAGTTTCACCACACCATGTTACTTTTAAATACATTTCCAGCCATTTCAGAGAACTTAAATTTAAAAATTTTCCAGGGGACCATGCCCCAGACACCCCTAGTTGACTCACACTAATGCGTTTGAAGTGAGCCCCTCCACCCCAGTTGCAAACTTGCTCTGCGGGCCCTGTAGAACCTGACTGGTTGCAAACCAGTGAAAATCAAAGTCATGAATATCATAATGTTGACTCAACCTGTAGAATAATTCTTACATTTTTAAGCTTGAAATTTCCCCAGTCATTATCCTGAAACAGAAAAAATAAATTATTGACTTAGTTCAGAGGATTAAAATCACAGTTGCATCTTACCTTACATACTACTTTTTAATTTTTTAATATATACCCTTCCCCATGAAGGATAGTTCTCTTACTGCCAGCAAAGTCCCCATCATCATAATCAGAATCCTTTTTACACTGCTGGTGCCCTTAAGTATGGTTTATGCCACTAGTGAAGCCTTTTTTAAACACTGTCATATCCATGACCTCTACAACAGACACCTCTTCGCTTCCTCCTTTTGGAGTTGCTACTAGATAGGTTCAATGATTCCTTTCTCCACACCTAACCTCCACTTGATATATAGATAGATAGATAGATAGATAGATAGATAGATAGATAGATAGATAGATAGATAGATAGATGTTGTTTGATCAATTAACTTAATAACTGTAAGCACGTTGTGATCATCGCAAACATCATATCACGTGGTTGCTCATGTTTAGAGGTGCTGTCAAGACTTTTACTGTGATGCGCACTGAATGAACATATTAACTACTGCTTCAAAGTACCTTTAAAACAGATCCTTTGAACATGACCTTCTGTCTTTCAGGAGAAACTCCCGACAGAGCAAAAAGCTGAGCTTTGAACAGTTCAGGGGATTCATCACTGTTCAACTCTACATTCTCGAATTTTTCTTTCCCCCACTTTACAGCCACTGTTTGAAAGAACAAAACTATATACATAAAAAATCCCAAGTTAACTGAATGAAGCGGAATACAAAGTTACTAAGATTAGGATATTACGATCTCATTGAATACCTGTATATATCGGCATTTTGCAGAGATTTTTGTTCAAAAAATATAGATTTCTTTAGTATTTCTCGCAGAATTTTTCTCATTTATACTTCGGGTAGGTACTTCATATATGATACCTTGTAATGTACCGTACGTTACTTTCTTGTACCTTTTAAACTACTTGGGGTTCTTGTGTTACTTGGGGTTCTTATGCTACTTGAGGTTCTTGAACCACTTCAGTTCCTTGTGCTATTTGAGGTTCTTGGGCTACTTGAGCTACTTAAGCTACTTGAGGTTCTTGGGCTACATGAGTTTCTTGGGCTACTTGAGGTTCTTGGGGTACTTGAGCTACTTGGACTACTTGAGTTTCTTGGGCTACTTGAGGTTCTTAGGCTACTTGAGGTTCTTGGGGTACTTGAGCTACTTGGACTACTTGAGTTTCTTGGGCTACTTGAGGTTCTTAGGCTACTTGAGGTTCTTGGGGTACTTGAGCTACTTGGACTACTTGAGCTACTTAGGCTACTTGAGGTTCTTGGGCTACTTGAGGTACTTGGACTACTTGAGTTTGTTGTGCTATTTGAGGTTCTTGGGCTACTTGAGCTATTTAAGCTACTTAAGGTTCTTGGGCTACTTGAGGTTCTTGGGGGTACTTGAGCTACATGGGCTACTTGAGCTACTTGGACTACTTGGGGTTCTTGGGCTAATTGAGGTACTTGGGCTACTTGAGGTACTTGGGCTACTTGAGGTTCTTGGACTACTTGAGGTTCATGGGCTACTTGAGGTTCTTGGGCTACTTGAGGTTCTTGGGCTATTTGAGGTTCTTGGGCTACTTGGACTACTTTAGGCTCTTGGGCTACTTGAGGTTCTCGGACTACTTGAGGTACTTGGGCTACTTGAGGTACTTGGGCTTCTTGAACTACTTAAGGTTCTTGGGCTACTTGAGGTTCTTGGACTACTTGAGGTACTTGAGCTACTTGGAATACTTGAGGTTCTTAGGCTACTTGAGGTACTTGGGCTACTTGAGCTACTTGGACTACTTGAGGTTCTTGGGCTTCTTGAGCTACTTGGACTACTGGAGGTTCTTGGGCTACTTGAGGTACTTGGGCTACTTGAGTTTCTTGGGCTACTTCAGGTACTTGGACTACTTGAGCTACTTAGACTACTTGAGGTTTTTGGGTTACTGATGGTACTTGTGCTACTTGAGGTACTTGGGCTACTTGAGGTTCTTGGGCTACTTGCGGTTCTCTGACTACTTGAGGTACTTGGGCTACTTGAGATTCTTAGGCTACTTGAGGTTCTTGGGCTACTTGACATTCTTGGTGAACTTGAATTTCTTTGGCTACTTGAGGTGCTTGGACTATTTGAGGTTCTTGGGCTTCTTGAGGCTCTTGGGCTACTTGAGCTACTTGGACTACTTGAGGTTCTGGGACTAGTTGAGGTTCTTGGACTACTTGAGTCACTTGGCTACTTGAGGTTCTTGGACTACTTGAGGTTCATGGGCTACTTGAGGTTCTTGGGCTACTTGAGGTTCTTGGGCTACTTGGGCTACTTGGACTACTTGAGGCTCTTGGGCTACTTGAGGTTCTTGGACTACTTGAGGTACTTGGGCTACTTGAGGTACTTGGGCTTCTTGAGCTACTTGAGGTTCTTGGGCTACTTGAGGCACTTGGGCTACATGAGGTTCTTGGGCTACTTGAGGTTCTTGGGCTTCTTGAGCTACTTGGACTACTTGAGGTTCTTAGGCTACTTGAGGTTCTTGGGCTACTTGAGCTACTTGGTAAATGCTCTTTTGAGTTGCTTTATCGTGATCTTGCTAAATTAGATTTACCTTTAACCTACTTGGACTACTTGAGCTCCTTGGTCTACTTGAACTACTTGAGCTACTTGGACTACTAAAGGTCCTTGGACCACTTTAGGTTCTTGGGCTACTTGAGGTTCTTGTGCTACTTGAGTTTCTTGGGCTACTTGTGGTTGTTGGGCTACTTGAGCTACTTGGACTACTTGAGGTTCTTGGACTACTTGAGGTTCTTGGACTACTTGAGTTACTTGGCTACTTCAGGTTCTTGGGCTACTTGAGGTACTTGGGCTACTTGAGTTTCTTGGGCTACTTGGGGTTTTTGGGCTACTTGAGGTACTTGGGCTACTTGAGGTTCTTGGGCTTCTTGAGGTTCTTGGGCTACTTGGGCTACTTGGACTACTTGAGGTTCTTGGACTACTTGAGGTTCTTGGACTACTTGAGGTACTTGGGCTACTTGAGGTACTTGGGCTTCTTGGGCTACTTGAGGTACTTGGGCTACATGAGGTTCTTGGGCTACTTGAGGTTCTTGGGCTTCTTGAGCTACTTGGACTACTTGAGGTTCTTAGGCTACTTGAGGTTCTTGGGCTACTTGAGCTACTTGGTAAATGCTCTTTTGAGTTGCTTTATCGTGATCTTGCTAAATTAGATTTACCTTTAACCTACTTGGACTACTTGAGCTCCTTGGTCTACTTGAACTACTTGAGCTACTTGGACTACTAAAGGTCCTTGGACCACTTTAGGTTCTTGGGCTACTTGAGGTTCTTGTGCTACTTGAGTTTCTTGGGCTACTTGTGGTTGTTGGGCTACTTGAGCTACTTGGACTACTTGAGGTTCTTGGACTACTTGAGGTTCTTGGACTACTTGAGTTACTTGGCTACTTCAGGTTCTTGGGCTACTTGAGGTACTTGGGCTACTTGAGTTTCTTGGGCTACTTGGGGTTTTTGGGCTACTTGAGGTACTTGGGCTACTTGAGGTTCTTGGGCTTCTTGAGGTACTTGAGGCACTTGGGCTACTTCAGGTACTTGGACTACTTGAACTACTTAGACTATTTGAGGTTCTTGGGCTACTTGAGGTTTTTGGGCTACTGACGGTACTTGTGCTACTTGAGGTACTTGGGCTACTTAAGGTACTTGGGCTACTTAAGGTTCTTTGACTACTTGAGGTTCTTGGACTACTTGAGGTTCTTGTACTACTTAAGGTTCTTGGGCTACTTGAGGTTCTTGGGCTTCTTGAGGTACTCGGTCTACTTGAAATCAGCTGACAGGAGTGATCCAACAAACTATAGAGGCATATGTGTTTCTAGTTGTCTTGGAAAACCGGTCTGCTTTATTTTGAATCAAAGATTATACTTACATTGCGGAGAACAAGAGTTTACATTATACGCAAATTGGCTTTGTGCCTCAAAACTGCACTGTAGACGATGTAACCCCCTCCCCTATCTAGAAAATGTTTAAAATTTTATCTCGCAGAGAAGCAATTTCCTTCACTCTGAGCAAGCATTTGTTGTTTTAAACCAACAAGTTTGCTCACCAGAGCTTCTGTTGTCCATGAGCATAAAAAGAGATGTACCAAGAGTAAACTTTTTAGTTATAAGATTATCTCGTTTTGAAAACAACGCGTTTGTACCTCACATAGACCAAGTACCTCAAGCAGCCCAAGATCCTTAACCAGCCCAAGAGCCTCAAGTAGCCCAAGAACCTCAAGTAGTCCAAATACCTCAAGTAGCCCAAGAACCTTAAGTGGTCCAAGGACCTTAAGTAGTCCAAGTAGCTCAAGTAGTTCAAGTAGACCAAGGAGCTCAAGTAGTCCAAGTAGCTCAAGTAGCCCAAGAACCTCAAGTAGCCCAAGAACCCCAAGTAGTCCAAGTAGCTCAAGTAGCCCAAGAACCTTAAGTAGTCCAAGAACCTCGAGTAGTCCAAGTAGCGCAATTAGTCCAAGTAGCTCAAGTAGCCCACGAACCTCAAGTAGCCCAAGAACTTCAAGTAGCCCAAGAACCTCAAGTAGCCCAAGAACCCAAAGTAGCCCAAGAACCTCAGGTAGCCCAAGAACTTCAAGTAGCCCAAGAAACTCAAATAGCCCAAGAACCTCAAGTAGTCCAAGTAGCTCAAGTAGCCCAAGAACCACAAGTAGCCCAAGAAACTCAAGTAGCACAAGAACTTCAAGTAGCCCAAGCACCTCAAGTAGCACAAGAACCTCAAGTAGTCCAAGTAGCTCAAGTAGCCCAAGAACCACAAGTAGCCCAAGAAACTCAAGTACCACAAGAACCTCAAGTAGCCCAAGTATCCCAAGTAGCACAAGAAACTCAAGTAGCCCAAGTACCTCAAGTAGTCCAAAAAGCTCAAGTAGCCCAAGAACCACAAGAAGCCCAAGTACCTCAAGTAGCCCAAGAACCTCAAGTAGCCCAAGAAACTCAAGTAGCCTAAGTACCTCAAGTAGCCCAAAAACGTCAAGCAGCCCAAGAACCTCAAGTAGCCGAAGAAACTCAAATAGCTCAAGAACCTCAAGTAGTCCAAGTAGCTCAAGTAGCCCAAGAACCACAAGTAGCCCAAGAAACTCAAGTACCACAAGAACCTCAAGTAGCCCAAGTATCCCAAGTAGCACAAGAAACTCAAGTAGCCCAAGAACCTCAAGTAGCCCAAGAAACTCAAGTAGCCCAAGTACCTCAAGTAGTCCAAGTAGCTCAAGTAGCCCAACAACCACAAGTAGCCCAAGAACCTCAAGTAGCACAAGAACCTCAAGTAGGCCAAGTACCTCAAGAAACTCAAGTAGCCCAAGAAACTCAAGTCGCGGAAGTACCGCAAGTAGCCCAAGCACCTCAAAGAGACCAAGAAACTCAAGTAACCCAAGAACCTGAAGTAGCACAAGAACCTCAAGTACCTTAAGTACCTCAAGTAGCCCAAGAACCCAAGTACTTCAAGTAGCCCAAGAATCTCCAGTAGCCCAAGAACCACAAGTAGCCCAAGAAACTCAAGTAGCCCAAGAACCTCAAGTAGCCCAAGAACCTCCGGTAGCCCAAGAAACTGAAGTAGCACAAGAACCTCAAGTAGCTTAAGTACCTCAAGTAGCCCAAGAACCTTAAATGGCCCAAGTAGTCCATGTTTCTCAAGTAGTAAAGGCATTAGAAGGACAAGTATATAGAACGGTACATTATAAGGTATCATATATGAAGTACCTACCATACTTCGTATATTCACAGCGCTGACCACGTACAGCTCAGTTCCTCACGGTCAAAAGTTACTTGAAAATTGCGTGACTCATATAGTCACCAAAAGTATCACTGTTGATACATTGGTATTCCTATGGGATCAAGTTGTTCGATTTGCGAGGAGGTGGCAGCGAAAAACTCATACGATTTGCAGAGTCAAAGGACTCCAACAAATGACGGGAATTCGATAGGCCGCGAGCAAACATCGTCGCGGGAAGAGATACAGTCGGAGCAGATTCAGCCTTTTTTAACGCAGAAAGTGGTTGGAGGCGATCAAGATACTTGCTCAAGAAATTCGAAAAATATTGTTTCTCAGTCACAATGCGAATTTAACATCAACACAGCCCGTTCACATGGGCTTGATTCTGATGTGGAAAAATCACTGTCATCTGCAAACGAAGGAGGATCGAAGGAAAACAGAATCCTTGACTTCCCTTCCGAACTGCAAACAAAAGATACAGATTTTGGAGGCCAAGAGCGAGTAGTTTATGATGAAGATTTTAAACCTGGTCATGCCACACGAGTAGAAAATACAACCCAGAAATACAAACAAACTGCAGGTCACGTAAAAACAGCTGGAAATGATGACTTCTTAAATGTCCTAAACCAAGCGTCCGATGAGGAGATTCAAGCAGTTGTTGTCAAGTGTTGGAAAGATATCGAAGACTCTTGTCAAAGTCCGCACAACTACAAGTCTACACAATTCACACAATCCGTTGACTCAAAAAGACGATGGAGGGTCGTCCGACTTTTTGTTTCATCCACTTTTGCAGATTATCATGCCGAGAGAGAAATTTTGGTGAAAAAGGCATGTTGCTTTTGCGTAGTACTTTGTTCCTGAAATTAAGCATGAAAAAGTTCGAAATTTGTCGTTTCAGAATATTGGCAAATATTGCCAAAAATTCGCTAAATTTCTTTGTGCCTTGTCAGGTATATTTAGTTAAAAAAAATCCACCTTTAGCATTTCATGAAATGTTTAGATTTGTATTGAATTGTATATATGTTTCAAAAATTGGCCACATTTTGTTTCCATAGAAATTGGAAAACAAAGGAAAAGCGAAAAATACATTATAGGGAAGATATTTGTTTACAAACATTGTTTTTGTTATTGGAATGTTCAAAACGTTAAACAAAAGAATTCTTTGTTTCACCAGCCAATAGCTCTCTAGTTGACATATCAATAACAATAGGTGACATCACTGGTATGTTTGCTAAAATTGTGTTCCAAACTTCCACTTTGTCAAACTATTGCATGAGATTGTGCTCTCTTCTGTTTATAAGACCTTGTAGAAATTTGTTTAAAAGTATCTAACATAACATAACTGTTGTAACAACACCTTTAAAATTGACGGAATTCAGAAAGCTTTTTCTGTCAGTTACAATCATCATCATCATGCAGAGACCGCGCACAAAGTTTGCAACTGGGTGGGCTCACTTCGAACACATTAGCTTGAGTCAACTAGGGGGTCTGGGGGCATGCTCCCCCAGAAATTTTTTAAATTAAAGTCCTCTGAAATGGCTGAATATGCATTTAAAACTAACATGGTGTGGTGAAACTTATATACTTTCAGCAACAAAAAAGAGGTGTTTCAAAACAAGAATAACCAATTTTTGGTAAAACGTTAAATAGAAAACTAACTTCGATTTTTTTTAGTATTACTTGCTTTTTACTGTTGAATAGTGGTGGGGCTAAATCCCCCCCAGCCCCTCCCCCTGTGCGGTGCCTGTCATAATTAGTAGTAGTAGCAGCAGCAATACTACTATTATTGACAGATAAAAAGATAAAAAGTACCCACTTGAAGGTAGCAAAGGCTAGTTGAGTCGGGTGGGTCAAAAGGATGTTAAAAACACAGAAGGAAAATAACACAAATTACAAAAATTAATTAAAAATAATTCAAGTACAGATTACAAAAGGATCTTTTTACTAAGAACAAGAAAATAAGATAATTTACAGTAACATGATAATCTACAATAACAGGAGCTAAAATTTAATTAAAGGTGCTATTTTGGTTCCATAAATCCAGCAGATATTTTAGCAAACTGTAAACTGAAGGTATTTGAAAACTGGTTGAGCAGTGAGTGTTCATGACATGAATACATGTACCTGGAAAATTTCTCTATCAGACCTTAAAAAATGGTCTTGCAACACATAAAAAAGTAATTTTTTTGGCAAGCTATTGCTACCTTCATAATAGTTAAAATCATTATTTTAAGGTAACAGGAGCTAGCAAAATATTGCATCTTGGGGAATCAAACATGTAATGATAATTCAGTGTGAATTAACTTCCATTTGGCATGTGCAATATAGGTTGTTCCTGAGGTGCGTGAGTGGTGTGAAAACAGATCAATTCATCTGATTGAATGTGATCTAAGATGGGGTGTTCCTAAAGACTCCACAACTGAGGCAACAATCAGAACCTGTTTGGGTGAAATTGATCGCTGTTCTGAGGAAACAGATGGGCAGCCATTCTTTCTGAATATGCTTGGAGAAAGGTAGTATTATTGATTCATTTATTCTTGAAAAAAAATTATTTTGGCAGTTTTGAGAGTAACTGAAGTAATACCCCTCCTGAGGAGTCACAGACTAGGGTGACAGACGTAAAAGAAGGGGCGGGGGGTGGGGGGTGGGGGGGGGGGTTTGATAATGGAGCCTGGAAGAAGAATTTCTCAGTTGAGAGTGCCATCCAACAAAGTGGTCAGCATCATAATTTTGGGTTCTCACTTGTACTTCCCATGTGAATAATATGATCCTGTTATCCTAGATGTGTTTGTGTTTAGTAGTGTCTCAGGGATGCTTATCCACCCCCTCTTGTCCCTCGCCTCTTCAAAAGTCTTGAAAAGAAAATGGCCTGTGGTGGAGACAGTGATACATTAAGTATTTGTCTTATAGATATGGGTGGATTCCCAGTCCATCTGAAATATCACAAGAGATCCAGGAAGAGTACAAATGGATCTTTCCTACTTCAATAACCCACATGGAGATTATCCATGCAGCTTACAGAACACAGAGTCAGAATGCAGCTTTCCTTATTAGAAATGATGAATTTGTTAAAGATTTACCTCCAGAGATGATTAGGGGTTTTGTGGATTCTCATCCTCTTAACAAAGCACAATTAAATGTAAGTTATGTAGAGGAATGTTACTATTATTATTATTAATATTATCTAATGGTAGTGAATTAAAAATACCCAAGATAAATGTTGAAATCAGATTTATTGAATTTTCTGGTAGGCCAATGGCAGAGATACCTACCTGTATGTATACATCTTTCAAGGTTCAAATTGCATTGTTGGTACCAGCTCAAAATGAAATTCCTTTGACTCCTAACCCTAATTATTCATTATTCATGAATAATTAGTGTTAGAAAACAAAGGAATTTCATTTTGACCTAGGTTAAAATCATTATGAATTTCATTATGACCTACAACAGTGTCCATATATAAATGGATAGATGGATGTGGGTTGATGTACACTGGGAAGACTTACTCAATTTCAAAATCATTGCAAATTTTAACCTATTGTTGAACCATTTAGTGGAGGTTTTTAACATGTTGCTCTGGAAAAATCTGCTCAAGAGGTCCAATGCTTGATACAATTCCCTTTACCGCCTCTTTATATGGGTAATGATAATTCAAGTCCCTCCCAAATATGAACTTTGCTTCTGGATCTTTTATTTCCTGAACTTTCAAATTGATGACATACTTTCTGCTATTCAGTATCCTTGATGTGGGGTTAACTAGTTATTGACTAATAATGAAATCTTTAATTTTGAAGACATTAAAGGAGAGACTGAGACAAAGATTCCCAGGACAAGTATTTGACTATGGCTGCCAGTATGATGGGATTGATGAGTCATCTGGAAGGCCAAAGGTAATATTATTCTTCCCACTACTCTCAATGACTGTAATTGCTGTGTTCTTTTTTTCCAGACCCAGAAATCTTCCACAGTGAATGTGATAAAGAAATTATCCTAAACGTTAGGCGTCCACCTCACCCTCCCCTCTTCCTTCCTTCCCTCCCATCCCACCCCTGAAAATAAAGTTGATAACTCCACTTCCCCTTCACTCTGCAAACACTGTTACACAGCTCTCTGGGGCTACAGCTCTAATGTCTACTTTGTTGTTGACTTCAGGTCAAACTTAAAGGCTTGGAGAATTTTAGTGAATTTGTGGTGGAATTTTTCAAATCAGTCATTGATAGATCAGTTCCTGAGTTAAAAGAACAGCTCTCAGCAAATGAGATGGGTAAGTTTATTTTGACTCATCCCCCCCCCCCCCCCTGCACACACACACACACACAGACATGCACCATTATGCTTCATCAACCCTGTCTCTGTTGTTTTTCTCTCTTGCTTCTAGGTGAGAAGTTGTGATCATCAAAATTAGGGGACTTTAGATTTGAGTACAAGTACAACATGTAGTATGAGTACGACTTCAAACTTCAAGCCAGTCACCTCCACAGAACCCTTACTCTTCCTTATTGCTTAATAACAGAAAATTAGATTTTAGAAAGACGATTGATGTACGAAGTGCTTATGTAAAGCATGCGAACCACATTGAAAGAGCCGTACTCATAGTCAAATCTAAACATCCCTATTTTCAAATAGGAAAAATTGTTTTCATCCTTCAAGAGGTTAGGTTAACACAGTGACAGGGACTGAGAGAGCAAAAGTCCACTCAATACATTTTTCACATTCTCACAATACTGCCCCCTCATCCTTGTTCATGCCTGCTATGTGCCAGCTAAGAGGGACATTTAAATTCTTTCTGTCTACTGAAAGTAATAATAATAATGATGATCAATTTATAGTGCGCAAATTTCATACAATGTTCAAATCCACATCCACACCAGGCTGGAGTAACTCCATTGTTTGAGTTGCTGATCTAATATTCATGTCAACTATTTAGAAATATTGATGCATGATCACTTCATTGAGCAGCGAGGTAAGCTTGTCCTAGGAAGGAGTGTAGAGATCTCCACCTTAATGGAATATATTCAGCATGGAAATGCTGTTACTGATGGGTCCAACACAGGCGACATTCCTCCACTAATAGTACTGGCCTCCCCAGGCACTGGAAAGTCTGCATTGATGGCTCATTGCACTTTAGAGATCAAAAAGGTTTGTAACAATAATGGGACTGTAAAAAAAATGGAATGGAAAATATGCTGAGATTTGTTACTCAAGTTTGTTAATTTTATTCTCAGTGTTCCTTTTCTCCTCTTATCTCTTGTAAGATACCCATTGACTTGTTTTTTGCTGTAATATAGTGTTATAATCCATCATTCGTTCGTTCGTTCGTTCCTTCCTTCTTTCCTTCCTTTCTTCCTTCTTGTGAATGCAAAAACGCAGGCGCAGATCCAGGGGAGGTGAAATGGGTGAATTTTCACCCCCCTTTTTCTGAGCCCCCCTTCTTTCTTTTTTTTCCTTATCCCTCAAACACCTCAACCAGGCTTTGGTTCTATTACATTATTACAAAAATTCACCCCCCATTTCAAAATCCTGGATCCGCGCCTGAAACGTTACCCACAGGACGATACGTTAGCGATCCCTCGATCCTCTCTAAACCGACAGAAATTCCGTTACACGCTTTGAAGTTGTCCACAGCAATGTTTGCGACAAAAGTCTATAGTAAAACACAGCCCTTATTGAACCATCGAAGCCATAACGTTACGTTGGAAACGATAAAAGCGAAGCGAAGTGGTTTCGAAAACTAAGGGACGAGATAAAAACTACAATTAGACTAACTAAAAAGTAGTATCAGACAACAAACAGAAACAAAAGTTAACGATCGCTGATACGAAAGTAACACTAAAAGATACAAATAGGTTCAAAAGTTACATCTGTGTCCTCCTGGGGGATCCTCAGGGTACAAAAAGGTTGATGTTAGACTAGAACTAGAAAAGTTACCTAAGACAAAGGATAGTATAATGTATTGTTCCATTCGTATAATCCGTTGGTTTGACCACAGGAAGTAAGGATAATCTAAATCAAAGAAAATCTAATTTCTGAAAGGAAAAACTAAAACCGCAATCTATTTGGCAGTAACACTTCCTTTGCTCATTCGTTCATTCAATCACCCATTCATTTATTCAGCCAGGGAGTCAATGAGTTACCAGCCAGCCAATCAATTGGTCAGTCAGTCCATTTTTCATCTTCTTAATCGTTTTTCACTGTTTAGTAATCATTATCACCTATGGTCAGCTGACTTTCCCACTTTCTGTCTGCCGATCAACTGTTCATGTTAATTACGTTTCATTATCAATAACAACTGAGCTTAGTGTGAGTTGCAAAACAATAAATACTAAGATGAGTCAAACACATTCATTTCCAGCTTGGGTTGCCACTGTTCTATCATTTTGTTGGAGCTGGTCCTGGGTCAACGGTTCCTCATAAGCTTGTGGAGAAGCTTGTGCGATGGCTGAAAGGTTTCACTGCTGGAGGTTTGTACAGAACATTTGTGTCTGAGGTTCCATTACTTGTCACTGTTTCCGTGTATATATGTCATTCAGAAAAGTGTTCCGAGGTCAGATTTTCCCATATTTCGCGTTAACCAATGTCACGAAATGTTACCCAACCGAAAAAAAATAGTAAAGCAAGCTTTCACTTTTTTTTTCGCCTTTTTTGCTTTCCGAAACGGTCCAATAATGGAGCAATTCTCGTAACTGATACCATGGTTACGGATATTACTAAACCACGAAACAGCGAAACGAAACAGCGAAACGAAACAGCTATTTTTTCCTACTTTTTTCTCAAACACCGAAACAGCTATTTTTTCCCACTTTGATGGTGAATAAAATAGACAGGCCAAACACGACTCCCATTGGTCCTTTGTATCGTTGACCTTCAAAGTTTGGCTTAGTAATGTCCCATGGTAACCAACAATTTCAAGTGTTTGCACCTTCTCATGGACTTGAAGTCACGTTTAAGGGCGCTACTTTGTCAGGTAGACATCTGACTAAATTAATACGTTCACATGTTTTGTACAATATTTCTCGTAATTCAAGTTTGGTGGTGTACAGGCTATGCGTCAAACCCAAATCTTATTTCAGTGTTTATAACCTATTTTACGTCAAAGGCTAACGAATCTCTAGATATCTATCGGAGAACCTCTCACAGGTGTTACCCCCATGTACGTCTCCCTCCATTTTTTTGAGATTTAGCTTGCTTGTTTAATATTTGCTTTGACCTCAACAGTGCAACCAGAAGATCTTGCAGCTGGTGAAGACATGAGCACGGACACGCTTAAGCAAGAGATCAAACAAGGTTTGCAAGAAATCGCTAAAAGGGAAGAGCTTTTCGTCATAGTCATAGATGCAATCAATCAGGTAATAAGGACTTGATCTACTTTCCTTACACGACAGTTTTATTTTAGCTTTCCAGTGAAGGTTGATGTTTGGAAAAAGAAAAACCCCGATACAATCTTGGACCACAACATCTATTGTCAAGGAAACTAAAAATTATTTAGCTAGGGCCACGCCTAGTTCGTCAGCATTCCCCTATTGACACAGAAAAACAAGGATATTCAGAAATCCCCTCTACAGTTCCTGTTTATTGGACATGTTTTATCCAAGTATTTATACATTTTTTTCAAGTTAAGTGTAACCTCTCACAAGTCGGTTTTAGGGTAGTCGTGAGTTCTTTGTCTTTCAATAGGCGCTTTCTAACCTCGTCAGGCACCACGCGAATTGCCCTGGTGACGAGGATGTAGGTGCCCTTATTTGAGCTAAGCAGGTACTGAAGATTTTACCACCCTTCAGAGGAAGGTAGGTGGAGAGTCCACTAAAACAACATTATTTGTTTCTTTTAAGCTAGCAGATGCTGAAGCAACAACCCACATGGACTGGTTTCCAACTGTTTTCCCTCGTAATGTTCGCTGTGTGATCAGCGCTGTGACTGATAGTCGCTCCTCATTTCTGCTGTCTGACCAGTTCCATACGCCGCCCTCAATACCTCTTCATATAGGGGAACTTAATGAATCCGCACGGCGAGAGATTGTAAAACACACTTTAGGAAAGTACAATAAGGTATTGTTCGAAGTGACTCAGTCGCTCATTCTTTGTCATCAGTCCTCTCTAATTAACATCACAAACATCACAAACATTTTCTTTTTTGACGTTGCCTTGCCTGAGTTACTGGCGAGAGGCCGAAAGTGGAAGGAGTAGAGATGGCCATGCAACGCTCAGAGTAAAAATCAAAGGCAACACAAATTGGCGAAATGCAAAAGAAGCACTTCAGTTTGTGTCCAATTTCCGATCCCCTTAATCTCAAAGTCAAACAAGTGGCGTTGTCTGTTATCGTTGTCTATGTTTTCCCACTTGCTGTAGGGGGTCAACCTGTGAAGGGGCGATTATCTAAGTTGCTTTATGAAGTCGAACCGTGGACCGTGGCCCGCCGTTTATACAGAGGCTGTACGTGTAATACGGTAACAAGTTTGTTTGTGATGCTTTAGAAACTGGATGCCGAGCAGATGGAGTTGTTAATTGGTTCCTCAGGGGCGTCAAACCCACTATGGCTATCGCTAGCGTGTGAAGAGCTGCGCGTGTTTGGAGTCTTTGAAACAATCACCCATCACATAAAGAGTTTTCCAGCCACAATAAAGGAACTTCTGCAGCTTATTATAAACAGACTGACGAATGAGGACGAACATAACAACGTTCGACAGGTAGGTCGTTTTGGTTAACGGCGCTTCCCCCTTAATTAATTTCGTATTCATCCCATATCCAAATCAAATCAAATTATAAGTTTATTACGTAAGAGATACATAAAAGGAAACGTCGTAGGTTATCCCTATCGAGGACGTTCCCTACGGATTTGACGTCTAAAGATTTTTGAGATCTTAAGCTATGTCCAAAAGGCACAAGTCAAGAGCGTGAATAAATCTCCTTTGAAACCGAAATATTGGTATACGAGAAGACTTAATCTGTTATCTACTACCTCTTCTCAAGTCCTTAGTGAATTGCATTAGCATTTAAACAGCGGTCTCTCCCGTCTCTTGTCTTGGGATGAGGACAAAAATCAGTTCTTTTTTTCTTCGTTCTGAAGGTTTCGGGTTTGTTGGCCTGCAGCAAAGGTGGCTTAAGTGAGACTGAACTCCAGTTCCTTCTGAGCGATGATTTAACTGAACCTGTACCGATGATGATGTGGGCTGAAGTAAGACGAACACTGAAGCCTTTTCTAAGAAATGTTGGTGGGAGGGGAGAAGAAAGGCTTGAATTCTTCCACGCATCAATACATGAGGTATGAGAACAATACTCCTCTTAGCTATGTTCCCCAGTTAGAACTCAAAGGTATAATTGTGAAGACTCGATTCCGACGACAAACTCTAGGGACACTCCACATTTTCCTAACAGTGTAACTCCAAGTCACTTCCCCTCTCCTCCCTTTCACTGTTTTGTGAAGAGAAAACCTTGCGTGATTGTTTGTTTCACCTCCAAACAACACTGAGAAAAGCCAACAGTTTGTATAATCGAGCTAAGTGTTAATTAGCAAAGTTGCGACTTTTTTTCGTCTCCACAGGTTGTTTTGGAAACTATCCTTTCTGATGATGAGGAGAAAAGGAAATTTCATTCGAAGCTTGCCGACTTCTTTCTTGACCACTGCAAAGATGAGGACCGTGTAATCCTCATAGCACCAGAGCAACTTAAGCTGGCTGGTGATAAGAAAAGACTGCTGGAATTTTTAAGAAAGGATGCTCGTTCCAAAAACCGACCAGGCTTCTGGAAAAACAACTATTACAAGGTAACTGAGACTAAAACTAAACTATTGTGCTTTACCTTCGTAATTCTCTGAGTGTTTATTTTGGTTTGTTAAGGTTGTCGATTGGTTGAAGTTGTCGCCGATTACCTCCGATTTCAAATTTAATGACTTTTAGCCTCTATAAGAATTAATTTCTCGCGAACCTGGCAATCAAGTACCCGAGAACTGCGCTCAAGTGCCGATTATCTGCGTAGACTAAATTTTGTCTCATGTAAGAACTATGCTTAAAACCGCGCACTTTTTTTCAGCACCTGCGTTGTAACAAGGTTCTTCACGTGGGAACTGCTTTTGCCCACGAGGTCTATATCTGCCAATTCTGTGCTACGAGGCGAGGAGTGTTTGGAGACATGATACAAATGAGCAAAGATTCTTGTTTCATTTGTGGACGGTTTACACCGTGGAAAGATGACCGACATGTCGCCATGGTTTGCAATGTCCACCGACCGCCTAGAGACCACCAAACATGAAGATGTGTTTCCTGTGTAGGAGGCCCCGCCAGAATAATGTTAAGGCTCACCTGTGCCCATTTTGCAGTACTGGGGGGATGAAGCATTGCGCCATGCTTGTTGGAGAATGAGTT
The DNA here is from genome assembly GCA_016490735.1 of Pachyseris speciosa. Lineage (NCBI taxonomy): Eukaryota > Metazoa > Cnidaria > Anthozoa > Scleractinia > Pachyseridae > Pachyseris > Pachyseris speciosa. The sequence continues at coordinate 1,387,176 of JAEMWC010000096.1, forward strand.
GAGTGACAGAACCCTTGCAGAGCAATTATGATTAATCGAGATTACCATGGTGGTAGGGGGGAGAGTCACGACAAGCTGCGTATGCTTTGGTCGCACAACATCTTCGGAATGACATTTTAATAATTTAAAAGTGAAAAGGGGATTTTACATGAATTGCGATCCTTAACGGAAAGAACACTGTGAGCAAAAAATGCAAGAATGTTACCAACAAAAGGATCCATTATTTCTGATCTAGACGTCTCACCAAGTGAGCTCGCCAGATTTAATTACAAACATATGTCAATGGTTTTATGCCGAAACGATTTTTTAAAGACAATCTGCACTTGATTTGGAGCCTTAAAAGGTTCTTCAGTATCACAGTTTGGAAGAGACTTGGATCGAGAGTTCCGCGTGAAGGATTGTGGGACTGTTTGAGGGTACGCGATTGTTTCTTCGCAATACGCGTCCCCACAAACAATCCCACAATCGCTTGCGTGTCCACTCGGTCCCAGTCTTTTCCAAAGTGTGCCAGTAGCACACTATGTGTCGTTATCGTTGTAGTGTTTCATCTCCTGTTGTATCGTTGTAATTACTGGCTGGCGTATCGCATGTCACAGCTGGATTTGCATTCCGAAATTCTTGAATCATTCCAACGGTCTAAACATAACAAACAAACAAAAGCAACGTCAAGGGATTTTTACACAAAAAAATATTGTGATCAATACCCATCAAAAGATCAGATCAGATTCTGCAAGTCGCAGAAAGTTGGGGACAATGGAGAGTGAGGATAGCCTCCTACGTAGACGCTCTTTGGGCTCGTCACGCGTTCCTTCCCCACGAACGTCTGCTGAACTGAACTGCGCCTTCCGTTCGCCGGCGGTTAGCCTTTGTTTTGAATTAACCAATAACGAGCTGCGTAAGAATTTCCGCAAACTGATTCACATGCATCGTCTTGGAAAATAAATCCCGGAGTCGAAGTCCTACGTTCCACAAATTGGAAGACGAACTATGATTGGCTAACCGCCGCGAACGGAAGTAAAAGTTCAGTTCAGCAGACGTTCGTGGGGAACGAACGCGTGACGAGCCCAAAGACGTCTGCGTTGGAGGCTAGAGTGAGGAGAGATATTAGGGATTCTCAGTGGTGTCTGTCAAAAGCTGAGTCAGTTAGTCTGCTTACCCAGGAATAAAATATCTCCGCTCCAGTGCTGACGTGGAACACGTCCTTCCGTTGGCAGCGTCTAATAGAACGGAGTACCTCAGTCGCCTGGTCTGCGTTCACACTGGCCACATCAAATGCAGTCACTCGTCTGAACAGGCCATTTTTCCCAATGGTTACAAGGTGTTTCTGACAATCACTCCATTTCTGCAGAATAAGAAATGTTATCTGCATGGTTTTGGTCTTGTACGCTCTACGATACTAGTCCAAGCTTTTTAAGGAAACAGTTTACATCACGTGACCTGAGTATTTGAGACCGCTAGCAAAAAGGAATGGCCAACCTTAACTCAAACCCAGGGTTATCACTGGGATTGCAGAATTAGAGTTAAGGCGCTGATACACTGTGCAATGTTTCGTGGAACTTGTCACGCAACGCCATTGCGAAAAAAGTTGCATGAAACATTGTACCAAGTGTAACATACCTTGTAGCTGTCAAAATCGTTGCGAGACAAGTTGCACGAACCGTTGCAGAAGTAGAACTCGATTCTACTTTCTGTTTCGTGCAACTTGTTTCGCAGTGGCGTAGCGAGACAATTTGCACGAAACATTGGACAGAATAACAGCATCTTTAGGGTTGGGGTTTGGGCGTCGACAAGTTACGTGACAAACATTCTCACCGCACTGCAACACCCTAGGGTAACAAATCCATACGTTACGTGTTTGTGAAATAAAACATATTTTGCCCTCAAACAGTAATTTCAAAACTGACCACACACGTAACTTGCACTTTGCGCTTGGTTTTGACCTGGAGCTCTTGAAGGCTTGTACCAACTACCCTCCATCTCTAAATCGTTATTCACCCAACTTTCTAGTGTTATCATAAGTATCCTGAATTTGCGATATGACAATGTCAGATGATCGGCCGGTAAATGCAAAAATTGATTAGTAATGTAGTTTATCGTCACATTTTCGGCAATACATTCTTTTTCTCAATCGAAAACCAAGCCTCCCATCCAGCAATCATGGAGTAACATCATATTTAAACTAGCGAATGTAAGGATTTTATAACGAGTACCTTCCCACCTAAATCCCAATACTGGGAAACTAGGACCTGTCTAGAGTGAGGCGTGCCTGCAAGAAGGACACAGTTACCATCCTTAGTTACCTTCCGGTCAAAACGCAGCTATTAAGGCCCGGGCAACATGTCGAACAGTGTTCAGACATGTTGAATTAAGTTGACTGGATGTTGAATGAGTTTAAAAGCGTTTAAACTTTGGTTCAACATCCATCCTTCATTTCTTTTATTATCGGGAATGTTGAAGCGCTCTTGAGGCCGTTTGCCACCCGTTTTTAAAGTTTGTTAGGTATGAGCACGCGCACTAATCGGTCTCTCAAAGACGTATCCATAGTAACAACCTGGACTGAATACCAGGCCTCTCGTGAAGAATTGTTGAATCAAATGTTGATGATGTGTTGACACCGTTTGCCATCCCAAGCATTCAACATCGTTCAACAGGGTTCAACAAAATCGAACGGATGTTGAAGGAAATGTTGAAGCCGTTTGCCCGGGCCTTCAACGTTTGAGTCGAGTGATCTGACTTTAAACTTTTCGAGTGTTTGTAGATTTCTTTGTAACTTAAAGCCTACGTTTGACCAATGTGATATTTCTTTATCAGCACTTTACAAATGAAAGTGATGGCAAATTATTCTTTAATTTTGAGCTTGAGCGGTATAAACACTATCAAATGAAGACCAATAATACACCCGTCATCTCACTCACCTCTGTTTGGGCTTCGTCGCATCCTAACAAAAGAAGCGTGGCCCTTATTACTTGATGCACCATTTTAGGTGGCTTGGAATATTTTCTGAGTTCTAACATTGTCTTTCGGTCCATCTTTAACACAGCTTCCTTCAGCGCTTCAATTCTTTCAAGCGATTTTAACAGTTTCTTTCCTGCTTCGACCTGCTCTGCCAGCAGTGAGGAGTAATTCATGCCTTCTACTTCTTGCATTGCAGCACGTAAAGCTTTCACATCTCTGTTATCAATAGCTGTTTCTAGTTCTGCAACGTTAAAAGAACGCTGATATTTTTAAACTACTCTGTTCAAAGACAATCTAAAGTTATCTCAAAGGGGAATGACACGAATCCCTATTTGTGACACTATGCGCCATTGAGCACTCGAACAAGAAACATGTGACCGGCACAATGCAACAATTGCGAAAAAAGGAGCAATTGTTGCTGTGCACGGGAACTGAAAACATGCAACTGGTTGCCAACGCGGGTAACTTGCATCTGTTACCAAGCGCAGGAACACGTGCAACTGTTGCTAAGGGCGAGAAAACAGGCACCATGCATCTGGTGTCAAGCGTGGGAAAACCTACAGCTGGTGCCAACAAATGGCTATAAACGGTGTAAACATGAAGGAATTAAAGGGCTGTTTAAACGGCTTCAACATGTGTTTCAGTATTCGTTTAACATTGTATAAATTAAGTGTTGAAACCGTTTAAACAGGCCTTGAAAGCCAAGTGTGTTGTCTCAAAAAACATCTAACTTACGCTGCTTAACTTTTTCAAACTGTTGTCTCATCATCTGTCTTTTGACTTCCTCTGCCCTCCTGGCTGCTTCTTCCCTTTCAAGTCGTAGTTCTCTTTCTTTCTTTAGTTCTTCGGTTTCCACGACCTCAAAAAGGAAATAATTACTCACACAGGTACATAAATTCGATTATGTGGGGGAGCAGGGTTGACGCAGTGGTGAGAGCACTCGCCTTCCACCAATGTGTCCCGGGTTCGATTCCCGGACTCGGTGTCATATGTGGGCTGAGTTTGTTGGTTCTCTACTCTGCTCCGAGAGGTTTTTCTCCGGGTACTCCGGTTTTCCCTTCTCCTCAAAAACCAACATTTGATTTAATTTGATTTGATTTGAGATTTGTAATTAGTAGGCGAAGAGCCACTTTGTGGAAGTACTACTAATAAATCGTTTATTATTATTATTATTATTATTATTATTATTATTATTATTATTATTATTAATTATTATTATTATTATTATTATTATTAAAAAGTTCAAATATTTGCCCGCTGGGACTCGGATTTCTCCTAGATCTTTTTTGTCCAAAATGTTACCCTATTTACGCGTGCGCAAACCCATTTTTTGAGAAAATATAGTTTTCGCAAACAGTTTGTACCACTTCAGAGCAAATTTGCTACCACAATACTGGTGCAAAATGGTTCTACTTTTTAAGGCGTGGGCTAACCGCGTGCGTTATCAAATCATTGTCATTATAAATCAAATCAACTTAATACCTGAAAAAAAAAAAAAAAAAAAAAAACTTAATACCTGATACTTGAGTAAAGGAGTATAGGAATTGGAGCCGTTCTTAACCTCTGCTCTCAGTTCTAGTTCATGATCTCCCTCTCCTGTCTGTATATCTGCCTGCCACAAACCCTGCTTATTCTTACTTAGAGGTGTCCTGTCGCCCTGACAACCAAAGGCAACCACCTGATGGACATCAGGAACATCAACGAGAAATCGCACGGTGGATTCTGCACGGATGACCCTTGATGTAGGCTCCACAAGTTTACAGTGTTTCCCCCAAGCGCTGTACCTCTCAGGGAAAGGTATGCAATCTTGTTTAGGTGTTGGAACCTTCATGACACATGTATAACCTAGAGGGAAGTCACCATCCTTGCCCTCTTCCTTAGCATACAGATTAAAAACATATCTTCCTGATTCCGGGAAATTAATGTTGTAAGAGATTTCCTTATTTCTGTCATGATGTTCAGCCCACGTAAAACCTTCCTTCAAAACGTTCCCTTCTTCCGTCGCGAGTTCCAATTTTGAAAGTGCTTCGCATAATTTCGATGTTTGGAATTTGAGCAGCACGCAACCGTCCTCAGGACACTCGATGATTGGGGAATCGTGTGAAATAAGTCTAATTCCAAGGCTGTCGTTGGCAGCGACCCCTATGCGACCATCGGGAACAATAGCAAATCCGTGATTGCCTTGTACAGTGTTTGTACCGGTAACCACATAACTGCAAAGCGACTTTTCGTGTCCTTCGGTTTTGCTGAAAAGATTCAAGGCATAGTCTCCGTCTTCAGGTAGTTGAATTTTCATTACTACTTCATCGTTTTTTCTATAGTGAATGACATTTCCTTGCAGATCCTCTTTTGTTTTGTTGTCACTGTGCAAGGTATGCCGTAATTCTACTGGTTTCGTTGTTTGGAAGCGAAGTTCGACCACGCCCTCCTCTGCCTCAATCACCGCATCCTGATGACTAACCGGCACAAGCCCGGCATCAGCCAAGTCTTTCCCAGGACCCCACTCCTGCCGAGTGTTTTCGGGAAGTGCTTTTGCATCCTCCGCTGGCTGGTCGCAATGGATGATGAACGCACACAACATGCAGAAGGAAGTTGCCCCATCTTGGACGTCAGCGCTTCTGCCAAACAGCTTGTGTTTGAATTTTCCAACAACTGGAAATCGAATCTTACAAATTAAAGTGTTGTGTTTTTGTTCCATGATGCAGTACCTTTCAAGTTTAACGTCTCCAATTTTCTGTTGACCTGACATCCAAAGTTGGTACCTAAACTCTCTACTAGAGTTGAGCGGTGTCCCAAGTTTGATTTCCATCTCACCCTGACGTGAATACAGAACGCATTTGTTTTGTTCAAGAAGCTTTAGATCCAGCTCGAAAAACGTTTGTTTTAAATATGCCATTTCGACAAATTCTCTGAAGGTCACTGGTCTGGCCAAAAACTGCCACGCTTCGTCATCTTGTGGGAAATGAGAATAAATGAATTCTTCCGGATTTGTTAGGAAAAAATCCTCATCTAAGACGTATACTACTCTTTCCTGTTCGTCCTGACTTGCATCAGCTCCTCCCACATCTTGTGCGACAAGTGACCACCCAGCACTCCCCACCCCAGTAACAGATGAACAACACCAGTGAGGATCAACTAGTCGCCATTCTTGATTGATCACCAGTGCCACCCAGGAGTGTAAATCGTTGTTAGTTGGATCTTCACCTATTTCAAGTCTAGCGTGTTTTGAGTAACCTATTAACTTTTTCGCTTGTATTCCTGCACATCTGAAAACAGAAATCAGGGAAATGAAATTCTTGTAATCGCGTCTATTCGACACTGAGAAATTCTTGAGTCAAAAGCAATCACATTGTTATTAAGCGCGCATTTTTCTCTTCTAAAGTGAATATCTCACTGTTACCCTTTAGGAATAGACATATTAGAGGCACTTACAGGCACATTTCCAAGAAGATGTTGGTGTCGCTTTGAGTTTGAAGCTTTGCTAAAGTGCTGTTTTGATCCTCACAATTCAATTTCTTCAGTTGTTCAGGTCGTTGAGCCGCCAGCCATCGCATGATGACTCTAACTTTGGCCATTTCGTCATCTTTCCAAGTTGCAGTTAAGTAGTCTGTAAATTCCTAGGAAAAATGTCATGACAAGATAGCGTGTAAAACAAAACAAAAATCAATTCCTACATAAATTGTGTTTCAGTCTTTAAGAAGTTTCTCAATACTGCTGTGGAATCTATTCAGTCATTTTACTGACCTGGAGTGAAACGTTGTATTTTATTGTTTGAACCTGAAAGAATAAAAGTATTTTTTTGGTTTAGTGGTGACGGTACGATCTGATAAATCTGGCTTGGGCAGAGAAACATCACTACTTGGTCTGAGAAATATTACTTGCGCAATTACGGCGATTTTAGAGTTAGGGCCACATGCTCCCTCGTACTGTTGGTGTTCCGACATTGACAATGAGGATGGTGATGAGGATGGGGCTGGGTGTGGGTATGGTGATGACGATGATGATGGTGGTGGTGGTGGTGGTAATGATGATGATAATGACGATGATAACCATGACGATGGTGATGAAGACGACAACAACGATGATGATGATTCATTACCAAATTCCCTTGAAAGACAACGATAAGATAAAATCTTGAAAAACTGCCGAGACCGTTAACGAAGATCCTGCTTGCTTGTACGTTGGATCTCACAGGAGATCTAATCAACCAAACTTGAAAAATAGGCGATTAGAAGTCCAAAGACTACTGCAAGGTTGATACAACGTAATATATTTGAGAACAATATTTCGGCTGGCCAAACCTGCCTTCTTCAGGTTTAGATGTTCTCAAGCGGTTTAAGGCCTGGGTTTAGAAATATGTTCAGAAAGATGGTTGATCGCCAATATCTTTCTCCAGATCGCCTAGAACCGGATGAAACTTTCCCTGAAGATAAATCTTGTTGTCCTTGTTTGCCTTAACGTATAAATTTGGTCACGTGATCAGTCACGTGATCACAATTTGATAAATTCTTAAATCGACGATGCGGTGGCGGATTTTAAGTTTACAGATAAACAAATCAGCGTTTTTGATATAAATCCAACATATCTAACTTTCTACGCTTGGAGTGATTGTTCACGAGTTTTAGTTTTAAAATTATCAACAGCTAAAGGTTGAATTCTGGGACGAAAAATGACCTTTGCCCTCACAACTTTTTTGTTGAGAACGATGGAGGGTCACTCCAAACGTGAGACGCTGGAAATAATTAATACGCATAAGAAAAGCGTTTTTATTCGATATTATATCCTACAACCGTCGCCTACTCCTCAAATAAGTGATGATTTCAAAGAAATGGTCACGTGACACGTCACGTGACCTATGATAACGTTTGTTGCACCTGAAAATGTTAAGGATGATGAAAACTTCCCATGTGCCGAATTTCGTTTCAGTGCCATTCGTGTGGGCTGTTATATTCCAAAAAACCGTTTTCTCTAATAAACGCCCCTGACCCAGGCCTTAAACTGCTTGAGTTACGTAAGATATACGGATGCCAGTCTGGCCGGAGCCCAGGTGTAAGTTTACTCCTGAGGTTTATACAACTGTCCCCGACGTTCGAGCGGACTGAGAAATATCTGTTTTCTAAAAAGATTATGGTTATGTTTATAATCAACCTGATTTCATACCTCAACTGCAAACCTGTCCACAGCTTGAAATCTCCGCAGATCAAACACAGATGACTTGAGCGTGGCTGTAGGGTACGGCTGAATATTTCCCTCGGCATCGCGAGGCAAGGGACGTTGCAGGGAAGCGTATCTTTCATTTGCGTCTCTCAGTAACTGAGGAGTTGGGAATTCTGTAAAAGGCTGAAATGTTTCTCTTTCTTCACTGTTGTCTTGCACTTCTTGCGTAACAATAGGCTCTTGGGAAGGGGCCGGATTCAAAGTGACTGAACGAACCTCCTGTTGGAACAATCGAAATAGCATCACAATAAATCATGTTACAATGAATTATATGGTCAAAAGAATTTAGCCAAGTTGAGATAACTGCTTTGCAAAGGCTGTACCAATTCGGTGACCGACGATCGCGAATCGTATATAGTTTTCTAAGCAATGGTCTTGAGCATTCCAGAAATATTCGCTTTGAAATTATCATTATCGTTTTACTTCTTCTGGTTCCACAAGTCTTTTTCCATGATGTCCGAGAGTAGAGTTTACTTTGCAAAAGACTGGGTTGAAGAGTGCCGCGTGAAGGATTATGGGACTATTTGAGGGTACGCGAATATGTGTTCGCCAAAAAATTCGAAAATGGTTTTCACGGCCACTCGGTCCCAGTATTTTCCAAACTGAGCTATTGACGTGTTGTAGTTGTATTTGTCATCTGTCGTTGGGTATAAAGTTAGGGCCTTTTTATCAGCACAAGAGAGTATGAGCATTTAAAATAGGATTTCCCTAGCAGCTGCTACATAGGCGTCCTAGCAGTATACATAAGTTACCGACCACAAAAACAAAAAAGCAAACATAAAAAAAATGACAGAATGCAATGAATGTATGGAGATCAGTAACAAAACATTGTGTTTTGGTATATCAGGGATTAGGACTTACCGATGGTACCGTGTTTCTTGCTTGCACGGAAGACCCACAGCCCATTGCCTGTCACGTCGCCTGTCTAAGAATCGAAGGTATCAAGAGATTAGAGTGATTTTGTCAGGTGATTTTAGTTTAACTGAAAAATTCATCAAAATTGTGATGGCTTGCGTAGATAGTAAAACGCACAAGGGGAACTTGGGTGATATGGTGGAGCATGGAAGAGCTCAAAAGTGGTCGGGCTGAAGCCAGTTGTCCACATACACAGTTGTTTATACGGAGAGACTGGCTACATCAACTTCTGTGGCGATTATTGAGATCTTTATCGATAAACTGAAAACTTTGGAATGGTAATGGCCGAGAAATGTTCATTCTCTATTCATAGAGATAAAATACATCTACATAACTAACAAAGACAGTAGCAAATCACTTGTCTGCTCCAGACACTTTTCCGTGATCTTGGGTCAGTGATCACAAGTTACCCTTCCTTTGAACAAAAACGCTCATTTTCCCCCCCTAGTATCACTTGTGTTTTCTCCAAACATTTTTAAAAACCAATATTTCGTTCTTCACTGGTAAAGACCGGTCGTAAAACTACGGTACTTGTAGCGTGACTGCGCGTGGTGATAACTTCCATTCAAGAAGAGAAGTATGTGTTTGTCGCTAATGAAAATAGCTTAAACCCGCCACCTCCTGATCACTGATCACTGCTAAAAGCTGAACAAAGGTAAAATGTCACTCGGCGGCAGCTCAGTTGGAGTTGAAAACAAACACTGAAATGTTTGCACTTGTCGAGGTTGCATTACGGTTCCTATGGAAACCAAAAAAGAAACTCACTGGCTCTTTTTGCTAGCTCTTTGTTGAATGAAATTACTTGAATTTCCAAATGTTTCATTTGAAAGGAATGCTTAATCGATACAAAGTGTGAAGAGCATGAAAAAGCTTTGTAAGTGAATCATTTTGGATCACGCGGAAACCACCGGATTGCTCTTTGCAGCGTAGCATCTGTGCAGTGAATCACACCCGCTCGTCTCCCGTTTTCTAAACCTTGTTTGGAAATCTACATCAACTCTCTTGATCTTCTTAACACACAGAGACGTTCATATGCGGTTGAAATCTGACAACAAACAAAACGGCTCGTTCAAGGTGAACTTCGATCTCATTTGCAATCGTTGAGCGCGTTAAATCTTTTCCGACACTTCCGTATTAGTTGTACATCAATACTCACCTTTTCTATCTTTAGTCTTGTATTCCCTTTGGTGGAATGTCGCTACTAAAAGCGAAAAAGAAAAGCCTGGCTTATTTCTTTATCAGTCACCAATATCTCTCTCTCTAAATGGCGCTGGAAAGAGCGATGGCATATGGTGACAATTCAATCAACTTACCTGGGTTCCGTTGAACTCGTTTCAGACACGGTTTGCCGCGTTTTCAAGTACGTCTCTGCCACAAATCAGTAAATTAACGCGCTTTATAAATCAAATCATAATTAAGATCCTGGTGGTAAAATTCGTCCAGAGTTACACGTCAATAGAAACGCTGTGAAGCCTCAGGGAGTGTTAAGTAACCAAGGAAAGTTTATCAATGAATATGACTCGGGTTTCTGTCCCTGTATAGTGGCGGTATGAAAGTAATGCGTGATACGCGATCTATTTTAAATACAGAGTGTGTAATAAAATACCTTCATTCAATTCGAATGTTGTTTGGTAATCCTTATCAAAGCGCTATATTTTGTTTAAACCAAACAAAAAATGATCGTCGTATAAACAAAGCTGTATATTATTTAACCTTTAAAAATGAACTAAGTCGGAGTGTTAAAACGGAAAAACGGATTTTCGGATCGATATGTATACAGGAAAGACGCTGGAATCTTGTTGCCAGGCAACATCTGTTCATGTGGAGAACCTTTCGCATCTATCACAGCTCAGGGCAATCGGATTAACAAGACCGTTTGGTTCATCTCTTTTGGGATTAGAACCATCATCGAACTTCGAAAGGGGAGAACAAGCAAGCTAGGCAGCACTCTTAGCTATAACCAAGCTCTGGGTCACACCCCTCTGGTACATGATATGCGTAAACTTTATTGTGAGGTAAAAAGCTGATGTGGCCTGATTACCTCCCTTCAAACAAAACGTATTGGTTTCAGTAGTAAACTCAATAAAAGGGGGATTAATCAAATGCACTCAACATTCTCACTAAGATAAAGGGCGAGGGATTGGAAATTTGTAAAGAACAACTTTAATTATTTATTTGTATTTATTCAATTTTGTCATTTATCAAACAGTTTCTACAATGTACCGTAAAGGCAAATAGTTGGACCAGCTGAGGCAAGGGCAGATTTTAAGATTTTATCTCGGGAATAACAAAATTCCAGGAAGAGGCAAATCACGCGGCGGTCACACAGTGTACAATTTCCCTCAAACTTGTGCTGTACAGCTCCACTGTATTTTAATAATCTCGTATTGATAAGTTCAACAGCAAACCAGCTAAATTCCACTGTATAGGTAATTACATTTCACGTTCTACCCTTAAGAATATTCTAACCAGAATCTTCTGTTTCTATCACATTCATAGACAAATGGACCCCTCCATGGGTCTTCAATTGAGCTAGTTTCCTTGTTATAAATAAGCCTATCAAAACAGAAACTTGGAGGAGGGGTGACTGTCCTGGGAGTTGGATACAGCATGGTGGGTTTGATAAGCTGTATGTCATGGCGTTTCGACTGCATCTGCGCGTCTGCCGCCATGACAAGGATATCAGCATTTCCACCAAACGAGCAGATCCGCGAAAGATTTTTACATTTTCTCAGTAAGTGGACGAAACCATTGGTGATGGATTTACATTCGCGGTCTGGATAACCCGACAATTGTAAAGCCTCTAGCTTGTGGCAATACGATGCGAGATAGTTGAGAATCATTTCCAAACCAAAACCATTGGAGGGGATCGCTACAGGACCAGGTGGCCGAATGAAAGGAGGGTCGCCAATGCCTGGGTACGAGGAGACGCCGAACCTCTTTAACTCTGGTAAGCACCGTAAACAACGCTCCAAATATGAAGCTGTTTTTAGAGTTACGCCCAAGAGGAGACAAGAAATATTTGGGCAATTCTGGGCGATTTTACAAATCAGTCTTTCATTGGTTAAAGTGGTTACAAAACCGTCATCCAGGTTGAGCACCTCGAGGGATTTAAAACGGCTCAAGTCTCTCAGTATCCTGGGTGTAAGGGCTGGACTCTCACTACAGTTACTCAAGTTGATGTATTTGCAGTCAGCTAGGTTTTTAAATACGACGCTTAGGCCACGCACCGAAAGGAAAAAACAACAAGAAAAGTCAACTTCTGTTAGGCGGGAATTAGTCCAATCGCTTAATAACAGGCAATCGTCCGTTACTCTAGTGTACGCCAGTGACAGTGTTTTTAACTTTGTACAGCCACGCAAGAGAATTGGTAAGTTATATCCTCTGATCTTGAAACATTTGATGAGGAGAAGCGATTCTAACATAGGACAGTTCTCAGCCATTTGTTCCAGGTCTTTATCAGTTACTTCGACGCAACGAGACAAATCCAGCAGGCGGATTTTATTCAGTTTTCGTAGAATCTTACCATCCCAGCTGGATCCAATTGTTTCGTCCATGGCCAGAATTTCAAGATTCGGAGAGCAACGAAGCAAGCGAAGGACAAAAGCCGCATTTCCACGCAACGTGCGTGCATCCAGCGTTGTTAAGTTCTTGAAAACGTGCAGTCGGAATCGTTTTTTCGGGCGCTCGAAGTAGCACCTCTGAAACGTGAGCTCTTTGATATGTGCGCATATGCTAGATAACGTAACCATTAACTCCGGAGTCAAGGTACAGTTGTTCAGGTTCATTCTAGTGAGTAGCGTGCAAGATATTTTGCTAATCCTCTCTTTGATTTGTACTTCATCCTTGTATTCCAGCTCAATACATCTCCACAGCGTCGCGTCACAGCTTATTCTCAGCCACCTGTTGTTCACCTTACCAACTTCGAAGAGTTGATGGCGAGGCAACAAGCCAAAAATATGAAGAAGAACACTGTCTGGGATATGATGAAAGCTAACTTTCCTGTTCATTATCTATGGTCTTGCCGCATGGTACGAAAACAAGATTTCCATTGTCACGTCATAAGCCGCTATACCATCAACGGACGCGTGTGTATTTTTCAACTTATACGCGCGCGCAATGCTTTGTAGCTGACATTAGGGCCGTTTATACGAGAGAAAATAAGCCGCGGCTTACATAAGACTCGAAAGGAACCATTTATACGAGTAAAAACTCCTATGCCAGGATAAGCCGCAGCTTGAGAAAGCCGTGAACGTAGATTTTGTGCCATTTATACGAAGTGTTCGCGTCTTATGTAAGCCGTGGCCAGAGTAAGCCGCGGCTTATTTCCTCTCGTATAAACGGCCTTGTTTTCCCGCGTGCGCAACATTTGTTGCAGACACAAAATTTGTGTCCGAGACACAAAAAATGTTTGTGATTTTTACCAGAAACATTGTGTCCGCGACAAATGTTTCCCAGTTTGCGCAGCATGGAAACACAACATTTTGTTTTGTGTCCCGCTCGTTTGCGCACCCAAGAAACATCATGAGCAACAATGTGTCCCTTGTGTGCCAGGGCCTTAAAGCTGAGTTATCGATGAAAGGAGATGGGAGTTACAAAGTTTAGTCTCGTTTGACCTGGGATGCAAGGCCCTCACCGCTCTCTTTTCGACTCTTCTCCCAAGTGAGTTCCCCTGAGTTGATCTTGTGGGAAGTTCATCAGCATTAACGGAAGCACAATGTTATTATTTTCCACACGAAGATGTAAAAAGGGAAGCGCCAAAAAAAAAAAACAAACAAACAAACACAACCGAGTCCTTTATGTATTTAACTCTTTATTCCTTGAACACTGCATTGCATCATAAAAAAGAGCAAGAAGGGCCTTAACACTATAACACTCGAGCGGCCTCTGTATTGGCCATAACTCTTGGCCAGTACTTGTGACAACAGTCGACCGCATACGTTAAAAATTGTACAGGCAGAAAGTAGAAAACCCATAACAATTAAACCTTCGCGCACTCAGATTTGTTAGTCTTTTGTGAAAATGGGGGGTATATTAGTCCTCATTCCTTCCCTGCGCGCGCTCTCGATGTATGACGTTACGTGACATTACCACACCCATTGCGTGCACAGTAAGTGGAAAAGCAATTGGCGGGAAAGCTAAAAACTACATGACTGACTGTTTACCATTTCAAGATGACTTATATAAACAGGTTTCACTGGTGTTGCTGGTAAGTAGAAAGCCAATCTTTGCTGCTTCATGCAAAACGACGTTTAAATATGACTACTTCTGAAGTTTGGAAGAAAGTAATCTTTTGAACTAAAAACAATGTTTTTCTGGTTGTGTATTGGAACAAGTGAAACGGTGATCTATTTTCAGGTTTATATTTGATATAATTCTATCCTCATGATACTACCCTTTATCTTTACTACCACACTTTATATATTGTTACTTCTATAGTGGTATAAAACAAATGCCCAATCAATGGCAAACAAGTCATGAAAAGCTCTTCAACATAACACGTTACTGTAGCAACAGTATAACCTGTTAGAAACACCATGAATTTCAGGGGGACACTGAGCTCATTTTTCAGTTATTATCACTTAAAACCAAAATTAGGGGTGCTTCTAACAAGTTATACTGTTGCAATGATAAACTGATAAAGAGTGCCATCAAAATATATGTTGCTAGAAATCTATGTCAGTTATCCTAAAACCACGTCTGTTTGAGTAAAATGATGGTAAAACCATGGTCAAACAACTAAGCTAATGATAAGCGATTAATTTCCTTGATTTAATTGGGTTAACCTCACAATCCCAAACAGGGCTGTACTGTATATTTACCCTGTCAGCCACAATATCAACATTAATACACTCCTTACTAATCTCTCCTTATTTTGTATGGTACAAGAAGGGAGAATTTGTTAAACCACCCAGACAACAATAGCTCATCTCTGGTGACAAATCTCATGTGCTATATGCTTGATGAATAGACCTTACTTGTATCCTTTGATGAGCTGGAATTAGCTTGCACAATTAGCTTGCACAAGGCTCAAATGGGAGAATGTTTTCATATGTAAAGGTCCTCCGCTGCAAGAGTCTCAACTTCTTGCTAGATCGAGAATACAAATATGTTCTAAAGAGCATTGCCTTTAACATACTGATCTAACTGCCTAGTGGTATCCTCAGTTTAAAATAATTCTATGTCGTATCAAGCTTGTGGATCATCTAGTAGTGATGTTTGTATCCTTGGTATAGTCTTCCGTCGGATTGACTGTTTATAAAACAATTTGCATTTCACCATGACAACAATGAAAATTATCCAGGTGACAAATAGCAGTCCAGCCAGGAGAAAGAAGTAGTACGACAAATGCCCTCCAAGTTTTTGTAAAGTCCTGTTGTCAACCAATTTCGGAGTCCAACCGAAGACAGAACACAGCTGAAACAGACCTCCACCAAGCAAGCTGCCCACAGACTGAACAAAAAAGAACAGACCCATAACAAAACTGTGCATGGTCTTTGGAGCTTCTTTGTAGGCAAACTCCAAGCCTGTAACAGAAAAAAAGCTGAGTGAATAAACTACTGTTGAGTTTACACTAGGCACATCTGAACATGAATAAAACATGTTACACAACAAAACATGTTCAATTCAATCTGTGCTATCAACATGTTTGTTTAGAGGTGGTTCTGGTCTAGTGAGTGGCTGAAGGGTTAACCTAACATGATTGACTCAAAGACTGAATGCACAATGTTAGAACTACATAATTTTCAGCTGAAATGTAGTTGTAAAGATTTGGTGTTTCTGTAAAACCACATACCGGTA
Organism: Pachyseris speciosa; assembly: GCA_016490735.1. Taxonomy (NCBI): domain Eukaryota; kingdom Metazoa; phylum Cnidaria; class Anthozoa; order Scleractinia; family Pachyseridae; genus Pachyseris; species Pachyseris speciosa. The sequence continues at coordinate 1,403,064 of JAEMWC010000096.1, forward strand.
AATAATAAACTCTGGCATGAAACGTGTTTGAAGTAGACTGCAGACGCGCCAGTTTGCAAGTTATTAAAATTGACAAAAGCCAATGCAAGTTATAAAACAAATATATGATTTTCATATATTCATTCTCAAAGAATGCATATTATTAAAGTGGACTTCTTTCAGTGGAGGTTACCTGAATCCAGTGCACAGAAATAGTCTGCACCATGCATCTGGGTGTGACTTCCAGTGCAACATCTTAACAACCTGCTAACAACTTTCCCACTAGTTAAGGAATTAACCAAAAGAATATGCCTACAGGGAACACAAAGGAGACAATCTGTGTGTCTGAGTTAGAAAAATAATACTATTAATTTATTGTATGACTGGCTCTTGCAGCGGTCAAGATGAATCAATTCTCCTGCTGTGATTGGCTACCCGCAACGTCAAGATGGAGCCATCTTGACCTCTCGGGATAGCCCGTTCGTCCCGCGTTTTACTGTCTCTTGATAACGTCCTATGAGTCATATAATAAATCCTTTATTGACCAAGCTTGTTTGGTCAAGATGGCAGGATAAACACGCAAAAAAAGAACTTGGCCAATATTCTGCCATCTTGACCTCACGCTTAGTCAATAACCCATATATAATGAGTTTGAGAATATACTCACCAGCTACACTTGCAAACACTTCACTGATTCCAATGAGACCATACTGAGGAATTTGGTATTTGATGGACATACAAGCAGTGTAGTGTGTTCCAGCAATCACTTGACCTGTTGTGCAATTATGATCCTTGAGCCTCTCAATCTCAACACCACCAGCAACCACCATTGAGCCAATAGCAAACAAGAACCCTGGTATTTACACAGTAAAACGTAAATCAGTAAAAAAAAAATTGCAGCTGGAACTTGAGCCTGGAGATATTATACTAACAAGAACATTTGAGTTTGAAAGTTGGTTACCTCCAATTCTGGATGGGTAGTTCCAGATACATCTATAAGAACTGGAGTCAAGTGGTAGAAGTAAGAAAAATTCCAAGAAGCTACATTTTTGAGTAACTCAGTACTAACAACAACAACAACAAATACTTTTACTTTATTTACCGAAGGTGACTACCTTCGTAGTATAGCACTACCTTCGTAATCTACAGCCATTGACATGGTTAGAAATCTGTTCAGCTGAATCACTAGCCACCGGGCTAGTGATCTTCAGCACATATCAGTAGCCCAAGCTCCTTCCCTGGATCTTTCTTCATCCCACCTTACCTTGTCTATACCTTCTGCAAAGTGAACAGAACATTTGCCGCTTGTCATTCAAGACATGTGATGTATTCAAACCACCTGAACATTTCTTTTCACGGTGGATTGAATGCTCTTTTTACGTTTATCATTTTCATATATTATTCGTTTCCTTCAAATTCATTCTGAATTGCCTTAGTCTTTTTGGGTGGTAGCAGTTTTAAGTTTGACAGAAATCTCTCCATCTGCAATCAAAGTTTCTCTGAAATGTCTTCAAATGCAAGGTGGTGCAAAGTGTATAGGGAGGGAGGTCTGGGGAGTACAATAACTAATAAGGTTGGGGTCTGGGTTCAAGAGATTCTTGTTAAAACTTTATGCAATCGGTCTTATCATGGTTTCAGGCGCCATCTTGGTGGGTAGGCAAAAAGAACACAAATGACAGTGTTTGTATGCAATTCCGTTGTCAAAAAAATGCGTGAAGCACTTGTTTCTCAGCAAAATGTTATATTGCTGGTTAATGGTACTAGGCAAAGGGTTCCACTGACAAACTCTAAGGGATTTAGCCGTGCCACAAAACTTTCTCTGGCTTTTTGAATTTTCCATACATTCGTCTGTTATTTTTTCCCAGGAATTTTTCAGCCCGCGGCAAAAAATTACAGACGAATGTATGGAAAAATTAAAAAAAGCCAGAGAATGTTTTCTTGCACGGCTAAATCCCTCAAATTTTGTCAGTGGAACTCTTTGCCTAATACTATTAATTAGCAATATATTTTTTTACTGAGAAACAAGCGCTTCACGCATTTTTTTGACAACGGAATTGCATTCAAACACTGTAATTTGTGTTCTTTTTGCCTACCCGCCAAGATGGCACCTGAAACCATGATAAGACCTATTTGTCTTCTTACTGGTTGTCAATTGAAGATAATTGAATAAAATATAATTTATTTCTCGAATTCTACTAGCCCATGGACTACTGAACATGTGAATTTTACTGGCCCGAGCCCATTTTAACTAGCCTCAGGAAACCGGGCTAGTAGAGATGTCGAACCCTGCATTTGAGTGGAAGCAAGGCTAAAGTGATTTGAAATTGCTTTGATCATCTTCCTGAGGAAGAAATGGTGCAATAACACACCTCAAACCACATTTTTAACCTTCCAAACTTCCATCTTTAGTATCAAAAGTCTAAATTAAAGTACCACACATGCTTTCCCATAATAAGAATGAAAACCATCATAATTTACACTTACCAATGGAAATTCTTGTAAAAATGCTCAAGCTCCATCCTTTCCTATCCAGCCAAGGATAAACAATTTTGTCCATGATGGGAATTAACACCAGCACAAAAGAGACATCCACCAGGGAGAGCCAGGCAGGAACAATTTTTACCTTTAATGGGTTATCAGTAAGTTTCATGTGTAACCCTTGAAGCAAAAATGTTGAATTCATCTGTAAAGATAGCAAGAACACATAAACTTCTTTTCAATTGACTATTGCTCAAGAGAGAATGAAAACCTGTTTGGTTTCATCTATACAAATTACAACCTTTTTCCATAAATGTGTTTAAGTTCCTAATAATATTGCTATGACACTCTCTCCACAAAGTACCGTAAACGTCCGTGTATAAGCCGCATCCGTAGATAAGCTTCACCCCCAATTTAGAAGCGCAGATTTTGGAAAAAAATAAAAACAATAAAGTTTGAAGTTCCAGCAGAGTTGTATTGCTATAAACAATCAAGGATCGACAAACAATCAAGGTTTCGAAACACCGACGCAGAAGTTGTTGCCATCTTTCACATCCAAGACTGAAGAAAGCAAAATTTCATTTGTCGTACCTTCTGTTTCGCTTGAATTTATGACATCTTCAACTTAAAATGCTCTTTTGATCCGATTTTTCAAGATTATCACTTCAGTGTCACTTCAAAACACGCCATAATATTGAAACAAAACGAACGAGTGCTTAGTAGCCAAGCTTTAAATGTGGGGAGGAGTCTGGGACAGAGCCTGGGCGTCCTCTGGGCATCTTGGGCATCATGCATAACACAGAAAAGCATGCGCAAATATGCAATCTCAGTTTCTTTTTCATAAATCAATATTACAACACTACAGGTAATTTATAAAATATAAAAGAACGAGCATTCCTTTTCAAATGTAAAATCTCTCATCTAGCTGTGTGGAGGAATGGAGATTCCTTGTAGGCTGGTGTTTGGTTGTTCGAGTAAAGTGAAAATTAATCGCTTGAAAGAACTCCTGGAGAGCAACATTTGCCGATAAGCACGCGAAGGCACAAACGGCTCCTTTAGGAGCCACCACTCACGAAAAAGTCAATGAACAACAGCAACACACTCTCAGTTTCTTTTATGTTTATTTCTTGACAACTTACGAAGTTTATGAATATTAATAGGATGTTTGAGAACTCCAAACACAGATGTATCCGTGGATAAGCCGCACCCTTGATTTTGGGCTTCAATTTTGTGAAAAAAAGTGCGGCTTATACATGGACGTTTACGGTACTTTGAATTGGTGATAATTTCACTTAAATAATCCCAAATAATAAAAATTACAACTGCAGGGGACAAAAAGGCCTTCCTATGGGAGGCAGGGGATGTGTGAACATTTGCCCTGTAATGGTGAGGGTATTGGTCTATAGACTAAGAGATGCTCTAAGAGAGCTACACAAGACATAAATTAATTGTACCTGAAAATAAATTGTCCAGTATGGAATGAGGATGGCAAAAATAACCATAACCCTGCCAATTGTTTTCACTTCCTCTACATCAGTATCCAAATAGCTTCCACCATATTTTATCATGGCATGATCAAGCCAGCTCTTCATAGGTTCTTCTTCAGGGTAATAGCGACTACTGCTGTCCCTAAAATTGCTAATGAATATTTCCTTATGTCAGAAGGAGCACCTTCAAATTAATAAGCTGACAATAATTATTTTGCATAGACGAAAAAGACAAAGGAACAGTTGGGTGATTAAGTAAACAAAACTGAGACCTCTGCAAGGCTCGCCTGCATGCAGACGTCTCCTATTTCCTTTGTTGCACGCAGAAAAGGGACTTCTGCGAAACAGTGTCGCTGTACCCCAACACAACATTTTCCCCAAGATTTCCAGCTATTCAGTCAGCCTGTTACTCGGCCACTGAACCTTGACTTGCACCAGTCTCATGTTCATTTTCAGACTCTTCAGCTACTCGCTTATTGATTGCAGGTCTAAATGGAGAACTGGGAATTATGCATGTAGAATGTGTGGAGAAGACCTTGACAAGTGTTGAAGATAGCGTTAACGAGGAGCCATGATCGTTCGGCAAAGAGGAAACGGATTCGTCTATGAGAATTCGCTTCTCAGGAGAAGCCGTTGCTCCTGCTTTAAAAGATTTGCGAGGGTAGTCTTCGGAAATCTCCTCATCGATTTTTTCCAAGTCGTTGCATAGTCTACTTTGCTTTGGTAGTTTCATGAAACACCGTTTACACTGAAATATAAACTTATGTTGGATGCATAGTGAACTGAAGAGAAAGAATTTCTTCATAAACATTAAATGCTCTGTGAGCTTGCACAAGATTTCTGTCGCTCAACTTTTCGATGGCTTAAAAACGTAGTTAACATTGTATGTTTTGATCCATTTTAAATGGACAACTCCGCTAAATTTGAGCAGCATAATGCATGCATACATTATGAGATCTGTTTTAGATAATGACCAATCAGAATTTGCTCAAACAAAGACCACTATCTGGCTACCAATCACAGTTCTTTCCCAAGATCCTGGGAAAACAGCAGGATACTGGAACACAATTAGCGACGCTGTTTCGCAGATGTCCCTTTTCCGTGTGCAATAGAAATAGGATCTCGATGTCTGCAAGCAGGCTACTGCAAGACAGTAATGAATGGCGTGGTACTGAGGGTTTGTCTGGACATTTTGGGTTAGATGCCCAGCTTGGAATCGCTAGCTACTGTTGGTATAAATTATCTCAGTCTGTTTCAAAAGTTACTGACAACCACACAAGCACAAGTGCAAGGATCAAAATTTTTCCTTTTCCTTGTGCTTGCACTAATGCTTGCATTCCCTTGAGTAGTATTCGGTTTCACTTGCATAAGCTACTTATGCTTATGTCGCTAGTGAAAACCAGGCTTAGAAAATTTATGCTAGCTGGAAATTGTGTAGCCTGCATCGCATACATAATCTAACCCCAGGTAGCAACGTCTGTGATGCAGCGCAGAATTCCCTGTTCTGAACCCCCAACAAACTCAATGAATTACTGGAAGTGCATTTTATTTAGATTTCTTTTCGTCTTCCTTTGGCTATTGATAATGGCTTTTGTCGACTGGCCAATCATAGCACGCACTCCAATTCTGGTACACAGAACAAGGAATTCTGCACTGTTTCACAGGCGTTTAGTTACTAACCTGGGTTAGATTACATCTGCGATGCAGGCTGGAAATTATGCTAGTAACTCAGCGACATTTTCCATTCCATTATCATTTTTTCATTGTCATGTTCTTTCTCAACAAAAGTTGTGAGGTACAGCAAAGGAGGTAGAACTGGTCAGGACATCATGATGACATCAGAAGGGCAGGAAAAACTTGCAAGTCTGCCAGAAACTGTCAGCTTGATAAATACTAGGTAATGTGCATAATCAGTGATAGACTATAACAAAATGAGCTTCCCGATACTTAACTAGGTGAAGGATACATGAACTACTGTAGTTAATAAGGAGTGTTGCGTTCCCATTGGGCAAGTAATACAGAATTTAAGAGGGGACCAGTGACAACTGAAATTTACTGGCCTACTGGGCAAGTGGTTTTCAAATTGTTTTTTTCCTTTCCTGCTCAGGAGAGAGGGTGAGAATGACCGCATAACAGCACTAGGGGTGAGGCCTGAGGGCTGAAGAGTGGGAGGGGGGCTGAAGAGCGGGAGGGAGGCTGAAGACGACTTGGAGAAGGACTGTCAAGGAATAAAATAAAACAAGGCAGGATGAGCAAACTAGAATATGGCCAAAATGATGGCACAAAATGGACAGGTTGGACAGACAACCTGATAAGTCATAAAAAAATAATGCCCTTTATGTTATGGAGAGAGATGACTATAATGATAATCTTTTTCTCCAGGGCTGATTATTCACAATTAAGCTTAAAATTGACCATCCTTGATCACTTGGATTGAGAACATGCACTAAAGTGATAGACTGAAAATTAGTTATGACTGAAATATGAGTTAAAATACTCCAGATCTGCCTGGCTTCAGGAATCTGTGCAGCTTCATTGTGATAGTAACTATTTGTAGCAGCCTAGTCCCCAGGCATTCCCTCTTTCCCATCTTGTCCGTGTGAAGTCTGGAAAGGAGTTGGCGAGAGAATGCCTAGCAAATATTGCCAAAATACCCCTGATTTTAGTGCAAAAAATTCCTGGTTGGAATTTACTAGTTTCCAGACCATATCTTGTGAAAGCTTACCGCCAATGTGACAAATCCATACAATGGAAGATGGAAGTGTCTTCAAACGACGGTAAGTTCTAACTTTTTGGAATAACCTTTTTAGCCTGTTATTTTGCGTTGCTTTTCCGTACAAATTTCTGTCGTGTACATATTAAAGTTACATGTACTTCGCTGCACATTTTTTTATTGTGAGCATAATTTTTGTAGATTCAGACAAGTGCGATGTGGACACCCATCCCTTGTGCAGCAACCTCAAAGGTATATTATGCCTTTATTGTAACGTACGATCTCGTGCATATTTCAGTGTTGGATCTGGCAGTATTTGCTAGGCATTGTGGGCAAGTCTCTCTCGGTGACGTCACCGCTGACAGTTGGGTTTGACCTTAGGTTTGACTGGGCCGAGAATGTCTGGGGACTAGGCTGTATTTGTAGTATTTCAGCCATGCCCATCATACCTTGTGGCTTCTTCCTTTTTCCTGAGCCTTGCTTCTTTAATAATATCATACATTTTCTTCAAAATGTGACCAGAAGGGGGATGACAGAAATAACGTGATCTACGTATACAGAAAGTGACACTTGCCAAAACAATGCAACCAAACAGAATGCCAAACCCTGAGGCGAAGGTTCTTTCCTGCTCAATATATGCGATGCCAGAGTAGGCTGCAAAAGAGGCAACGTTGATACTCCAATAATACCAGTTAAAAAATTGTCGATAAGTGGCATCATCTTTTGCTTGTAGCTGGTCTCCACCGAAGGCAGTGACGTTGGCTTTATATGCTCCCTCCCCAACGGATATCACTAACAAGCCTAGAAGTACCAAGGGCCTATACACAAGCGGCCCTGCATTGAGTACTTGTAATTTGCTATCGTCACGTTCTGTTATCAGAGCTGAAGCAAAAACCATTCCGACTCCAACGATGTAGATAAGAAGACTCCCCCATACTGCGTTGAAACGGCCAATGTACGAGTCTGCAACTATCCCGCCAACTGTCGACATCAGCCAAGCCAATCCAGTGAACGTGAAAACTATCCCAATCGATGCCGACTGACTGAAGTGGGTCTCGTTTATAAGAAAGAGGAGCAAGTTTGCCAGAATACCGTAAAACGTTATTCTTTCGAGAACAACAGTTAGAAGAATGCAGGTTAACGTAAACTTCGAGCCCTGTGATCGTTTCTGAGATGGCAGATGCCCTTGAACAGTTGACTGCTGAACGCGTTCGCTGCTTTGGCTGCGTGATGCAGAAATTGATCGCATTAAAGGAGTTTTTTCGAGCCCTGATGAAAATGATGAACTAGAACCCATTTCTGATGGAGGGAAATTTCTGAGACTCATTGGTTTCGATAGTGCCTTAGACGGAACTCAACGACCTGAACTACATATAGTGAAGGAGGTGCGCGCACTTTTCCCACTGGTGATGTGATTCCTGGCTCGTCCCCAGTCGCTCGCGATCGATTATTAAGGAAAGCGGGACGAAGGGAGTGATGGGAAGGGAAGGCTCTTTCCTTCCCATCACTCCCCGCTCGCGCTCCGCTAGATCCCAGCATTCCCCACTCACGCTTCTCGCTCGTCTCCAGCACCACGCGTTAAAAGTCCTTTTTCCCACTAAGCCTTGGAAAGCCTGTGGAGGAGGCAGATGTGATTCACATTTCACTCCAACAGGGTGTTCCTTTCCGTCTTCTGTTGCGAATTCCCCGAGGGGTCCAGGATGGTTTTCACGTCGTTGACAAATATAATACATGAACGGGCGCGGGAAATCTCGTGGGTTGCACAAAGTCAATTTTGTTTTCTGATTGGTCGACAAGTCAACATCTTTCTCGTGATTGGTTACTTGCGGACTGGAAGTGAGTGAGCCTTGCCAAGTACAACGAAAAAGTCGTTAAGGTTTCAAAAGAATGAAGTAATCTTCAGAGAAAGTGCAAAGGAAGGTGAATTGTTAATGTACCTCATTACAGGACAGTAACGGTCTACAAGGTGCTTTGCTACATGTACTTCTTGAAGGTAAGTGGTTTCATAGCGCTGAGTTGCTTAATGCTTGTTCATTTTTTCTTGTCTGCATGTAAATGATGTTATAAATGATCCTATGTGATTTCTGTTCTTAAAATACCCCCCTACCCGGCCACCAGAACAATTTCAGTGTCAATTTGTAAATTTATAGAACGATGGCTGACGAGTTGTCATTTTTTAAAAACCCAGTTCACACTTGAGCGTATAAGAAGAATCGAGTGGAAACAAGACCCCAATGAGGTCAACTCAAACATAAACAAAATTAAAAGCATCTTCCTGGAGGAAGATGATGTTTCAGCCTGATGTTTTCTTTCTAATTGTTGTGCTAGTCACTAGTGGAACGCGCATATGCATGAAATAAGCACAAGATATCAAAATCTTTACCCTGGTAAATTTATGTATTCTCATGATAGCCACTTGCTTCCTCTCAGCTTTTCCGATTTTATTTTACATGCCAATCAGGTAGATGGTTATAACACACGTAGCTCTAATCGATTCTACATTCCTTTCTGTCGTATTAACATAAGGAAGTTTTCTGTTATCTAACAAGGTACTTTATTATTAATCGTTTAATAGATATACTCCTAAAACAGTATACACTATACTAGGAGTTATAAAAATAAATAATATAAAATAAAATAATAAATAAATAAATAATAGTTATGGATAAAAAAGAAAATTATTTACTATGTCAAATCTTAAAATAGGTATCTACACTTTAAAATAACTGTTTACATGATTTATCTACACTAAAATTTAATATCATAAAAACCTAATCATTCATCTTATGATCGGCATTATACCATCAGTGAAGGGGGAATATCAGTGGTTACAGGTAATTTATTCCAGGCTACTATTGAACTTGGGTAAAACTAATATTTATAAACATTACAACTGGACTGAATATGGCGAAAGGGAAATACATTGGGGCCTCGAGAAGCCCTTGTTAGTGGACATACTTCAGATGGAAGGCAGATACCAACTAAACCTTGTTGTATTTTATAAAACATTGATAATTGGTACGAAAGTCTGCGATGTTCCAGAGTGTCCCAACCAAGCTGTTTTAACATGGAGTAATATGACTAAAATTTGAGTAGTCTCTAAAAACAAACCTTGCTGCTCTATGCTGAACTAGTTCAATTTGGTGAATATTCCATTTAGTATACAGGTTCCACACAGAGCAAGCATACTTCAGTTTAGGACACACAAGGGTCGTGTATGCCTTAGATTTGACATCCATGGAACAATCCGACAACACCCTTCTCAGAAGGCCAAGCATGCTATTAGCCTTACTACAAATATTATCACAGTGTCGATTCCAATTAAGATTATGAGTTATAGTAACTTCAAGATATTTGGTGGAGGCTGATTTAATGTATCACTCCACGTACAGTAATATATTCCTTTTATTTCTTTTGTGACTAGGGAGCCCAGGTTTTATAAGCCTCTTGTTTTCTTCTGGATCCCTTGCCAGTTTATTAGTAGTACATTATCAATGTATTAAATGCTGTTTTTTATTGGCTAAATAAATGATCTGAACTGAACTGAAATTACATTAAGCTTCTCTCAAGCCGATTCACACAAAAATTCTTGACACACTTGTGTTTATTCATGGCTTATCACACAAGTGAAGTAGACTTGAGTTTGAATCCTTTTTGAATTAATTATACACCCATTCAATTGCAGCCAAGTTTTAAAGCATTAATCCACATACCACACCTTATGACACAACAAGATGAAACACCTGTAATGTGGTCTATTTATAGTAACAACAACTTTTATTGTCATGTTTCAAAGCCCAGCAAAGCTGAAACGTATCTCAAATTCTAAACAATTCTATAATATGTACATCCACTTTCTATCAATTTATAACCTAAACATTTCAGGCATGAAGTGTCAAGATAAATAACAAAGAGTATTCTTTGTACAGAGCTGGACTGAGTGAACAATCAGTTCTTAGTTAATTTTGAGCTACATAATGATTTTATTCAGCCTGCTGTTAACTACTTCTGTTTACTGCCCAGCCACATAATTAGGAAACTTAAGCACAGACATCCATGAATCTCAGAGAGCAACCAGAAGTTCAATGTTCCTTTTTGTTTTTTTTTTTTTTATCACCAAGGACTGGACATTTCTTGGTTTTGTGTATGGTGGCTAATATTACAGTGCAATAGTATCAGAATGCACCAAAAACAAAAATAGTCAATTTCCAGTTACCATCTGTAACCCATGAACATCTGAAATATTATTTTCCCTCTTTGTGTATATGTAGTAATACCAAGCAATATGAATGAGACCAAAGGTGGCTTTTAACATTCTGGTCAAGATTGAGTTGTCATTGATTATTACTATTTATATAATAACCAAATCAATGCATGCGCTCTGATTGGTCAATCAGCCATGGTTTATTGTGCCCGTAAACTCATGGAAATTTCACGTGTCTTCTGAATTATTATACAGAAGCAATAGAACACTCGAAGAATTCGTAAATCACGAGCCTACAGCTCGTGATTTACGGATTCTTCCAACATCCTGCATGGTTTATCAGCCTATAAACCATAGAAAGTTGTGGTCTATATTGCTTAACTAGTAAATCAAAATTATATAGAAATAAGATATCAACATGATACTGGTCTAAATTTGCAGATTACGTAGCCACAAATGTTTGATGTTTCACTGTATAAACGGGAAAAACATGAATTAAATGCCAGGGGGTACAGACACTGACAACAGTTCAGTACCTCTTATGGACTCTTGAGATTGGTTACACAACTGAGAAAACAAAGCCCTACTATCCAAAACTATTAAAAATACTTAGAAGAAATCAGAAAAAAAGCTAACAAAACTAAAAATTACCATTATACAATTAAAAATTTGCCAGCTATCTTATTTAAAAATGAAGGGACCATCATGTCAAAAATGAGCATACCAACAAATGATCACTGAAACAAGACACCACTGCAAACAGTATACCATGTAACTGCATCATTATTTTAAAGGTAGGCTTTACAAAAGTCGTCTTAATTCTTAACTCTTTTTACAAGCATTCACAACATAACTACCTTATTACACTTTATTTTCATGTTCTTTAATTTAGCGATTTTGAGCAGGTCATATTTTGTGACACTTTATTTTCACAACTTTGTTAAATGCGTAGGAACTGAGTCACTTTACTTCCCGTTATGCCAATGAACAAAATGATAAATGAAAGAAATAAACTGTCTTCCACTGACACAAAACTTCACTGATGGCTATTTCATACATGGTCATACGTTTTATGCGGGTTTCAAAGAAGCCATTGAAACGTTTTAAGTCTCTCAATTATAAATGGTTTTCAGCGACTGCACAAATGAAATACTGAAAGAACTTGAGGCAGAGGAGACTGATGACGAGGACGATGAGGAAGGCATTGAATAAATAGTCTCAGGACAATAATCAATGGGATTCAAAGGTTTATGAATGATCACTTAATTTTCGCACATGCTAATTTTTGTGAGAAAATCCCAAATTAAAGTGGGGTGAAAATAAAGTGTAATAAGGTACTCATAAGAAAACTTGCTCACATGGTACACAAAATGAACAGAAAATACAAATGGATTGAAAGTCATTTGCCTTTGTGGTTCTAATGCCCTAATTACATGGAGGCTGGGTGTCCTGGGTAGCAAAAGCCATTGTCCTACCCAAGCTCAATGTAGCCCAGCTCTACATGTAAAATTTCCAGCTGACCCACTTGTGCTACGTTAGAGTCACTGATGTGTGTCACAGCATGTGAAGACAAGCTTCTCTTAAAGAAATGCTCCAAAATGGTGCTCTGTTCTGGATAATCGAGGTCATCTGCTGGGTTTCATTAATTGTAGAAACAAGAGTGTATAGGATTTAAGGGCCTGTTTACATGGAGGGAGGGTTCCCTGGCTAACCGAGTTACCTGGCTAGGAAGGTTAAAACATAGCCCACCTTAACATGCAACTTACCTAAGCAGGATAGTCAATGGGCTCTCTTTAGAGCCGCTAATCACAACAACAAGATGGCAGACAAAAGAAACTTTTTTAACAGTAAGTTCAATTTTTTTGATTGCTTGTTCCGTTAGTGGCTGCTTTTTAGTGTGTAGGGTTGTTATTTTGCGCTCTGGTAATTGATCATTGTCACCAGGGGCAGTTAACTTTAAAAGCTGACCTGGAATATGTCGCTGCTTTCACGGTCTTCTCACCTCAACTAGCCGGGATAACCCAGCATGAACCGTTTACATGGCAAAAAGCTGGCCCACCTAGAAGGGTGCCCTGGGCTAGTCGACAGGGTGCCCTTGGAAGGCGGGTTACCCTGTCTAGCATGTAAACGCATCAATACATTTTCTAAGAAAAGAAAAGTTGGCCCTCCCAGAGTAGCTCGGTTAGCCGGGACACCCTCCCTCCATGTAAACAGGCCCTAAAAAAGGCACCAATGAGATCTTTTATTCCAATGTCTAAACTTTTATTCCGATGTCTAACCTTTTAGAAATTTGCTGGAAAAGGTTGTCTGTATTTGAAGACAGCTTTCTATGTCAAAACTAGAAATAACATTCATTGTCAATTGTAGTTAATTGCTTTGTTAAAAATTACTCAAAGTTTGATGAAACCTTGCCAAAAGAGTTTGCCCCAAAACAGAGAAATAATCCTTAACAGATAAAACAGATTCAGAAAATTAAAATATGGGTGTAGACAAAACATGGACCCTCCTTTCTGGACCCCCACCCCCTTCTGGACCCCCTAATAATAATAATAATAATAATAATAAAATGCTAAAAAAAATTACTTTTCGCTTTGGATTTCAACCTCAGTTGGTTCATTGATAATTACAGACAGTATTATAGTAATTGTGAACAATACCTCCGCCAGTTGCCATTTTCATCCCATTTGGCTGACTTTGCCTTGCTGATCTTTGTTGTTACCAAATACTTTACAATTTTCTCACAAAGGTGATTAGATAACTGGCTTTCGAAGAACGTGAAATGAGCTCAAAAACTATCCTTTTTTGTTTGGATTAGAATAACACTGTGGCAAAAAGGTGAGCAATGTTTTCTTCCATGCTGGCAAAATATAGTCGAAAGGTTGCTCTGAAATATCGTATAGCCGTCAAATCCACCGAATGTTGTGGCATCAGACATGATGGAGTGAAATATGATGATTCTGGCTGCCTTGCACATGACATAAATCTGCCACCGATAAAATAATAATTTCCACATTCTCCAAAAGCCAGTTGAATAAAGCCAAACAGCAATTTGCATAATTATTTAACTTCTATCTAACCTTTAGGCAAAAATTCTAAAGTATTTGGTAACAACAACAGCAAGGCAAAGTCAGTGAAATTCAAAGCAAGTCTTTCACGGGATGAAAATGGCAACTGGCTGTAGTAGTATTCGCGATTACTGTAATACTGTCTGAAATTATCAACAAACTGGCCGAAGTTGAAATCCAAAGAGGACTATTTTTTTTTATCATTTTATTATTTTTCAACAGATAAATCGAGGGGTCCAGAAGGGGGTCCACGTTTTGTCTACACCCAGAAAATATTCCAAAATCATTTTGCATGTAAGTTTTGAAAAATATTCAAAAAGATAGGTTGGTGGATGAGTGACCCTGAAGTGAGTGACCTGTTAAACAGTTGAACATGCTAAAATATAGCTCATCTATCCAAGCCACCTGATCAAGCAAACCAGGTGGCTTGGGTATGGTAGTGAGCAGTCCAGCACATTTGTGCATTTTGTAAAGAAATGCACAAAAAGTTAGCCTGCCTAGGCAGTTCCTTTGGCCACATGACTAGGCTAAGGCTGACTAAACAAACTGGCTATTTAAGGGTAAAAATATGTTCAATATACTAATAGCTACTGCAAACAAGGATACCAGCAAAGATGGAGGAGGAAAAATGTGCTGTATTGATTTGTGCCATTGCCCCTCAAGTGGCATCAAGGTACTAACAAACATTGGCCTAGTCTGAGTATCAAAATAAGGGTAGTCCTTTGGTAACTAATATTAGAACAACCCAAAATTATTACACATCGTCCTTTAATAAATAAAAAAAATCCAATAAAACTTGTTAAATATTAAGATCCACTGACATGCATACATGTGCATGTAAATGATGTCAGACCTGTTCTTCCCTCACCTCCTCTGCATGGTCTAACAAGATGACTACCACTTTCTGTGATTCTTCTGATTGGGAAGAGTCATAGTGAACTGTTCTGTGAGGATGGACTTTACTACTTCCATCAGAAATACCACTGTTATTTATTGCTTTACCTTGTGACCCCAGACTTCTGTCACTGGCATGAATACTGTGATGATTGTCAAGTACCTCTCTCCTGCTGCGCTGGCATGCAATCTTACAAGAATTACGCTTTTCCCATGGTGATTCCATTGTAGCATTAAAAATGTTATGCAGCTGTGATGAATCTAGGCAATATTCATTTTCTTTATGTGTTCTGACATTGGTTGAGATATTATCTGCCACAGCTTCTTGTTTAAACTGAGAGGTTTTGGAGCCAGTTCTGTGATGAAATTCACCAGCATGATTTGGTTGTGTTACTGATTTAAGTTCTAAACAAGTATGTGTCCTACCAGAGATTGCAGTTCCCTTTGTGGAAAGGTGTTGGTTGTTAGATAAATGTCTATGGCTCCTTTGAATACTTTTGATAAAATGTACGCTGCCATTCTCATCATTACCTCTATTGGCCAGGGTAGCACTTTTGAGAAACACTGCATTCTGTACTGTACCATTTGGCACAGTATTGTCTTGAGGTGACTTTGATTTGAAAGCGGATACCACACAATTGATTGTGAACACTAAAATAATAATACAAAGAAGTCCCAGGAGAGTGAAAAGTGCAATCTCCAATGTTGAGAAGTCCTCCCTGCCAACCTTGACAGAAATATTGTCCAACGTCACACTGTCATTCCCAGTTGGTTGCACCACTGTACTGGTAGTCACACTAGGCATTCTTGTTGTCCATCTGCCGTTTGGAGTATAACGTTCTTCAGTAAAGTCTGGTAATACCGTAACAGTTGCTGCAGGGTGACTACGTCTCCTTATGTAATAGCATGTGTGCTTTCTTGATAGACGGTCAAATGAAGAGTAGAACATTTCCACCTGAATTGGAGTTGTCCTGAGTATTAGGGAGATGTAATATACCACAAGACATCGTGCTGGTTTTGCTAGTTGTTTGTAATATTCTGATAACTGTGGTGGAAACAAGTCTTTTGCTTTTTCGATTTTATTCAAAGTCCACTTGTTTGTTTTAGTTAGTGGTTTCGTAATGTTTTTCCGCTGTCCACTCAAACTGACAGCTATAATGTTAGCATTAAAGATTTCCTGTAGCTCTTTCTGTTTCTTTGCTGCCAGAGCAAGTACAATCTTGTAAGTTGACCTCATCTCCCTTAAGCGATTGGATTCTTTTTTCACTTTTAATCTAAATAAAACTGAAAATGTCTTGCTGCCACCATACACCCCTGCTATGACAAGTTGTGTGCTGTCTATCACTTCCTTGTTTTCTGCTAAATACTGTGAATTACTACCAGGACCCAAAACCGTTTCTTTTTGAGCTCTTTCTCTTTGATATTCCAAAACAGTCTTGTAAATGGCAGGCCCTTTTTCTGACAAGCTCATCAACCATTTTTTCCTGTCTCCACTGGACAAGTCCACAGTAATATTAACTGGAGGAATTGAAGGTATTAAGTGGTCAATGTTTATGTCTGCACAATTCTGTGGTAGGCTTCCAAAGGGCAAAAGTTTTGCCACTTCATTTTGGGCTTCACTGACAGACAAGGTCAGAGTGCCAGATCCCAGATGCCTCCTCCCTTTAAATTTGTAAGTCATAGCAATGGTATTCATGATGTGGCATTTAAAAGGTGAAGGGAGTGTCTCAAAGAGTTTCACCAGTTCATGGTCAATGATTTTGAACACTTTTCTTCTGTTGTTGACACTGCAGAACATATTTACTTTTGAATTATTCAAAGGACAGCTTACATTAAGGGCATTTTTCATCTCTGTGAAGTTTGAAAGAATTGCAGCGATATCTGGCAAACTACAAAAGGCTGCCTTGGATGCAGTTTTGAGAAGTTCACACTGAGTTAACTCAGGCAGCCAGAAAAACAAGATTGTCATTTCCTTCCTGAACCTTGTAGTGACTACATCATGCAAGTTTGCTGATGTTATGTTGTATTTAGGATCTGCTATTTTACCGGTTTTCCTTCTTTCAGAGAGTTGTTTAAGGAATTTGACTGCTTTTTCATCAGCATTTGGGTCATCTGTGTTGTTTGAGGTATCTTCCTCATAGGCATTTTGTGAAAACCCTAGAAAGAAAGCAAGATGGAAATAAATTCATCTGCAATACATCTTCTTACTATATCAACTCTAAGCTTGGTTGATTTATGCCGCTCATTGACAATTAACATGAAATATTTGCCTACTGCACTGTCATAAAGCACTGATAGATAAAAAATGCCACCACTATAAGATATGTCTCTTATGCTTTCTAGTTTCTAAACACAGAAGAACCTCACAAAATGATTGTTTAAATACCATCTAAAAGTCCAACACATTCTTAATAAACAAAATGAATTCAAATATTCATTAAAATCATATTCATCTATAATGAGTTATAATAATGAAAGGTCAGTATATTAATCTAAAAAATGTAACATTCAGTGACATTCTTACTTGAATATTATTGTCACCAAGGCAAATAAACAGGTAAATTATACAGGTTAACTTGACGAAAACTTCAATTATGAAGAAACGAGTTTTTTCGACCTTATAAAACAAACACACGTATCTCTCCTAAACAAATGTTTTGTTGGAATAGATGTACATTTCTGTACAGTTGTTCTGCAGATAAAAGTGACCCCTAATTGAACAAATCCTCTGTTTTAAAAGTGTCGACTTTGGCAACGGAATGCTTGAGTGATGCAAATTATTATTTATAAACACTACCCAAGAAACAAAGTTAATCGGTTTAAAAGGTTAAATACATCGGCAACAGTCGGTAAATAATAGCACTGATTAATTTATTGCAGTGAAACAAAAGAGCAGGACTACTTAAGCAACAAACATCTCTTTCTGCTCAAATCAGTTTGCTGCTGTTCAGATTGGCACGGTAAAGTTTGTCTTAAAGAAAAAGTGAAACACTAATAAAAGTTGAACGCCAGCCAATGTCAAGGACTGAAACATCGTTCAAGATAAATCGGCTTCCAATTGTATCACCTTATCTTACTAACCCCTCTGAAATGATTTTATCACAGAAAAAGGATTAAGTGGTGCACACATCACGCACAATACGTACTGACAGAGAATCGGACAGAACCAGTCATACGGTGCTGTTTTGTTTGAACCTTGTTCAAAATTAACGCGCGCGAAAATTTTTTAGTTGATTCTTTTAAACATGAACAGTACAAATTTGCATCAAAATAAGCAAGTTTATCGTTGGGTGGGGTACAACTCGAACGTTATCACACTTACCTAATCTGATTAGAAACAGCAGCAAAAGGAAGGAGCGAAGGCAAGAATTTTTCAATTCCAGCATAACGTTTTACCTCGAGATACCTGCAAAGAACAAAACAGCTCAGCATTAATCTTTGTACTTTTTATGCTTTCAACAAATCCGCAGCATTCAACAAATGCTAAACCCATTAGCGAAACCTTCCTTCCTTTCACACCGGAAAGAGGCTAAACGTAACAACAAAGACATCAGCATCTGGTCTTTACGATCGTGGGTAGGAGTTTCCATCATTATACACAGGATGAGATACCACTATCAGCGATAAAGGAAAAGCGAGATGAATATTTGCAAGCTTCAAGATCGTGAAATTAAAACCCAGTAACCTCTTAACCTATGGACAGTGGGCCATGAACAACCATATTTAAAATTGCGTGATGAATATATATAAACATAATTGGCACTGCTAACATAAAAACTTCTCTTTGAGTAAATTCTATTCTCTCTACAAATAATGTTGTACGCCCTTCATGTTACAATTCTCTCGAGATTTGTTTCATCTAAAGGCCGAGCTATGGTGAACCAAAATCTGTACGTTCAGTACGCTGTGGCAACACTAAATAAAGTGGGGACTCGAAAGGTCGACCAGCAATGAAATAAAAAATGACTAGTCTTTCCCACCGGTAGAGAAAAAACTAAGGGTATGCAATATATGACGGAAAACGGACGAAATCTTGACAACAAAGAATCTTTAAGAAGCACTCTCATTCAGAGCCGTCATAAAAAAATGTGTTGTTGTTTTAACACAAAACCTGCTACCGAGAGCATAGAATATCAGTACATACTTTACATGTATCATAGATACCCTTTTAATATGTAACCAGTGTGCACAATAAAAAGACGGCAGGATAATATACAGAGAGGACGGGATACGCACTGACGTTGGACAATAGAAAACTCGCTAAACGGCCAGACAAAGCAACATTCAGTAGTAGCGGGATCTCCCTACAAGCAGATTTCGTATAAGTTTCACTGGGAGTTACTCCTCCCGAACTGGATAACTGAATTCAAGGCTAAAACACAAATCGTTGTTTGGATCGACCACAGATTCCAACGCATATCCCTAAATAAAACTTAGTTCGTTATTGGTCTTATACAATGCCCACTGAAGCTGTCCTGTGAATTTGGCCACCATTTAAGGAATGTGTCTATGGATTTTGCGACATTTTTATGGTCCAGTGAATGTTATACTCTTTTCCAAAGGCCAAAACGTCAAATTTTCGATCATACCGTTCGAAGTAAATAGTAAATATGGCGGTGATTCGACTTCATGGCGCTCGTTTTCGAGCCTACTTGTCGGTATGCGACCAACTCGGGTATTTAAATCATCTACTATCCCTTAGATAAATATCAAGGCCTAAGCAGCCATAACTACCTTATGAGCAGCCTTCAAGAAACCCAAAATCTGCGAGGGTTATGTGTTAGCAAGTCCCACATCTTTCGCCCGGTATGCATCCATAATTCACACTATTGGCAGCTACAATAGCTTTGGCCACTTTGACGTAGACGTTAATTGAATTGATTAGGTTTGATTGACAGGACCGGATAGGGTGACGGATGCTGGGTGTGTGACAAGAAATCACGACAACGTTTTTTTTTTTACTTCGAGCGATTGTAACGATTGAGTGATTGCCCTTGAAAATGCTTGTTTGAGACACAACAATCAGGCCTCTTTCTTCATCGAGTGGGTTGTACAAAAAATGTTAAGTCGTCCTATTCGTCGGTGTATAAATCGCTTTAACGATCACTTGTTTGATTTTGATCACGTAGAAACCATATTCATCCTTTTTATCGTTTGGATCGGAATGGTGCGGATTACTTTGTGGAAAAATATTTTATCAGAGATAGATATACAGATGGTGGCCACTGCCCTATGCCCTCGGCGGTATAACTTATACCACAAGTGATCACAAGAGGTGAGATAGGAATCAAGCTACTGAAACTTAAACCCTGAATTTCCTTCTCGCTTGAGGCGTTTTACAAGCTATCACGCTTGATCCCGACAAGTGCTTCATAGTTTACCAGAGTGAGGCGCTTTTTGCTGTTGTTTAAAACTCTTTTACTACTGTTGTTTCGTACCGAAAGCTCAACCGTAAATCTATGTTACCTTTTCTTTAAATAGGTTCCTAATTTGTTCATTGATATTTAAAGATGTTACTTGACTCGCAGATTTTGTTGATAAAGTAGATTTCACGTCGCTCAGGATTTCCTTGCTTTTATCGGAACTTGGCAGCTCATTCTAATGTCCACGTCAGGCAACATGTTCAGTTCGAATAATCTTCGCACTTTTATCTTCAAGAACTCGAACTGCAACTTAGTTCATCTGAGTAGTTTGCTCGTGTATCACGTACGAATAGAACGCCAATTACTGCCTTCAAAAATACCCCCAAAAAGAGCGATTAGATTTCTCATGGCTCCATGAGGTCTGGCTATCTCACGGCTTTATCTGACTCAACTTTCCGCTTTTGTTCCAATTTTTTATATCTCTTGTAGGGAATTTCAGTGATGCTTTGTTCAAAGTCCGCATTTCCGGGTTTTTTTTTCTGTATATCATTTAAAATATAGGGTGGTAGTGGGTTTTACCTACTGAAAGAACTTTTAAACTGCACCGACTCGAGTGTAAATTGAAAGTCTCCAGAAAAAAGATTGTGATCTCGGATAAAACAATGGCATGTGCTGACAGAGACGTTCTAAATTCAAGAACTTTGTTTTGAGAAGTGGGCGTCGTATTCTAACGAGAGTAGAAAAAGAGATATGCTGGTTTAATTTCACAGACAAACTTAGACAAAAGCTCCCTTGTGTTTCAAAGCAAGCAAGAAAGCTTAAGCTTCGCGCTGAGCTTCCGTTATCTACAAACAGCTTCCAGTGAACTCCACTTAAAGGGTCAGTGCTATCACATTTATAGCCAGAGCCGAAAAGAAAGTATGAGAATTATGTTACCCACCGGAAAAATATATTTTTTTTATCTTTGTAATACGAAAGAACACTTTGAACCTGGAAAATGTGCCAACATGACATAGACCTTGAATACGTGAACACTGACGAAAAGAGTGATGAACAGTACATGAAGTCAAGAAACGCTCTTTTCGTGTGTGGAATTCCGTCGTGTGGAGGGCAGCTGCTTAACCCTAATAACAAACCTGAAAGTACGTCACCGGCGAATTCTAATCCTTTCATTCAAAAACTTGATCCAGGGAAGCCAAGCTTAGTGTAAAAATAATTCTTTGGTTACGTTGTGGACCTTGGTGTGATGGCCTCCTATCACGGAAGTGGCTCAGATATGAAACGGGTGCGGTGAGATCGATCTGTTTCCGCGATTCTAACACTCCTTTCCTTTCTTTCTTTTTATCATTTTTTATTTGTCGTGTTGTTCATTCAATTTGTGAGAACATGAAAAAAGACCATGTTCACGATCACTTGACACAAGCCTATCAATCTTCCTTCCTGAGAAGGGAGAGAAAACGCCTACTCAGGTTTGGGGAAGGGCGGGAAACAAAACGGTGTCACGGATGCAGTCTTAAACAACGCCCCTTCAGTCCAGTAACAGGCTAATGAAACAGTGCTTTACTGTACAGCTGGGGCAAATTACCTCATATGAATTTAACGATGCATGCACTTTATTAACGCGATTTTAAAAAAATGGCGTTAATTTAAAACAACTTAATTTACGTCGATGTTAATTTAAATCACACTATTTCACATCATCGTTGTTTTACAGCACCTTTATTTCAATGACAAAACTTCGTCTGCTCATAGGGAGTCACCATCTGACAGTCGTCTTTAAGAATTGAGTTCAAAATGTCAGTTTCGACTGGTCTTCGAATTGATCCGTTTCCCCGAGGGGATAGCTAACTTCTTCAGTCTTTCTTCTTGAAGTCTCCATGGCCCGTTCAGTCATCCTTCCAGTGCATAGTGAGCTAACAATGACTGGAAATGCTGCTGTTTTTTTCCTTTAGATATGTATGTTGAGACGTTTGTATTTCAGTAAAATAAAGTAAGGCGCACATTGTTTTCGAAAATTTGGCGTTAATTTGATGTATGTAAGCTAACTTTTGGACTGAGTTCACGTTAATTTTGTGATACTTTGTCCAAACCGGCCACGGTATGTGTCAGACGTTAGTTTTCTTCGCGTTGTTAACTGTGCATCGTTAATCTCCTATAATGAGGTATATTGTCGAAACTTTGTTATAAGTTTGTTCAAATTGCGAGGAAGTACTTTTTCTATTGCATGAATAGCCAAGTAACACAGAAAGGTGGAAGAAAGAAAGGAAAATAGTGTTATTTTTCAGTGAGTTTTCAAAGACACAATGACAAAACTTGAAAACTGTTAACCTAACTTTTTTCAAGTTGTAATACATTTCCTCCTCATCATCGATGCCCATAGACAACCGCAAATAGTTTCAGCGCACGTATTAACTGCTTTTCAGGAAAAATGCAAAATCTTTGCAACATTTTACTGTTCCAAATACAACTTTGAGTTTATCCAAATTGCGCGACAGTGCCCCTTTAAGAGATTGAAGCCAGCCAAAGGCTTTAGTTTTAGCTACTATAGTTAGATTCCCTGATAACGTCTTCGCTGTGCAGCTGGAAAGATATTAACCCTACATACTTCCTTTGACTTCTTTCTTAGTCCCCAAACACACCGACGTCTAAAAAGACGATTACATACGGTTTAGAGTTAACCGTTTTTTCATGTCATTCGTTGGGAATGTTTTTAAAAGCTAATTTTAACTAGAGGTTAGGGAAACGGCCGTCGTTGAGCTTAAGAATTTACCGGATCGGAGAAACCGTTAATCAAAACTGGAAGTAGACTTGACTATAGTTCACAGTAAACCAGTTGGGCAAAAGCAAGCAGAACGGGATACTTTTCAGTGAGGTTTTGTGGAAATTCATGCCGTTGGCTCAAGAGTTAATCAGTGTGAGAATACAATACCTTGCCCCTTTGCTCAGCCACAGTGTTTATCAATTACTGTTGTTACTAAAAACAGTATGAAAATAACATAAACAATATCTTGTCTCTCTCTCGTTTATGTTTTATTTTATTTTTGCACCTATTGGCCCATAGCAAAGTACCGTTCTCTCAGTTGGTAAGATTCGTATTTCTGCGTATGATTTGACTCCATTAGATCCGATATCGCAGCAGCTAAGACAAATAAGAACATACAATATGATCCTTTACGGGAGGTTCTAACAACAGCGTTTGTATGAGAACTGACTCACATTGAACGGGCTCACATTGAAAAAAATTCCATTTTTTATTAAATTTCTCCCCGAGTTAATGTGAAACTTCCAATCAGTACTGTTTTACCTGAGTTTTCATAGCAATAAGCCGTAGATCTTTGAAATGGTGATGTGACAACGGTTGCAATGAAAATATCACCTGCAGTAGATTTTATAATGTAGCCGCACTTCCCTTCTCACGAGCTGTTGCGTAACAAGCCTCGCATTCTACAGAGTTAAGCGCATGGGTTCGGTGTTCAATGGCCGATATGATATAATTTGCGCAATCAGTTCAAGGGAACGACTTCTTTTTGTAACGTGGACCGGTAATGTTGCATCCGTTCAAAGGCCTTCCCCATTATTGTATTTTGTACCGGAACATTTTCTGTTTAATATGTCCTCTCCTGAGAACAAAACGGGAATTCAATTTCATTTCCCCAGGCATCTAAAAACCCAAACAATCCGAACAACAACAAGATTTAATTTCGTTCAGCTTTCTCGCCAAGCCCTTGTTTGGTTACAATGGTGAATATGAGAAGGATTTCAGGTTTGAATTTACCATTTCCTGCTAGATGAACAGCACTGACCAAGTTGTTTATGCAAAGTTTTACCGTCTTTACCCTTGAAAACTGCCATAGCATTTATTCTCACTAGTTGCTAGATGAACAGCACTGACCAAGTTGTTTATGCAAATTTTTACAGTCTTTACCCTTGAAAACTGCTCGCTAGTTATTTTCTCTTCTTTTGTTACGTTATCCGTGCGTTATAAGAGTACACAAGCACATTTGTGGTGGCGGTTCTGTTCACGCGTAATTCAGTCATTTGCAAGGCCAAACGAAAGTCGCTTAAATTTATGGTTTGGTTTTACATTCTTGTTGCGAACAACATTCGGCTGTGCCGGGTTTACCCTTGCCCCATGGGAGAGTCTTTTCGAACAGTTCTTCTATATCACGGTGATTGTAATTTTGAAAAGGAAATCGATTAGACTTCACCTACTGGCAGAACATTTTTGATTCTCATTCAACTGAAGGTTCAGGAAAGTGCTTTTTGATTTTCTCGAACATATTTTAAAAGATGACAATCAAAATCCTTTTGAGTGGAATTAAAGGGCCACAAACGATAACTGATGTTTTTCAAGGATCGAAGTTAGTTTTCCTGCCTTGTGAAGGAAGTGTATGGTAATGTAATATTGACATTTATCAGTTCCTCAACCGTTTAATATGAACATGATGGGACTGCAAGTTACCCTCTGTATTAAGCTCAGTATTGCTATAGATTTTCTATTCTTTGGATTAATTCATGATTTTGAATTACAAAGCCTTTGCAAAGAATCTCTGTCAACACTCTCGAAAACCAGGAGCGCATTACATGCGAACATAATTCACGTCCTTAATTCTAAATCTTTTGAAAAAAGAAACTATTGCAACTGGAAGTTTGCGGATGTAATGTGATTAACCATAGTAAACCTAGGCCTCTACACTAGTGGTTAAGACTTAACAAACTGACCGGCAGAACCTTTGAGTGATTAATCACTGTTACGGGGTGGCGATCACTTCCTGTAATCACCTATCCAATAGGGCAAGTTGGAAAATCCGGAATCCGGAATTTCCACGGAATTCCGGCGGAATTTTCTGGACTGTTTTTTTTTTAACTCAAAGTGATTGAAGATACTCCGAATATACTCCGAAGATTTTCCGATGACTTTACGAACTCGGAATATACTCCGAAGATCATCCGGGGATTGCCGAAGATCCCTGAAGAGCAATTGCAATTGCAATTGCACGAGCTCCGAATATACGGCGAAGATCATCCTAGGATGGCTGAAATCAGCCGAAGTTCCTTGAAGGACAACTGGACCGCCGAAGAGGGATGAGGATGTTTCAAAAGATTTGTGGGACAAATTGATTTGACTGGTCTATTTTTCTGAATATTTCTATGTAAGTTGCACGGGATTTTTGACAGTGAGTTTTACCCTAACCTAGTCGAAAGTATTCCCCGGCCTTTAGGAGAATAATAAACAGCAAATCATACGTCAGAATAAAGGTTAACATGAAGACCGGCATTTGAACTGAGATCTCCGTAACCAGAACCCGGAATCCCGAATTTTGTTAAGTCTGATTGTTTTACTCAAAATGATTGATCAGCCAATGAAGATATTCCGAATATAATCCGAAGATCATCCGGCGATTATCGAAGTCAGCCGAAGAGGGATGCCACACATGGTCGGTTGCGAAGTGCAGTTGTTTCTCTAACTTTTTCTCAATAGCGGTCAAGAGCGGCTAAAGTTCACCTAAGTCAATAATCCCTTGCTGCCAAGGTGAACCCTAAGTAGTGATGACTGTCCAAAATTAAAACTTGGAATGAAAACGGGGCGACAAAAGGTTCCTGTTCGTCCGACAAGTCGTGAATCACGACTGTAGTGTGCAGTACACGTGTGTAAATAAATCATGTTAGGGGCCGACCATTTAACTCTTGAGGGGGCGAGTAGGTGATTTCTGGTCAGCAAGATTTTTTTTTCTAGCAACCTAGTGGGCAGGATTTTTTTTCCCTTCCTGCTGTATTTTTTTTTCTATTAAGAGAAACTCACTGACAAAAATTCCGTGCAACGTAAATGGATTTATTCATATGAAAATAGACCCGTCTAATCAAATATTTAACAACGCAAATCTTTTTAAAAATTCCAGTATTCTTCACAAGTCTCTGACATGTCTGACATGTCTGGCATCCCTCTTCGGCGGTCCAGTAGTCCATCAGGGAACTTCAGCTGATTTCAGCTATCCTCGGATGATCTTCGCCGTATATTCGGAGCTCGTGCAATCTTCGGAAAATCTTCGGGAGTGTCCGACTATGTCCGCCATCTCTCTTCAGCGGTTCAATTGCTCTTCAGGGATCTTCGGCTAACTTCGGCAATCTCCAGATGATCTTCGGAGTATATTCCGAGTTCGTACAGTCATCGGAAAATCTTCGGAGTATATTCGGAGTATCTTCAATCACTTTGAGTAAAAAAAAACAGTCCAGAAAATTCCGCCGGAATTCCGTGGAAATTCCGGATTCCATATTTTCCAACTTGCCTATCAAATAGCAAAGCCAGCGAGTGCGCTATTGTGATAAGCGATGCTGAAATTTCTCTAAATTTATTTAAATGTTGAAACCTCAGTGCAATCTGCCTTTATATAGTTACACAAATCAAATGCAGGTGTTTTCAAGGTTGGAAAACAAATGTGCTTTTAGCGCTTCCTATTCTGCGACATTGATTTGCTGAGCGCGGTTCTGCACTTTTTTAGAGCGAAAGCAACTGACTTAATGCTGTTTGAGCTCGAGTTTCTTTCATCTCTATGCGCTAGTTGTTGATAGAAATTCAGCAACCGTTATTTCCTTTCTTGCAAGTCTGACGTCGCTGCATTAGGTGACAGCCTCTAGCAATATATCTAAAACACTTCCAGCGTATCGAATTTTAAACGTATCATACCTGACATGACATTGGCCTTAGCATACTACGATGGGGTAACGTGAGGGGGAGCAAGGGTATTTTCGGGTATTTTCGTGACGCCGTGATCGATTTGATAAAAAACTTCCGTGAATCGTGATTGAAGTGTATACCGTGAGGCGTGAAATGCAAAAGTCCTTTGCTGTGAATCGTGAATAGATAATAAATAAATCGTGAATGTCAAAAGTTGAGTTCGTAGCTGAATTTCACTGCGTTGTGATCAGATTTTTTCCGTGACCTTAGTGAATTTAACACTTGAGTCGTGATTCGTGATATCGTGACTTCGTGACAAGACCCCCCCCCCCCCCCTTTAACGTGTACGGCAGATTGCATTGAGAAATACCGCCAACATTGGCTTTTCAAGAAACAAGCCATTGGGCCGTCGCCACGCGCCAGCTTTCCGGCGCATAATTTACTTTCAATTTTTTTTTTTTCGACATCAGTTCAGGGGACTGAGAGGAGCCAGCAGTTTCGATGTGTTTGCATGCGAATCGCATTTGGTTTAAAATTTCTCAATTTTTGGTCTTATGTTGTGAAGACAAATGGAAGACAAAAGGATCCAGCTAAGAGCTGTGCGGGTACGGGTATAAATAAAGACAACAATGGTAATTATCTTCTTACCAGTGGGAACTGAAAGGTCTCCCTGCAACATCACATAGCTGAGGCTTACCCTCGGTTCTTAAGATTTCTTCTATTTTGTTTCATTTAATATGAGTCACTACACAAACATTTTTGTAGACTCTTTGTCTATACTCCTTAAGGAAGTCATTTCTGCCGTATTTCGGCCCTACCGAAAAGAGACACCGAAAATGATTGACAATGACTGATAAATCTTGGTGAGTTTATGTTTGCTCAAGGCTAATATAGCATTTTTCAGCAGCTGAAGGTGTGTTTATCACTTCGTCTTTAATGCCGCCTACGTGTCTGCAGGGATCAAGCAGGGATCAAGTGGGCTTGTTTGTTTGCGGGTTTCTTTAGTTCACTAGCTTTGCTGCGTTTTGCCTGGTCCAGTACCGCTTCTCAGTGTAAAGAGGTGTTAGATTTTAAGTTATAATAAAGAAAAGAATAACTGAAGTCACAAAGCCTTAACTAAAGCGCGGCTTTTTATCTTTTGCTTATAAAAATGTATAGATACCGTAATTTCCTGAGCAGGGGAGGGAGCCCTTCCCCCAAACCCCCCTGAGTGATGTGAATGAAATGAGCTGCTGTGTTCGACTGACAGCATGAATTTATCATTATTATTCCACTGATTTCCATTTTTCTTGGTGCACTAGGAGGTGACCGATAGGAATTAGGCCCAGTTTTGATCGAAACAACCCTTTAATAATGAACTCACGTGATCTTAAGCAACATCATTTCAAATGATTACTGGACATATCTTTCCCGCGAACGTTTTATTGTATTTTCCACAAATAATCTGCTTGGCAACAAATAAAGATTGTTACTTAAACATAGTCCTTCCAACTTCCGACTTGCCAAAAATGTTGGATTTCTTGATCTTGCGCAGTTGCCATATCAGCGTGTGTGTTACTCGAAACAATAAAAGACCTAGCATTAAAATATATATATTTCCCTACTTTAAAACCTAACCTTTAACCATAAAACGTAAAGTTGTACACTCACTTTTAAGAAGACAATGATTTTCGTCTCACAGCAATACATCAACTTTTTTTCTGTTCGCTTCATAATCGAGCCAACCAATACTTTATTGATAATTTTTAAAATCAGGTAATTTGCGTAATTTGAAAAATGTCCCCTTAATAAGTTACTCGTTTCCTATTGTAATAGCACCGATTGACCAACTTGTATCGTTTATGGTTGGCATGGTAACAAGTAAAGTTCCGTTCCCTGCATCACACTACTAAAAAGTCCCAGCTGAACACTATTTCACCAGATTCCCAACTGAAATATTAGACTTTTTGGTATGAACTATCTCGCGTTTATCCTTGTTTGAGCTGTGGTATGTTGTAATAAAGGTCCAACGAGTTAGGGTTTGCAAGAGCACCTCTGCTTGTCACGTGCTCTCCTCCCAGAATCCTTTTCACGGCGACTTCGACTTTCTTGCCGCTTGCTGTATAAGGGATTTCCTTAGTTTCAAGTATGATCGCTGGTACGTGTCGAGCGGACAGGCGCAGTCGAATCGCGCTTTTAACTCGGGTGAGCAGTTCGTTGTCAAACCTGAAATTAAAAACCAGGAGATAATGTACAACGGAAGGTCGGTATTGTAACTTATGGTTTCCTTGCACGAGAAACCCTTGCCAAGTGAATTAACGATACCGATGCGTAACTTTGTGGGTAACATCCCATCCTGGAAGAGAGTGCTACTGCTTCCAGCTGCTTCGTGCCCCTCTCCCACTCACCCCGTTCATCCCACAGATAAATAGTGGGCACACATCAAGTACCCTGCTCCGTCAGAAGACCCAGTTGTCGATCTGCGGCTCCCCTCTTTTAACCTATGCCTCAGGTACCAGTACCCAAAATGGCAGGTGCTTCCAGCCCATAAACGTTCACCATTGTTAAAGGGGTCTCCCTTTTTCACCTTCTGAGTGGCAGGTTTACGGCTTTATCGAACGCATGAAACCAAGAAAATCAGACAAGTAAAAGTCATTTTTTACTATTTGCTTACCTACATCCGTTGGCCATTTTCAAGAAAAGTACAACACGTTCTCCTTCCTTGGTTAGCTGCCCAACACATAAACTGTCTTCTACTTCTTCGAACCTCTCCACTACAAAGAGTATAAGGAAAACGTCATTAGCAATAGTGGTTAAATTATAGAGGTGGTAGACTGAAACGGATTGCTGCTAACATGGACTAATAAACAACGCAACCATAGCCATGTGAAGCGGGGTGGTTTTGCTAGTTTACGCATCTGAAAACTTATGTTGAGATTTGCGCAATATAAATATAATTTAATTTAATTTATTTTATTTTTATAATCATGGCTAAGTTTTGCCTCGCTCCCTCTTAGTTTAAAAAGGGAGGTCTACGGAGGTCTTCTGACTGAGAGAATAATGTTCCAGGCTTTCTTTTTAGAGCGATGATGCTTTCACGTTGTTCCTTTAAGGGGTAAATTGAGCTCAAAAATGGCAGGTACCGATTTTAATACATAGCAAATCGAGCGAGAAAAAGTTGTGGAAACAACTAAATATTTTTTTAGAAAACTACATGTTTTTGAAAGGAACTGCACGGAACAGGAATGCAACGGACCAAAAACTGATGGTTCCCACATTCTGCAGATTCCTCCTTTGCCTCCGTCGCGGCATGATCTGGAGAAAAAAACGGTGCGAACGGGACCTTTCAAACCCTCTCAGCACAATTCTACATCCTGTTAGCATCAATCTGTAGCACTAAGGGAAAGCGACTTGTCCTGCGCAGTCGAAATGTTTTCGATTCTAATTGCGTTACCGTTATATGCTTTAAACCAGGACTAAAGTTGATTGCATTACTAAAGTTGATACCCACGCTTTTACCTATATTATAGATTTCCGCACTCCCAAATCTGACACCAGCAGGATTCAAAGTTCCGTCACTAGATCAGAAGGAAAGTAAACTGGTCAGTAACAACCATTGGTTTTTATGTGCCTTCAAAGTATTCGGAAACAAAGAGCGTGGTTAAATGTAGCATAAGTCACCTTCTTCCAAGCATAAGAATGCCTCCAGTTGAAGAGTTTATTGAACAATAATCGCCGTGAGTCCAAACTCCTGTGATATCGATTTAAAAAAAAAAAAAAGAAAGAAAGTGAACAAGAAGAATGAGAGGTAAAAATCTGTAGGCACCGCTTTTATTTTCAATTTCCACAGTCTAATCAGAAAGGTGAGTAAGCATTCAAAGGGTAAAACAGTCTCGGGTGGAGTTCCTCTCGGTGGTTCCATTAGTTTCTGGTGGCGAAACAGGGTGGTCTTTCTACAAACCCGTTTGAACTACACAAATACTTTTAGCTGAAAATACAAATCCGCTTTTCTCCTTTGACGCAAGTCGTTAGACAACCGTTGTTAGGTATCTAACCTGCAAACTTGTTAAAGTAGGCCTTCTTGTACTTGAGCCCCTGAGGATCATTCCAGAAGTAGATCGGCATGCAAGGGAAGGGCTTTGTGCACACCAACTCACCGCTCTCATCGTACACTGCTTCACCTGGAACACAAAAATGAAAATGAGCGAATAGAATCAAAATTGTATGACCAACTCTAACGTATTATATTTTTAAGGGCTTTTAAAACTTACGGAACTTCCTAATGTTCGGAAGGTCACGTACAAAATAATATACTTCTACATTAAATTATTGACAGTTGTTTATTTATGTATTTATTTACCATCTAAGTCTAAGCTTAATTTTAATCGGACGTGATCAGCACTCTGGATTTGTGTTACAGCAAAGACATCAATACCCTGATATTTGCTTTCTGTGGCTCATTTTTCAAAAATAAACCCCCCCCACGAATATATACCTTATCTTACCTTATGACAGAGAGTTCCTTTAATTTCAGACAAAATAGTCTCGCAAAGTTTTTATTCACTTAATACAGTGTTACAGGAAAACGCGGGTAACGGGGAGAGGAAGTCAGAAAACGTTATGATCAAAATAAATTAAGTGTAATCGATTCTTCGATCTCTCTTTGTGGTCCCTCATTGCTGTTAGCGGTCGGAAATGGTTGTGAATGGCCACTTTAGCTCTTTTAATGTAATCTCCTGGTTTCTACCACACAGAAAGTTGAAGATTCGTTTGATCACGTGACTAGCCGTCCATGC
Source organism: Pachyseris speciosa (assembly GCA_016490735.1). Taxonomy (NCBI): domain Eukaryota; kingdom Metazoa; phylum Cnidaria; class Anthozoa; order Scleractinia; family Pachyseridae; genus Pachyseris; species Pachyseris speciosa. Next base: position 1,434,698 of record JAEMWC010000096.1, read on the forward strand.
GTCAAGCACATTTTGACTTGGTAACTTTCTTTTTTCACCGAAAGGCAATATGAAATTCAAAATAAACTATCTAGTACTGAAGCGAGACCAAGTGCTATGATCTCTCTTGGTCGCTTCCCTCTTGGTACGGTAATAACAGGATTCTTCATTTTCACATCAGTTTTGGCCAAGTGCCCGCGGTGACATCGCAGAACGTTTTTCTCACAAGAGAAAGACAAGTCTCATAGTTCCCTACCCCTTTTCTAAGAGGTCAAGACATACAAAACCTTGAGCATATGTGTTTCAAACTAAAGAACTCGGAGAACCTTCATCGTTCCAGCTCTCCACAGCCATCCCAAGATTTCGCGATTGAATTTCACCCCTATAAACCGGCACCGTTGGGTTTTGACCGGCAAAACAGGATATGATGTCCGTTCCACCTAAAAATAGGGGCAAAAGGTCAGAAAATGTCCTACGTTATACAACAATTACAGTACACAGTATCTGTGGTCAAGCAAGTGATGGGAGGAACTGCCAGGAGACAGAGGGATGAAATGAGATTCATATTCCGCCACAAGACCTTGGCACCTCATGGAATTAACATCGAATTTAAATTCTGAAATTTCCATGAGGTAACATTATCTTTTCTAACTCTCTTTTTCGCGTCAAATTTCCGCGCGCCAAGGGCGCGCATTCGTTTTTTATTCGTTTTAATTGTTTATTTTTGAACATCGTGCACGCGACATATTTACCGTTAGCACGAGCGTTTGTCGTTAACACCGGCGAAACACTGATGAAGGGGTCATCCCCGAAACGTCTGACTGTTAAACATATAGTTTCACAGTCTGAGCACTCAAAACAAAACTTTCAATTACAGTACACCGAGTTTGTCAAGACATGACATTAACGCGAGCGCGCGTATAGAATTCGCCTCCCGCTGTGTAGGAAATCTCCTTCGTTACGTAACGCATTTATCCACACGGCAACCACGTGCCTTCCGAGAAAAAAGTGAGACAGGGTGTTAGTCAACAAATTGCCTTGACAACTAAAAAGCAGCGGTGACTGACATCACGACGACGAGAAGATCCATATAACGTCCTTTTTGAAACGTATCACAGTTTCCTTAGTTTTTGAATAGCTGTTTCCCCCGACAAATTTTCTTGGAGATTGTTGTCTGTTATGACGGAAAAACAAGCAAACCAAACTTTACCGGATATGGAACCAAGAAGAACATTCTCCTTAATACTGCTGTAAACGTAGTCAAAACTGGCAGGTTTCAGAGGGGACCCGTAGATAGTATCGTGTGAAGGGAAGATAGATGGTGCGTCTTAACTGGAACAGAAAACAAAAAACCCTGTTATTTAACAGTACCTGTTGGTCAGTGGGATTCCTGTTGGAAAGGCAGGGAAAATAGTGACCACGTGGATGTAACAGAGACTACCTGTCTTGAAAATAAGGCCGAATAAATCTCTTCCATCTTCCCTTTTCTTTATATATTTGAGGACATATGCATCTGCATCTGCTTGCTCTAGGTACAGTATTGCCTTCATTGACCAACAAGGTCAATAAGCAAAAACCTCTTCTGACGATGTCACCACTAAGATATATGGGTTATTGGCCAAGCGTGAGGTCAAGATGGCGGGATATTGGCCAAGTTCTTTTTTGCGTGTTTATGGACCGAGACGAAGTTGAGGTCCATAAACACGCATAAAAAGAACGAGGCCAATATCCCGCTATCTTGACCGAAGAAGCGTGGTCAATAAAGGATTTATTATATGACTCAAAGGACGCTATTAAAAGGTTAAAACGCGGGACGAACGGGCTATCCCGAGCGGTCAAGATGGCTCGATCTTGACCTCGCGGGTAGCCAATCACAGCAGGAGAATTGATTCATCTTGATCGCTGAAAGAGCCAGTCATATAATAAAATGACTTCTTACTTTTATTCACGTAGTCGAGTTAACAATTATCCTGCGAAATCGCGTGGGAATGGCCGCGGGAATATCGCCTGATACTTAGACGACGACCAGGGGAGGCCATAGGCTGAGTTCACTAAAACCAGGGGATATTCCGCAAGATTGAGCAGGATAATTGTTTTAATATTCCACACATTGATCAATAAAGTACAATTTACCGCGTTTGCCACAGAAAAGCAGGGAAAGCCGCCATTTTTGTCCGCAGCACACGAAATTACGTATATCGCAGGTTATAACCCACCGATTTTTGGATCACGTGGTGAAAATCGGAGGACGGGTATCAGGTAGTGTACCCCGTCCGCGTCGATATTTGCCCTCTGCTTTTTCGGTCGCAAAAAAAGACAAAACAAAACTAGACTCTTTAATTTCAAATGGTAGAATCCAATCACAGTTTAAATAAAATAAACGCAGTTGTCAGGTTGTTTACGTTATTCGCAATCGTCGTCAGATCACTTTTTTTTTTTCAAGATTTTCAACTTTAAACTGTGTATACACATATGAAATTAATCGGAGAGTTATAAAATAAATAAACTCCTTTCTGGCTTACTGGTATACCGGAGGTCCTTGGCTTATAGATTGTCCTCAAAATTTCACAGGGCAGCGAACTTCGAGAGCAGATTGTGGTTGACTTGTAAACATGTGCCTTCACGGTCACTACAAATCATCTCTTCTCCGAAATGTTTGGACGCTTCTTCCAAAAAAATACAGATTTGAATATGAATTTTTACCGTGCTTTATCTTTAATTTTCCGATTCACTGTATTCGAAGTAACTTTAGCGACATTTGCGAAAAATGTGTCGCTCAGCTCGATTTAATAAATTCTGCTTCAAGGCAGTTCAAAGTGATTCACGTTGATTTACTCGAAGCTAAAATTGAACGCGTTTTCGGTACAAACACAGGCTAATCTGAATATATTTTGAAATAAGGAAAGCCTATTGTCTGTTTGTCTGCGTGTATGTAAACAAGTCTATTGGAAGCGTTCTCGAGTTCAAGCAAAGCCTGAATATCGACGAAATTAAAACGGAAATGCAAACGGAGTGAAAGATCATTGTCCCGTTAGTGAAAATTTATGTTGAATATCAAACTCAAGTGTGAATTCCCAGTTGTTATATACAGTATGTTGCCCTATTTCCCGGACACCCCTATTTCCGCACACTTTCGTTGCAAAAACGAAACAAATCCGAACGATATGTTTCGAAGAGTTATCGACTAGTCTGCTCTCGTTTGTTCTTTTCGTAGCCGAGCTACACTCCGTTTAGGCGGGAAGATTTACGTTTTCGTCGAGATTAGTAAAATTTGTTTCCTAATTGAATGTGATTTTTATCGCGCGTCGAATTATATCTTTCCAATTCATGGCCCGCGCAGTAAGGTTGCAATTGGAGAGGCTCACTTCGAACACGTTAGCGTGGTCCGGGGGCATGTCCCCCGGAAAATTTTTAAATTTAAGTCCTCTGAAATGGCTGGAAAATGGTGTGATGAAACTTAGATACTTTCATCAACAAAAAAGCGGTGTTTTAAAACAAGAATAATCCGTTTTCGGTAAAACGTTAAATAGAAAAGTGACTTAGATTGTTATTAGTATTACTCGCTTTTTACTGTTGAAAAGTGGAGGGGGCTAAGATTCAGTCTTGCAAAAATGGTGTGCATAATTCCGGACACCTAACAATAGCCGGCAAACTATGGGTATTTTTGAAACGAAATTCATGGAATAGTTGTTGAAAACAAGTGTTTTGTAATTTATTTATCCTTTTGACTGTAAAAGCAAAATCGGTGGTTAAAATGCTGCATAACGATTTTTGAATCCAGCATTGCTCGAGTTAATCAATATTCACCCATGAGAATCTTGCGAACTCCGGCATTTGCGGTCTGATGACTTCTTCGCTAAAATGAAAGAAAATCCTTTAAAATTCGGACAGAGTGAAATTTTTTAAAGGAATCCTTCTTTATTTCACTTTTATAAGATGTATTTTGCCATGATCGAGAAAAATTTTTCCAACAAAAAGGGAGCATTTATCCCGTAACGATCGTCGGGAAATAGGGGTTGTTAGGAAACCTAAGACCCCAAAAACTAAGACCCATAAACCTAAGACTCCGAAAACTAACACCCATAAACCTAAGACCCCGAAAACTAACACCCATAAACCTAAGACCCCGAAAACACCCATAGCCCTAAGACCCTGAAAAAAAACACCCATAACCCTAAGACCCTGAAAACTAACACCCATAACCCTAAGACCCCGAAAACTAACACCCATCAACCTAAGACCCCGAAAACTAACACCCATAAACCTAAGACCCCGAAAACTAACACCCACAAACCTAAGACCCCGAAAACACCCATAACCCTAAGACCCTGAAAACTAACACCCATAAACCTAAGACCCCGAAAACTAACACCCACAAACCTAAGACCCCGAAAACACCCATAACCCTAAGACCCTGAAAACTAACACCCATAAACCTAAGACCCCGAAAACTAACACCCACAAACCTAAGACCCCGAAAACTAACACCCACAAACCTAAGACCCCGAAAACTAACACCCATAAACCTAAGACCCCGAAAACTAAGACTCATAAACCTAAGACCCCAAAAACTAACACCCACAAACCTAAGACCCTGAAAACTAACACCCATAAACTAAGACCCCGAAAACTAACACTAATAAACCTAAGACCCTGAAAACTAACACCCATAAACCTAAGACCCCGAAAACTAACACCCACAAACCTAAGACCCCGAAAACTAACACCCACAAACCTAAGACCCCGAAAACTAACACCCACAAACCTAAGACCCCGAAAACTAACACCCATAAACCTAAGACCCCGAAAACTAAGACTCATAAACCTAAGACCCCAAAAACTAACACCCACAAACCTAAGACCCTGAAAACTAACACCCATAAACTAAGACCCCGAAAACTAACACTAATAAACCTAAGACCCTGAAAACTAACACCCATAAACCTAAGACCCCGAAAACTAACACCCACAAACCTAAGACCCCGAAAACTAACACCCACAAACCTAAGACCCCGAAAACTAACACCCACAAACCTAAGACCCCGAAAACTAACCCCCATAAACCTAAGACCCCGAAAACCAAGACTCATAAACCTAAGACCCCAAAAACTAACACCCACAAACCTAAGACCCTGAAAACTAACACCCATAAACTAAGACCCCGAAAACTAACACTAATAAACCTAAGACCCTGAAAACTAACACCCATAAACCTAAGACCCCGAAAACTAACACCCATAAACCTAAGACCCCGAAAACTAACACCCATAAACCTAAGACCCCGAAAACTAACACCCACAAACCTAAGACCCCGAAAACTAACACCCATAAACCTAAGACCCTGAAAACTAACACCCACAAACCTAAGACCCCGAAAACTAACACCCATAAACCTAAGACCCCGAAAACTAACACCCATAAACCTAAGGCCCCAAAAACTAACACCCATAAACCTAAGGCCCCAAAAACTAACACCCATAAACCTAAGACCCCGAAAGTCTTGGCAAGAAATCGGTTTTCGTGCTTATCATCAACACTTACTGGGATGTACTTTCTTTGCTTCTAGAGCTGACAGCCATTTAGCTCCAGTTCCAAGAATGGTTATGCTGTAGACAAGAAGAACAAGTTGTACATTATTGACAGGAACTGCTTTAGTCTACCTTTCCAGGCAAGAGAGTGCCTACAACAGGCAACTGATAAAGGAAGAGAAATGGTGAAATATCAAGCTAATCTGACCACACACGTACTGAGCAAAGTTCTCTAAATATGTGTGATCTAGTCTTGATTAAAAAAGTTAACATTTTTGTGGACAGTGCAGTCATGAGGGTCACTAGAAAAACGTACAAGGAAGATGAGAAGAAGAAGTGACAGAGAACCGACTGATGATGATCTCAGTGCCAAGCATTTCAGCACTATATACCATACCCTATTTGGTCTACTAGGTCCCATAATACATGAGGTGTTGGTACCAGTGGTGATCCGTCATACAACACTACAGAGGCTCCAACAGCAAGTGCAGACACTAACCAGTTCCACATCATCCAACCTGTCTGTTGCCAACAAAAAGCACAGAAAATAATTTTCTTTGTTGCAATGGTTAAGATATTCAAGTCTAGGAAATGAAAGATTATACAGCTGGAGATCCTCAGTTCTACATGCTTAATAAAAAAAGACTCAAACAATCACCTCTTGAACTTTTGGTGATAAAAAACATCAGTTGAAATTATGTAACTCCTAAGTAGGTGAGAAACATTGTTAATTACCGTGGTGTAATACATGATCACATCTTGTCTGCTCATGTTGCCATGGAGGATGTGTTCTTTCAGATGCTGGATCAGTGATCCCTGCAAAGACATGATAAAATAGTTAACTTTGGACTTAACTTAGATTAAACAGCAGTGTTAATGAAAATGGAGGCTGTTCCATCCTTTCGCTGTAAAAAGACAAAATCCAAGAAAATTTGCAGTGTTCCAATGGTGGGTACCCACAAAATTTTTGCTGTCATCATCCCAAAGCAAAAAGCTGTATACAAATTTCCAGTTCTTCTTTTTTCAACTCACCCCAACAGAATGCACCATGCATTTAGGTGGACCTGTTGTCCCTGATGAGTACATGATGAACAGTGGGTGGTTGAAAGGAACCTGCGTAAATTCAAGGACTGGCCTTTCATCTGCAAATTTTTTAAACTCTTGTAACAAGATACTGCAAAATAAAAAATGGACAAAATATTAAAATCCAGTTTGACACCATGCAACACAAAAATAGTGTCAAAAATGTCAGCAAACACCCTCATTACCTGTTGGGGATGTTTGAGAGATCAATTTCATCTGCTTTTCCAACAAAAGGCATCACAATGACTTTTTCCAGTTCAGGAAGGCCTGCAATGACAGTCAGTGGAATACACTGTAACACACTTTCAAAAATCTCCTATATCCTTTACCCCTAAATATTATTCCCACCCTTAGCCCCTCACACAGTCATATTTAAGGGAGAAGTATGACCCTCCTCTCTTGCGAGAAGGATAATATGGTTCCCCTAAACGAATGGGTGACAAATCAAATCAAATCAAAACTTTATTTACCCACGGAGTCCATTTCACTAAATAGTGCTCTCCCATTGAGCCATGCATTAAAAATACGATAACTATTAATTTAACGATGACCATTAAGTTAAGAATAGTAAAATAAGAATGTATAGTTTAAAGTCTAATTATCTACTACTCAAATATAGATGAGTTAAAAATATATTACAGTACCGGTAAGTCCTAAAAATTACTTAATACTTACTTACTTAATTAATTAAAGCATAAAAATTGTTTAAACTAGTGGCCTATTAATTTAAAAATAGCAAAATAAGAATCTATAGTTAAAAGTCTAATTTATCTACTACTCAAAAGTAGACAAGTTAAAATATATTACAGTAAGTCCCTATCTTATCTTTCTATACTTCTGCTATTTTAAAACAACATGCAATAGTGTCAAAGCTCTTCTATTCCCACCATCCAACAGATATCAGGTCATCCAACTTCTTTCCCTCTTCTCTCCTCCTTGCTGACACTGGTACTCCTTCTCCCCATTAAATTTCTACCATTTGACCACATAAGGAAACATCCAAGTGCAATCAGGATGAAAATTGCAGAGGGTTAAACATTTCTTCTCATTGCCTGGACTATACTTGCAGGACACAAGGAAGCATTTTAACAGATCTATGATGTTAGATTTTGAAGCAACTTACTTTTCACCACTTCAGTTAGTTTCTCTAAGTGATTGTGTATTTTGTTGTTGTATCTGACGGCATCCACTGAAAAAATGACCTTTGGCTTGATTTGAGTAAACCTGTCCAACACACCCTGCAAAAGGAGGAAGTCAACTGATTTCATTGAAAATGTCTTAGTGTCAGGAACTTAGTAGCCTCCTTCACAGCTGTCATTTGTGTTGGTTCTATTCTCCCTCCCCACCAACGTCTGCTGAACCAAGCCGAACATTCCATTCCAGGGACTGACCAATCACATCGTGGCTTTTAAATTTCGGTAGCTAAGTTCCCGTAGCCTCTTTGCAGCCGTTGTTTGTGTCAGTTCTATTCTCCTTTCTGATTGGATACTCAGACACAATGGGAATGGAATGTTCGGCTTGGTTCAGCAGACGTTGGTGGGAAGGGAAAATGGGAACGACACAAACAATGGCTGCAAAGGAGGCTAGGAACTTAGAGAAACTGGAAAATGTGTCAAAAAAACCTGGAGGCAGGAGACAAGGCTTGTAAAGCAGTGGGAGGTAGTGGAAAGTACAGGATGTGGTCAAGTCAGACTGCCTGCACCTAATAAATTGTCTGAAGAAAATACAGAAGAAAGACAAAATAAAGTATCATACTCATGATCCCAGCTGGTAAGTAATTATTACCGTGACACCAAAATCAGGTGAGGTGGAACTCCATATAGCACCCAAACTGGTAGTTGCTAACATGGCTTCCACAGCTAAAGCACAGTTGGGAATATAACCTAATAACAGGAAAACACAAAATTCAGAAACAGTACACAATATCAATTGATATGCCACGAAGATGTGCTTTTTGAAACCCACAAAGGGAATGTGTTTTAATACCCAGATGGCATTACTCATGATACATACCAACAATTCTGTCTCCTTTGTTGACACCAAGATTTTTCAGTGCAGAAGCCAGCATGGTCACATTTTTTCTTAACTGATAGAAGGTTATGGCCTTAACTTCCTGTCCTTCCCCTAAATAAAGAATAACCAATTATTGCAGATTGCACCAAATACCTTAAAAACATATTAAAGACCTGATATTAGAAGAAGAAACTAAATAAATAATATTTGATACCTGCTGTATATAGTGCAACTTTGTCATCATTATAGCGCAAGAGATTCTCTGCAAAATTAAGACAAGCTCCACAAAACCATTCAGGTACATTCTCCATTTCTTGGGATTGATCTAGGACCTTGGAAACAAATTTATATAGTTTACCAATAGAAGGTAAAATTTTAGAAATGCAAGACAAGATTTCCAGCTTAGACCTAAATTTTCTTTGTTCAGCAGCCTTGCTTTAGTGAGCACTGAGGAGAAATCTGAGGAGAAAATGAGTTAACACTCTGATAGAGTGACCTCATGCATAATGTGAGTATTTTTCTTTTTCTGACAACACTAAGATGTCAACACCTATAATGTGCTTCACCATCAATTAATCGATAAGACTTATTTGTGGCCAAGTTAATGAGGTCTGCATTGTTTATTAATGATTATTCATGAGTGATGACATGTCATTTAAGAGGTACCTCATCATATGTCTTGGAATGAATGACATCTGCATACTTCCAAAACATTTCCCAGAAATCTGTATAGTGTGTTATACTCCATTTCCGCAACTCCTCATAGGTTTCTGTATGAATTTAATAACAAAGTAAATCAGAGGATAATAATATAGATATATCATGTTGTAATTGATAGTATGTGTGCATGTACACTGTCTGAAAAAGTTTTTTTCTCTTGGTAGTTTTTGGGCAGAAAATCTGTCCTTGTTCAATGAAAAAGTTGCATACTCTGGGTTATTTCTCTGCTTTGCAAATATTCAAAAATTTTCAAAAATAAAAAAAAGTTTGGAATAATGGTTGGGTAATCAACATAGGTTTATCAACTTTAATCTAAGGACAATCTGTCATCTATTGAATATCTATGGGTCAAGTTATGATCAATGATATAATTTTACAAGGCCTTGCAATAAGGGAACACATTGCCAAATATGAAGGAGTGACTGGGGGTGTGTCTGGAGGTGTGTGATTGGGGTCACATGATTGCAAAGCACTTAATATATTTCATAGCTTCAGTACACAAAATTTTCTGCTAAATTTGTACACATTTTAAGAAATCTAAGTTAGTAGAATAGCTGGGTTAACATCAATGCTGGATAATACCTGTAGTCAAGGTAGGGGACAAGCCAGTGACCGTCAGAGACCCGATCAGTCAAACCACTACTGTCCTGTCACCTCTAACTATTCACTAGTCACCTCTAAGCATTCAAAATGCTTTAAAAATATTATTGTATTGTCAAAAAATCAAAACCTAAACTCGTTTTCATCAGAAAGCGAAATAATTCATTTGCTCACTTAGATTTAGGCCAAACGCGTGGTTTACCAAAGACTGGAATTTATGAATGTTGGTCGATCGATCGGCCTTGGGTCTCCACATCAACTTCGGATATTCTTCCCTCACCGATGCCATTGTACGTTCAACACTCCACAAAAATGGTGGACAGACGTCTTCAAGAACTACTGAGCGTCCTTGCTAGAAGGCTCTGTCTTCCTGGAAAGTAAATCGTCTTGTGGTGAGAGGGGCAACACTCAAAATTTCACCGTTTGTTTGAATAATTTCGCAGTTTGGCGCGCCACGTCACATCAACGGAGGGCGCCTCGGAATTCGCCCTCGCACGAAACGAATAGATTCATTAAAAAATGAAGTGAACTTTTCCGAGGGAAGAGGAATTTGTGTGAAAATGTGGGGCGACCAAATATATAGAGAATTTTTGCTGAGTGTTGCTTAAGGCAGCCGAAAAATTCGCTTCTTGTGCAGGAAAGTAAATTTAGGGAGGGGTGAGCACATTAGGTTGATTATCCTCTTACATTTATTTCAGCAGCAGTTGTTATTGTAATCAAAATTGAAATCTCTACAAAAATATGCAATTTTTAAGAAAATTTTCATAAAGTTTTGAAACGATTTAATCGAAGAAAAAATTGAAAAGTTTCGGGTCTTTTTATTCCCAACTACACTACCCTTAGTAGTCGTTAATGAAGTCCCTCGACCTTTGGAGTGGTGCGGTCATTCAAGGTCGTCTTACCATTGGAATCCTGGGTCAATGTGACCAATATGGCGGCTGAATTTACGAGCTTGGAGAGTTGTTTGGAGAAACATCTTCCACCAAAGGAACTAGAGGAAGTCAAGAGGATTTTGTATGGCAAACCAGTCAGGTATAAGTGCATGACAAAATCTTGAAACCTAGTCCAGCTGCTTTGCAAAAATATGCTGGACAAGCTCAGACAATTTAAGCTTATTGTGCAAGTGATTGTTTAAGCTTAAGCTTAAGCTTGCCTGTCACTAAAAGGTTGTTTTTTAAAAATAATGTCGTGAGTAATTATGTGAATCTATTGAGCGTGTAATCTAGAGACATGGAAGAAATTTCGAATCTAGTTTTAAAAATCTGACAGCGTAGCTTTTATAAGAGGTAGTCAGCCAAGGAGAGGCGAAAATAAACTGGTAATGCCATCCTAGGCCATTTATCCACAACCTTACCTATGTTCACAACACACTTTTGAAATATATTTTCAACACTGAATTAGTACCAACAGTCAGTTTGACCAATATAATTTTTTGTTCCATGTCCTGAATCTTTGTCACCAAAACTCTCCCCCATGTCCGAAAAAGGGGATATGGGTTGGGGGGGGGGGGGGGGGGGCATTAGTAACAGATATTTATGATGGGTATATATATGCCAATGAGGCCAACATGCAAGATGCTAAAATGGTCCAATCAAGCATTCCCTGCTTCACAATCAACTAATTTGTTTGCTTGTTATAAAACTTAAGCTGTAAAGTTTGTTTTTCTCCTGCTAGCAAATTAGATTTGCCCACAGAGGCATTGAAACTGGCAGATGAAAAAGACTTTGAACTGGCAGGATACAAATTTTCTGTCCAGGAAGAACAACTACGTAAGCCTCGCATCGTTAGAATAGGAGCTGTGCAGAATAAAATAGTATTGCCTACCTCTGCCCCACTGGCAAACCAAGTGAGTATTTTATCCCCATTGTTCATAGAGTCAACACTTAAGTAACAGTGAAGTTTTCTAATTTTTGAAATCCTATAGCATTGTCATTTAAGTGGTACACATTCTTAACCTGCAAACATCAGGCCCAATTTTCGCATCACTCTAATGTCCTCTTTAAGTTGCCGATCACTATGAAATTTGTTTCTTGTTTCCCACAAGCATGGTTTACCTTGCAAAAGGAAAATAAAGCCTGAGCGCGGGTTAATAAACTCATGTTATGACCATTGGTTTTTCTTGGTCAACTTGTTGATTGTGATTTCCCATATCATAGGTTTAGAAACTCCTCAAATGTATGCTTTAAAATTCTTAAAAAGGCCAAGGTTGAATGACCATGATCAGAATTAAATTACAGTTGAATCTCCCATAAGCGACCACCTAAAAGAGACTTAACTTATGCACCAATGCCCATCTAAACCCATGTAATAACTTTTAGTAGCTAGAAAAATATTTAAGCTTTCCAAAGTATCTTTTCTTTTTTATTCAGTGTATCATGGTTCTATTCCGATAAACTACCTAAACGGCAAACGGAAAAAGTCTCATGTTAGTTACAAATTGATTCTTTAATGTTGCCTAAATGTTAAGGGAAACTGAACAAGAACTAAAAGGATTGGATTGCTAGCTTTAAATTTGACAGCCCTTTTATATTACTGGGTGATTTACATGTTAACAAGTGTTAAAAAATGCTGGACCTAGATCTCAGAAGAGTCCATACTTTTGTGTTGGTTCAGTCATACAATTGTGCGGGGTGTTCAAGTTAAAAGTCTGGAGACACCCTGTGTGTCCCTTTAGACACTTTACATTAACAAATGAGCACGTCTACTAAAGCTAAGGCGTTACCTTGAACTGTTTATAATGATTACCGTATTTACATGTCTGCTGGTGTTATAATCATTTAGACCCAGTGCAACAGCTCAATTGCCTACTCCAAAAACAATGGAAATACTGGTACTAGTGAAGGATTGTGGGATCATTTGGGTAGACAGAAGATGACAAAATTTCATTTTTTCGGTGTTTTCAAGGCCCATAGCTTCGCTCTTGTTAATTTTGCCTTCACAGAGAAAAGCTACTGGCTTTGAAAACACAGAAAAATGACTTGTTTGTCATTTTCCATCTACCCAAACGATCCCACAATCCTTCACTAGTACCAGTCTCCTCATCGTTTGTGGACTTTCATAGAGGCTGCGAGTGTCACTTTACACTGTGTTTTGGATTGTCACTTCCGTTGTGTCTTTTTTATTCAACAAGAACAGTGTACTTCACGAATGAGCAAGCAATGTTTACTAAACCGATACTGCTTTTAAAAAAAATTATGAAACTGTAGTTCTGTTAAACTGTTGACTGTTCTTGAGAGAACAGTAAATCAGGAAATTAGTTCTGATTTTCTGTACATGTAATTGAAGGGCTGAGGGCATAAACTGCCTATGTGTAGTTTTAGGTGTTTTTTTTTTTGCATACGTTATTTCTCGAAAACGAAAACGAAATCGGTGAAAAAAAATACGGGACAATGTTTTTGAATCAAAATGCAGTTCACATGCAAAAATTTCGACAAATCCAAGCGAACTAAAAAAACGGCCGAAAATTACACATAGGCAGTTTATGCCCTCAGCCCTTCAATTATAAGACATTCAAGGTCGTCTCTTGATAGAGTACAGTGTATGTGCATTTTTTCTTTTAGTTTTAAATTTTATTCAGATGAAAAGTCAATTTTGACAAGAAAAAATCCAGTTCTTAATTCCCATTGAAGAATTTCTGTCTCTTGCACTACCAAGAAATGCAATAATGTTACAACACCTTATCCAGTTTCCACTGTATTATCTGTCAAGTAGTCACTTACAGGAGGCTAAAAACAAAAGAAAATTCCAAACTTTTAGCTCTAAAAGTGGTCGCAGTCAGTTATAAGAGTTGGTTGCTTACAAGAGGTTCCAAATATAGTTATTTGACTTGGAAACTTTTGGTATTTTGGAAAACTGGTCGCTGAGGAGAGGTGGTTGCAACCAGATGTCCAACTGTATTACCAATATTTTATTGATGGTATCTTATGTGGGGGGAGGACAGGAGGGTCGAAACCTCCCACTTCTCATACCCCATTCTCTTGCCTCCCTTACCTTGCTCTCCAAGCTCCCACAAGTTTTATGTTGCTCCTGCCTCCATCCTCCCACTCTTTTAGAACTCCCTTTTTCCATTCTTCACTTTCCCACCTTACATACCCCTCCCTACCCCCATTTTCTCGGGCACCTGTCACCTTTCCACTCCCCCACCCATGCTCCAGCTGAAATGATGTCTGAGGAACAGACTCATCCTCTCAATTAGTTGGGGCTAACCATAACTGTTGAGCATGCATTGGAAAACCTAGCGGAGATGGGAGGGGTGGGTAAAGGGAAGAAGACGTGCTTACGCTGAGTCTTTTGTTTGCTTGTCCCACTTGAGGCAAGTCCCAACTATCTGATAGTTAGAACAGGTTACAAGTGGCCATAACTGAACTATTATTCCTCAGAAAAATTTTCATCCATGTATTCACAACATGTTTTATTGATTTTCTTCTCTTTATTTTAAAGCTGTCTGCTCTTCATGCAAGAATAAAGGAAATCACTGATACTGCAGCTCTGTGTGGAGTGAATGTGATTTGTTTCCAAGAATGTTGGAGTAAGTCATAATTTTTGTGTTAAAAGTTAAAGGCCTTAGATGCATGCATGACTGGAAAAATGTAGCTACATGTAATTCTTGTGGAATATAAGTTAATGAAGAAACTCATTGCAAAAGTTGAGATTCTCTGCACCCTAATCAAGATGTATTATATTTTAGACTTCTTTTTTATGTTCTTGACCTAGTTACAAGGTTTTCATTCACCTCTAGAATGTAACAAAGTAATCTAATTATGTTGTTTTTCTTCAACAGCCATGCCATTTGCTTTTTGCACCCGTGAAAAGCATCCTTGGACAGAGTTTGCTGAATCAGCTGATGATGGACCTACCATCAAACTGTGTCAGGAGGTATGATCAGCTATTTTGAGATGATAGCTATATTGTTGCCACGTATGGATAATATGAAATGTAGAGACACTAATTTTGTATGTTAACCGTGCATAAAAAAGAGAAAGACTTGTAAGTTCAGGTGTGCATTTCTCAAAACTCCGAAAAACATGTCGGGTCGAAGACGTATTTTTGAAGTCCGGTTTTTCTGTCAATTTGAAGTAGTTATTTTGGCAAACTAGCCCAATTTATTTCTCAATTTTATAACATGCTTTCTAAAAAGATTATTAAAAATGTTAGAAAGTGAACTTCTGATTATGAACCTAGTGCACGTCACATAAAATTGGTTTTCAGGAGTTTCAAGAAACATGTACCAGGTCTTTATTGTTGTAAATCCAATTTATTCTGGTGAGGTTGAATGATAAAATTACCATGTCATTTATCTTAAATGTTTTATAACATTAACATTATTCATTCTACTCCTGCCACCAGCTTGCTAAGCAACACAACATGGTCATTGTTTCTTCAATTCTGGAAAGAGATGTTGTTCACCAGGATAGAATTTTCAACACTACAGGTGCTCATAAATTATAGAGTGGATAAATTGCCTCATTATCCAATTAACAACTTGCAGTGTGGATAATCTATTTTGTGTGTGTTTTACAGTTATAATTTCCAATAATGGCTCAGTTCTTGGAAAAACAAGAAAAAATCACATTCCAAGAGTTGGAGATTTTAATGAGGTAATTTTAACACACCATGTACTCTAGTGTCCAAATCAATTTGGCAATGTAATGTAATTTATTACATCATATTAATGTTATATCATGGCTATTAAAATGTTTCCATTTAGTGAAACCTCTTGATGAGCCTGGAGCTACTGCTCCTAGCTACCCCCAACAGGGCATAATTTTCCAGTCCTTTGATTCCTGTTAATAGTTAAACATTTTGCACATATGACCAGTGCATAGTGCTTGGCATATACAGTGTATAATATTCCGCATACAGTATAAGTCATAAATTCCAACCATGAAACACATATACTTTAAAATCAAAAATTTGATCATGAAAACAGCCAAATCAAAAAAAAAAAAAAGATTTCATCAAGATACTATACAACGCTAATGAATGGCATACAGAAGAGGAGGAACTTGCTTTTGATAATTTTGTCTGGGATAAACAGAACAGAAAGAACCTGGTAAATTTGACCCTTCAAAGACTTAATCATTCATAAAATGTAACACAAGTGTCACACTTATCTTTTGGAGCTTTCAGTAACATTTACAACAAAGGAACATCCAAGTAGTTTATGATATTTATTTTACGGGTATAGTGGCTCATAGCCACTTTGATTCATTTGCCTTTGCTCAATATTGCAATCCACATTATTCCTGTTTCTTCTATTTCCTGTCATCGGGAGATGTTGTATCAGTTTTCACTTGGCAGGTCTCTCCCCTTTTTTGTCAGGGTTTCCAGTTTCTCTACACATCCACAGTAAACTAGAGATATCCAAGTCATTTGATAATTTTATTAGTGTATTTCTTCAATAAAACATGCCTTGCTTTCGTTATTTCTTTTTTGTTGTTGTTGTTGCAGTCCACTTATTATATGGAGGGTGATACAGGACATCCAGTCTTCCAGACACAATTTGGTATTGATTTAGCTATTGTAAAGGAACACCTTTGGTATTGATTTCTCTGGAAGTCTCTTTAATTCCTTAAGCCTGGTTTTCTCTAGGGACGGAAGCATAAGCACAAGCATAAGTAGCTTATGCCAAGTGGAAATGAACACTACGTAAACAAACGCATCCCTAGAGAAAACCAGGTTTTAGAGTGCTCTGGGCAGTCAGTAATTTTTACTGGAGTAAAGTGATTTAATTTACTTATTGTAAAGGAACATGTTTGTTTTTTATTTCTCTGAAAATCTCTTTAAATCCTTATCAGTCTTTTGAAAAAATCTGTGATCACTGCTGACACTGAGATATTCTTAACATAACAATTCAACATGCATCTAGCTGGACAGTCATTACTTTTTACTGGAGTTGAGTGAATTAATGGCCTAGTAACCTAACTACACTATAAATCCCACAGAGCACATTTTGAATTGTTAGCATAATGCATTACTTGCAACATGTATTGATCAGCCTTTGCCCTGTTAGCACTTTCAGTGACAGAATTTTCGTTACTGAATTAATTGCTTTATAATTATGTTACTTGACCATTGTTGATTGTAGGCCGGATTGCTGTCAACGTTTGTTATGGACGGCACCATCCACTTAACTGGCTCATGTATGCTCTCAATGGTGCTGAAATCTGCTTTAATCCCTCAGCTACTGTGGGAGCTCTAAGGTAGAAATGAAGGGTAATTAAGGTCAGGTTACACTGAGGTATTAAATACATGCTGCAATCTGATTTTGAACTGCCCTGGACAAGTGACTTTTTGGGGCTTTTGTCACCTTATTGCAGCTCTCATTTTACTAAGGGCAACTTGCAAAAATAATAATGTTAGATTATTGATTATAATTAGTCACAAGGAAACCAAGTGCACTACATCTACAGTGAGGCACTTGGAATTTTCCCTTTGATATCCATAAACAGATTTCAGTGGTTATTGAGAAAGAAAAGTATGGTGGTTAGAACCAAACAGATTTCGGTGGTTATTGTGAACATGAAGAGAGAACTGTGACAAAGAGAAACAAAGCAAATGTAACAGTCTTGTTTTGATGTGACAACTTAGTATTCTTGTTTCCTGTCTTTCGCACGGTACAGTGGTTAAACCCAAACAGATTTGGGTGGTTAGGGAGAAAGAAAAGTGTGGTGGTTTAAAGCAATTAGATTTTGGTGGTTAAAACAGAACAGATTGCGGTGGTTAGTGAGAAAGAAAATTACGGTGTTCAAAACTGAACAAATTTCAGTGGTTAGTGAGAGAGAGGTACGGTTAAAATCAAACAGATTTTGGTAATTATTGAGGAACAAATGTATGGTGTTTAAATACAAACAGATTTGGTAAATAATTTATTTTTCCTAGTGAACCAATGTGGCCGATCGAAGCTCGCTGTGCCTCCATAGCCAACAACTTCTTCACTGTAGCAATTAACAGAGTTGGCACTGTAAGTAAAGCTCACTAAATCATTCATTAAGACATGAACTCCTCCCAGACTATGTGCAGAGTTTCCAGCATATTGGAACTGATTAAAGAGGTTTTTCTTTTCGGAAGCACTGGACAGTGAAGGAACATGAACCCAATTACCAGTATTGGTAGAGTTCAAAATTGTTGGTGATCTGGGTGCCTTTTTAGGCTTCTTGTCGCTTGTTTTCCTTGCTCTGAGCTTCAGTAGTTGGATTCTCCAGCTTTTCTGTCTGTTAATACCTCCTGGATTGAGAATTTCACAGGACCTCTATCTTCAGACATGGCGTTGTTTACAAGATCCCCTTCACTGCTTTCCCCTAGAGTAAGGTGAATAATTACTTTGGTGTAAATCAAACCAGTCCATAACCAGGTTCAATACAAAAACACTTGCATGTGAAACCCATGCCAATGCTGGGAGGTGAAAGGCAGATTCTATCCAGGGTTTGAGCAGCCAGACAGAAAGTGTGTGGTAATATTTTATAGTAATAATCTATATAAAACTCGTTAGGTAAATGATACCATGTCAGTATAGTCAAACCTGTATTAAGCTGTCACCCTCGGGCATGACTAAATGACCGCTTAATACAGGTTGCACAGAATACACGTCAAACACAAAAACGTCATGTTGTAATATTTTATGCTCAAAGGACCTCAAAACATCACTTACTTGGTTACGATCTCCTGCACTGAATAGAATGATATGACAAAGTAGAACATAGTGTAGAAACGAACCAACAAAACAGCAACAGCAAGTTCCTGCAGTCAGTATTGGTATTATATTTGCGTGATTTCGTTTTAGAAAGTGACCGTTTAATACAGATCAAGACAATCGAAACAGCTCGTTGGGATTTAGTAAAGGGTGACCACGGCCACTTAATAGAGGTGACCACTTAAAAGAGGTCAAAATTACAGTAGTTAATAGAGGGCGACCGCTTAATACGGTGCCGCTAAATACAGGTGCGACTGTACTCTTTCTTCACCCTCAGGAAGTCTTTGAACACGAATTTACATCAGGAGATGGAAAACCAGGTACAAAATTGTGTATTTCTCAGCGTGATTTCAACTGTTGTGATACTGAGAACCAGGTCAGTGATGTGAAGATACTATTGTCAAAATATTGCTTTCTTTCCTGTGTTTTCTTCACAGCTCACAAGGACTTTGGCCACTTTTATGGTATGTTTCAGCCAAAACGGCCCCCAAACACAACTACCATAGTTTAGAAGTCATGTACCCCACCCCCATCCTCCAAACCTGACGTCAAATCTCTGATGAATTCCTAACATAGTGAAACCCTTACGTAAAGTGACATTTTATTTCAGTATCCATGCAACACTTAAATTCAGCTCGGTCTAGTTATATTTCAGTGTGAAGAAAGGCGAGATTGTGAACTAACAATCACCATTTGCTGCGTCCAGGCTCTTCTTACGTTGCTGCTCCAGATGGCAGTCGCACTCCTGTAAGTTTATCATTTTTAATGCTTTACCACTTTGTTGAAAGGTCTAAATTCAAACCACACTTGGCCAGTCGGAGCCAGATTTATTTAAGATTACAACGAACCAATCTGAAATCGTACTCGAAGTGAAGCATGAAACAGATGCAAGTCGAAGGAAACACGTCCAAACCAAACCAACAGAAGTCGCAATAAGTGTTTTTGATCTCACCTTATGGTTCATAGCTAAGTTTATTCGCATGCTATGGGATTTTGCCTTTTTTAGGCCTTAAACTATAAGAACTATATAGAATTGCTTTATTTTCCTTGATATTCCTTTCACAGGGTTTGTGTAGAGTTCGTGATGGCCTTCTTGTAACCGAGGTGGACCTGAATCATTGTAGGCAGGTCAGGGACAAGTGGTGTTTTCAGGTTGGTCTGCTTGCAGTCATCTCCCTCATACATTAATTTGAAACAGGAAGGAAATAGTATTCACCTCCCTTATCTACCCCGCTTGTTCATAGCCGAGTGCCCCTTAAGTCTCTTTTTTATGCAACTAGACTACTGGCAGTCAATTTTCAAAACAAAAGCACACAGCCAGACTTCACCAACTTTGTACACAATGCGTAGTGGAGTAGGATGACGAGGAGGGAATGTTGGGAGGCGTGGCTTGGATTCTTCTCTCTGAGAGAAGATATACTTAAGCGCATTTTTTTTTTTTGGGGGGGGGGGGAAATATTCTCCTTATTCCTATTCCTGTTTGCAAATGAGAGAATAAGCGAAAATAAGGTTTTCTAAGGTTTTCTTTTCTTCTGTGTATTCCGAGTGAACCATATCCTGTTGATTCCATTCATTCTGCTATCGGGAGTAGAATGAACAGAATTCCGCAAACGGAATCGGTCCTAAAAAACGCGATTATCATGCATTCCGAGCATTCCTATTCCAGAATAGTCCCAAAAGAATGTGGGATCATGTGTACTTAAGGTACCCGTCCATCGAGTATCGACCGATACTATCGGCCGAGTATCAGTTAAGCGACATGTCGACCGAGTATCGGCCGATACTCGGTGGACGGGTGCCTTAAGAACACATGATCCAAAATGTGCTCTTCATCTCCTCCAGAGTTTTCTTGTCTCCATCCTTCATGAGGAAAGAGGACCTCAGTTGTCCCCTTTGTTGAACTTGTTGTGCCACTTCTGTTGCTGACATGCGAAACATGCCTTCTCGCCTACACAGAAACGAGTTGCGAGCAACTTTTCCGCTAGCAGTCTGACCTGAGACTATCGCGCGCTGTTAAATAGGTAAAACGTTTGTTTTCTTGGCATAACGAGGCGATTGAATACTTTCTCTCAGATGACCTCCCGCTTGGATATGTATGCCAAATCACTGACGGAGGCTGTGAAGCCAGATTACAAAAGACAGATAATTCACGATGAAGCTTAGAACTGAGGCCTGCAAAAACGTGAAGCTGCTTGTAACTGAGTGTGATTTGCAACATAAACAGAAGAAGCTAATAAAAACTGAACCGTGCAAATTTCATTTTTTAATCCAGATGATGATAATTCCCACAAAGGAAGCTAAAAAATAAGGTTTACTTAAGAAGCAAAACTCTCCTCTATACAATATCTTGACTGGTGATGTAAAACAAAGAAACATTGTACTTCGTACGTGATGAAAGTAATGTCTGAAGGTACCGTATTTATTCGAATAAGCGCCAAGCCTCGAATAAGCGCCCATCCCCACCCTACCCCCTCCCCACTCGGACCCCCCCAAAATGGCACTGAAGTGCACGAAAGTAGTATTGATTGTTATTTACTCAGTGGCTTACAATCTCTAGGTTCATTGTCTACGAGGATTGAAATTGAATAAGTGGCAATAAGAGACTTCCCCAAAGACGCAGTTTCTTCAGAGTATTTACAGAAACTTTGCTTTGTTACATCTTCGCGTTTGTTATTACCATTTATTGTTTTGTTGCAAAATAACTACACTTGCTGAAAATGGTGAAAATTTAATGAGCGCTCACCTCGAATAAGCGCCCACTCTCAAGGTCCAAAAATTTAATAAGCGCCCAGGGCGGTTAATTACGGTGGCCCGTAAGGGCCATCCGAATATGGGTATATTTTTTTATGGCCAAAATATTACTGTCGATTTAGTTTGGGTCTCAGTAACGCGAGATCTCGACTTATAACACGAGATCTCGACTTATAACGTGAGATCTCGACTTATAACACGAGATCTCGACTGGTAACACGAAATCTCGACTTAATAACACGAGATCTCAACTTAGTAACACGAGATCTCGACTTATAACGCGAGATCTCGACTTATAACACGAGATCTCGACTTAGTAACACGAAATCTCGGCTTATTACACGAGATCTCGACTTATAACACGAGATCTCGACTTATAATGTGAGATCTCGACTTAGTAACACGAGATCTCGACTTAATAAACTTATAACGAGAGATCTTGACTTATAATTCGAGATCTCGACATAGTAAGACGAGATCTCGACTTATAACGCGAGATCTCGACTTATAACGCAAGATCTCGACTTATAACGCGAGATCTCGACTTAGTAACACAAGATCTCGACTTATAACGCGAGATCTCGACTTATAAAGCAAGATCTCGACTTATAACGCGAGATCTCGACTTATAACGCGAGATCTCGACTTAGTAACACGAGATCTTGACTTATGATGGAATTCTCGGGTTAATAAGTGATATCCACTTGTAAGGTGAGATCTCTCCTTTTCACAAAGAGATGTATCAATTTACTTGTGAGACCGGTGCGAAGTGTTGTATCAGACGTTGCTCTATGCTATGGATGAAGATTCAGACGGATGCGGATTGTCTGCTGTAAGTCTTACCTTTTATTCTTTATTCTTTATTTCACTTTCAAGATAAGGATATAAACTTCTACTCAAGTATTCTGATCAAAGTAGCTGGGAATCGGTTCTGAACGGGGTGTTCTTTGTAGCTGTAGAAGCTCACGGTTTTGGTATTGAGCCAAAGGGTGCGTTCGTTCAGTCGCAAGCTACCTCAGTTCTCTCAGTAAAAAAGCTTTCTGTGGCTTTTTCGTTGTACCAGTACTTCATCTTGTCTTCCAAGGCAAGATACTTGTTCAAAAGCCCCGTCATCCAAATTCAAAGGCGGGTAATTTTCAACCAGTCAATACAAAACGCAGTTTGCAGACGGTAGTAACGAAAACGAAGACCCCGAAAACGAAGACCCAAAGACCCAACTAACCAATTCCAGGAAATCCTGCAAAGAGCTTAGACGATGCCCATTTATACCAAAAAGTCCAAGATCGAAATAGAGATACTCCAGCATCATGGCTAATGGATTTGCGCAACGGAAACCCTTTCATTTGGACTATGTGATCATTGGATAGGTCGTTAAAGATTTAGTCTTTTTTGAGAAACAAACTCTTCTCCTATGTGTTTTGCCGAAGCAACTTTTTGATAGCGACGACTTCCCCACGGCTTGTGGCGGTGAAAACGGCTTCAAAACTGCCTCTTTTTGGCCATTTTTTGGCCTCGCACGCCTGGCAAATTAGAACCAGCGTGCGTATAAATTTGACAGCGGCAGCTCAACGATTTGTGTGGAATATGTGACTGCAGGAAACGTCACTCAAAATTATTTGCACCAGTGAAGCCGCCATCGCATTTGTGTTAATTATATCACAATTTCTTTTTCTCCCTAGCATTCCTCTTGAGTCAATCTAAGGTTTATTTTCCCGTGTATTAAACATCGTCTAGTTCAATGTCGATATTTGCATGCAGGCGTTATTTGATGCTTACGTCCACCCAACAGCGAACGTGAAATAAACGACTCTCAGTCACGTTACGCCAATCCAAAGTCCTACACTATCATAACTTTGAAATGCCGCCGCGCCTTTCAAATTTGACGCATAACAGATATAGACATCGACATGAAAGAAAACTTTACAAATGTCGAAATAATTCCATTAGGGAAAGTTCATTTAATATGACAAGGGGGGCATGAAGAAATTTAGGGGACTCCGAAAATTTTTAGAAACCCGAAAGGGGGCTCTGAAAAAATTAGGGAGGGGGGGGGGGGTTCCGAAAATTTGTATACCTCGAAACCAACAGGAGAGGGGGGGAGTCTCCTAAAAAATTGAACCGCCAGTGAGGGGGGCTGCTAAAATTTCAAGCTTCGAGTTTCAATATCGTCATCCCCCCTTGTCATATTAAATGAACTTTCCCTTACTAGGAGTTTCAATGTGAAAGTGAGTGCTGGCGTCAGAGCTTAAAGGAAATACTGATAATACGCGTAATTTGAAATAAATTGTATAACAGGGGTTGGTGTAGCTAGTTAAGTTTTAAAGAGATTTTGTGAAACAACAACAGAGCCCCACAATATTTTTCTTCACTTGAGTAAAGAACACAACAAATGCTAGAACTTGATTTAAGAGACCCAGGAAACCTTAAGTAGATGGATTTCCACAAGTATTCTTTTTCAAACTTAGCCTTTTTGTTACCCTGGGTGCCAGAGGTTTTTCTAGCGCGGTTCCAAGGGTCTTGTAATCTAAAAGACACGGCGATTGGCTTCTAAGAATAGAGGAAGCCTGTGAAATGTTTGTTTCTTGGTGCGGAGATGGCGGACTTTGAGCTCGGTGTATGTTCGCGCGCTGAAAGATTTGTAAGTGACTAAGATCTGGAAAAAGCTATAGCAAAAGTTCTCGAAACGTTCGACGGTGTTGAAAACATAAGTGCGGAGCAAAGAGATGGAATTGCAAATTTTTTACGTCGCCACGATGTGTTGACGGTTTTACCAACGGGATTCGGGAAATCATTGCTATTTCAATTAATTGCTGGACTCTTTGTCGAACTCCATAATTTGGGCTACAGCTATTACCCAAAAAGTCCAATAGTGATTGTCATTTGCCCACTAAATGTTCTAATTGAATGCCACACGAAGCAATTGGAGCATCGCGGAATTTCGTGCACTTGTTTATCTGGCGAAGATGCCGACCAAGATGGTGCTTTCGCTGGTTGATACTCCTTTATATTTGCAAACCCGAGCGCTTATTCTGAATGAAAAGTGGAGGAAGTGCTCCAGACGCCAGTTTACCAAAAAAGCCTCTTCGGGTTTGTTGCTGATGAAGCTCGTGTGATTCCGAAATAGTACTGAGGTCGATATTTTTCATTTACCAGTTGTCCGGAAAGAATAAGTAGCCGAAATGTTATCCACGTGAACAATGAGCCAAAAATTAGTTCATGGATACGTTAAAATCCATGTCATTGGTTTGTCAAAACGCGGAAGATAATGCTTATGTTATGGTTGACATTTGTTTCAGGCTTGATCATTTTTTTCAAGCACCTTGATTTTATTTTCCTTTGTTTTCGATTACAGTAATAAGTTAAAGATATTTCTTCTATCTTTCAAATCAAAACAATTTAGATCACCATGTATAGATAATTCATTCATATCTTTTTATACCCTGGGTATTTTAAATTTCATTTGAAATAACTTGAACTTTTAAGCAACAACTCAAAAACAAAAGTTACATTTACTGTTTAAATTTACTTAGTTAATTCTTTTTCTGAGTTGTTGCCTGTGCATGTGATCATCGTATGAAACCGCCGGTTTGATATTGGAGACGAGGTCAAGGACCGTTTAGCACAGTAAAGCAAAGCGCTCTGCGCCAGAGGTTTTTTCCTCGCGGCTTCGCCGCTCGTGTCTTCGTGTGTCCAGACAACGTGAGAAAAACCTCTGGTACCCAGGGTACCTTTCTGCTAAATGTTGCCAGTAAATCAAAGGTGAAAATGAGACGTGACTTGAATCGTCACGCAACGTGACATCAAAAGTCATATCAAATCGCATTGAAGCAAAGCAATCAAAAACCAAGCTTTTCTTTCGCCTCGACGGCACATGTAACTCAATAGTCTAATTATCTAACTCAACGGGCTTAGATTTTGAGTCGACGATCAAATTTAACGCCTCAACGGGCGAAGAATATTGTGAATGATTTGTCTGTGGTGTCTGTGGTCACTGGTACCGAAGTCGCTTTCAACATAAAGCAAGCTAAAACAGCGGGTTGGCTTCACAGTTTCCTCTCTCTTCTCCTCTCGAGACCAGCAAGCTGCAGTCGGCAGTTTTTGCCTAACACTTCAATGCTGCTGAATGCACCGTAGGACTTGTTCGATATCTTGGCGCCTCCGTTCGCGAATCGGCCGCAAAATTGCTCACATAATAGAACACATAAAAATCTCTTGTCTTCCGCGAGAGTAATCACTAAACCATTGATGACCTCCATGAATACTTCCACAAGTAATTAGAGATATCCATATTTGACCTCGTTTATCGTGTCCTCGATTTCTAGCTGAGCGGGCAAGCACCCCGGAATGCCCGGATATATTCTCGTCCCCAGAGGCCACGCTCCTTTTGGTTAGCACCAAGAATCGCGGCTGACCAAAAGGAGCGCGGTCTCTGGGGACGAAAATGGACCAGATATACCAAACACAATCGACTGCGCATGTCTTCAATCTTACATCCTGTCAATCTCGTTCCCAGAGCCCTCGTGGCTTTTGCTTTGCTGTTCTTTCAAAGCCAAATTTCGACTTTCCTGGTTTTTCCAGTGCGTATTGAATGCCTTTGTGGATAGCATCCACATCTACTTTATCTCTGGACGCCATGTAAACCAAGGCACGCATGCGCCGTGAAACCGGAAGTCCTAAAATCTTGCTCTCTGAAAATTGATTATTCCAGAGCTCCGTGTCTTGGTGATGACCAAAAGGCACGTGGGCTCTAGGAACGAAATTGACATCAGATTTTGCCTTCTTCTCGCTATATAAAGAATAGGATGCTACCTCGCTAGGGCTCGCCAGCAATAAGTATTACGATATTTCATGCTTCGTCCGTTGGTCTTCGGTATTCGCTTGTTTCCTGGTCGTTTGTACTTGTTTCAAAAGAGGAACCGTTACATTTGTGTTAGTCGATTTGATTGATATTTCAGATGACAGATAGCGAAGCCTCGTTAATGTCTATTTCAAGGCCTGGTCTATTTCTAGATGAACCGCTGTTATACTGATTTATCAGTTCTGGCCGAGAAAAGTTATATTGAAATTATTTTGTTTCCTAAAAAAATAAAAGGGTCTTCGTTTTCGCACTGGTTTTTTTATGCCCGATGTGTGCCTTTGTATGTGGCTTGAGCGGAGAAGAAAACATAGCACTCTCACTTCCTTCTAAAATTATTAGTTCTTTAACGTTTTTCTTGGTGCACGAAGATACACTCTGACGTCAAGGAAGAGACATGATCTGAATTGGTCCAACAGTATAGTTTATTCAGCACTCGTTAATGGGGAAAGTACAAAACATGAACCCCTGGTCCATGGCCCCCCTCCGTGGACCGGGTCCATCAAAATATGGACCGGGTCCATGGATCCCTTTCATGGACCGGGTCCATGGACCCCCTTTTATGGACCGGGTCCATGGCCCCTTATTTTTATTAGCGCTGACACTAGTAGTAATCAAAGATCTCAAGTCACTGCACTCCAATGGGTGATAGTGTGCAATGTCGCAGCCAATCAGATTACAGCATTTGCATTAGTTTACTAGCACAATTTTTCTAATAGGTGGTAGCATGCTGTGACATATAATTTACTAATTGTTTTCTGCGTTTTCCTACTGTTTCCTGTCACATCCCCAAATCCTGGAGCAGAGACCCTGCTCTCAAGGGTAAGATCGAACTCTGCCTGTCTTTACAACATGCAGGTTATTTAGCCAGGTGAAAGCTCTCTTCAGTAGCCGTGATGTAATAGTACTTTAAAATGACAACAAGCTTTGCTTATCGTTATTGAACAAGAAATTAAACACGAAATTTATTATTTAGGTGCTGGGATTTCTCAGAAGTAGAGATGTTGATCAAGAGGTACTTGACGCATTTACTCGTGAAAAGGTAAGCATAATGTTGATTTTTCTTTGTACACTTTTAATCCACTTCCATTACTTTGCATTGTGGGGTGGGTTTGGCCAACTTTCTTCCAAGCTCTATCATAAAGGTTTTGAAGGACACCTCGTCGTCGTTTTTTCACATGGCAAAATTTTGTCTCTCTTACATGTTTTAAAACGCTTATGACGCGTCTCTTTTGGAAGCGATGGAACTAAGATTTTAGACATACGGCGAATAATGTTGTACAAAATAAATTGGATTCTTCTATTCCTTTTAACAGAAGACTTACAACTGAAAAAAATGCTGATAAGAAGCAATCTTTAACCCTTAAAATAATTCACAAAAATTTCTAGAATTAAGATTTGTTTTGCATTCTTGTTAGCTGCACTTCATGTGCTTAATTCTGTATGGTGCTTTTTTTTAGATGGACTGTATGGCTGCTTTTCATAGCCCTGAATCTCTACTTGATGATTTGGGTTAAAAGCAAAAGGAGACATATTCGCGCTTAAGGTTTTTTGCAAGCGTCGATTAGGCAAGACTAGTGACCAGTCTTCTCAAAAAGACGAAATTGAAGAAAAGAAACGAAGACTGGTAGAACAGTTACGAGAGGAGAAACCAAACAAAAAAAAGAGGCACAGCTCTTCGCATAAAAGTACCAAGGACAGTGAAGAGGAATCGCCATCAAAAAAGAAGAAAAAAAACGAAAAGTCTCGTCGTGTTCAAATTGGCTGGTTACATTACAACTACAAAGACTCGTGCTATGTGGCAGTGCGTACGTCTAAAGGCGGTGGCACCAGACGCATTGACATCAACGCATCAGCGAACAAATTTGAAGTTATTGCTCGTGCCAAACAGCTTTTCTTCCCTGGAGGCGAATCTAGCCATGGACCTGCAAGTGAGATGCAGTTTAACTTAGCTAACTTTAAACTCCCCTTTACAGTGCAAAAGTACTTTGAGGTTCACAAGCTGACCCAAGCTAGAATATATCTCGCCTCAAAAAGAATGTCAACCGTTTCATCAGCCAATGAAGAAACTGAAGATATTTCAACGCCACCCGTCCCCTCGTCGTCTTTGTCCAAAACAAAACCTCAGAGAAAAGATGACAGGGGAAGGCTATGGAGACAGACATATGCTGCTGTTGACAACAAGGAAAATAAGGAATGCAAAGTCGAAATCCTGGACGACAAGGAGGATAAAGAAAAAAGCTTGCGGCAGGAAATTGAAGACGTTCAACGACTAGAAGCTCTTCGAAAGACTCGAGAAAACAGAGTACCTCCAGAACCAGCAGAAAATACTGAAAGAGTGAAGATTTCTGTTAAGCATTCCGTGGAGGGAAATGTGTCTCGTTTTTTCCATACTGGAGAGAGCATGGTTGCTGTGTATGACTGGGTGGGATCACTGAGTTTGTTCGCAGAGAATTTTACTTTGTACATACCACGGGAAGGCGCGTGGACCCCATGGAAGATGTTGCTGTGGTTGATGGAAGTCTGCTCCACATGGAGATTAGCAATGATCCCATTCGCATGTCTTCACCAGAATCTGGAGTTAACTTCAAGGGATTTGGTTTCGGGGAGTCTCCAGCACCTTTCGAGGTTCACATCCCAAGTCTCTTTTCCTCAGTAGACGATTTTGACCCTACCACTGATGCAGCAGCATTTCCTCTTCCTGATGTTGTTATGATAGGGGATGAGAGGTACGAAATTGAAATTTCATGTTAACCTTATGTATTATAATAATTTAAGATAGAAAATTGTAAGTTCACAGCTCCTCGAGTTTCACACAGGAAGCGGTTAGACTATGCCGTACGTGGCGGTTGAAATGAGATTTCAAACTGACTCGTGGAGGACAGGGGGGAGAGCGATCCTGCTTCTGTTTGGCTGCATAAAATTTGTTTTCATGTCTGCACTTTGTCTCAGCTCAGATGAAATTTTTTTAAACCGGCAGAACGCAAGGCTTCTCCGTGAGACTCAAATTGCAGCGTGACGGGATTTCCCGTTGGAAATCGGAGGCGTGACGATGGACCACTTGATTAAGAAATCAGGGTTGCTGTCCATCGCGTCCCAGATGTATTTGGATAGGATAATATCGTGTGAACGCTTGCGATGGTTGCAAGAGAGCTTACGCGAGCTTATACCATATTGTGTCGAGCTTCGAGGAACAGAATTTAATGGAAGGACGAATTTATTTCGTGTATTAGGGCGATTTTAATCGTGGTTAGCACTAATCGGATTTTACGATAACAGCACAAATTCTCGTGCGCTCATTGGCTAATTTGTATCGTGAAATAGTGGAATGACACATGAATTTGTAATACGGCAATGAGCGAGAGCGGACAATTTGACAGTTTGTTATCGTAAAAAACAAATGGACGTTAGTTTTTCATGCGTCGTCTGTCCTGTTATAGACAATCAAATGATTCTCGGTCATAACATTGTCAAAGTAGCTGTAGATCCCCGAGGCAGTAGCCGAGAGCGGACAATTTGACAATTTCTTTTACAGTTGGTTTTTACCCACTGATGAAGAGGCAGCAGCCTCGAAACGTATAAAAGTTTATGTACTTTTTTGCCCAATAATGAATAATCACTAAGTTTTCTTATCGAACAAACTTTGACGCTGTTATTTAGAGAGTCTTAATGCACCGACGTTTCGGCAATGCGTCAAGACTCTAAATAACAGCGTCAGTATTAGCCCTGGCCAAACGGAGACGCAAGTTGACGCAAGTTGAAGACTTGGGTCAACTTGCGACTTCGTTTGGCCAGGGCTTGCGAGCACTTGCGTTGACTTGCGATGACTTGCGCTCACTTTGGTCGAGATCAAATTTGCACGCAAGTCGACGCAAGTTTTTCACCGTTTGGCCGCCCAACCCAAGTCAACGCAAGTTGAGGAACGTCAATTAACCTATTATTAGCCAATAAAATAGAGGATAGTCTGCCTTAAAATGTCTTTTTTTGCGACTTACGTGTACTTGCAAAGAAACTTGCGAACCGTTTGGCCACCCAACACAAGTCTCTACGCAAGTTCAACTTGCGTCCACTTGCGACTACTTGCCGGTTCGTTTGGCCAAGGCTTTACAATTTTCAATTTTAGAATGACCAACTACGCTGCGCAGAATTTTCTATCTTTAATACACAGTTTTCTTCTTGTTTTAACTTGCATGCGCGTGCTCAAAACGAGCCAACAAACTACCGAAGAATGTGCGCGCTGGTGTCAAATTTGCTCTCGCAAATGACAAATTCAAATGACCAAGCGTGTGCGGAAAAGATAAAATAAAAACTTTCTTTAGTGTTTAAAACGGATTATTAAAAAGTTAACTTCAGCAACATATCTGCTTGCAGCTAAAAAATACAGTCACCATGGACAGTCCCATGAATGGAGTAGTTTATCATTAAAATTCGTCATTCCAGTGAGAGATTTAAATTCTTGTGCGTAACGTCGGGAGTTTTGTAGGGCAACAGTGACAGCAAACTGCAATGAAAAAAATTAATCATTTTCGATCGCCATTGGTTGATAATGTTACAATCAAAGTGTCATATAATTTGTCAATTGGAATTAGGTATTCGCAACGTCATCTTAGACAAAATGTCACTGTATTTCATCGACATTGTAATCTTCTTACTTTATTTAGATCATACGATGATACCAGTGAGGTCACAGAGCCATCTGTTCCAGGAATTCCCACCAGTTCAGAAGGAGCTGGAAGTAGCACTAGCGGCACTGCTGAACATGGTCCTGAAAATGTAAACGCCACACACTCTGACACCAGTACCAATCCCGCAGCATATCAAAGCCGTATTATCACGGTTCACAGAGGAAATGTCAGAAAAGATTTGATAGCGATTTTCCAAGATCCCTCAATAATGAATTGCCACATTATTGTGGAGATGATGAATGAAAGGGGTGTTGCGGAAAAAGGCCGAGGGTCGGGTGTGTTTAAGGACACATTACGCCTTTTCTGGAAAGATGTTTACGATTCCCTGATGTTAGGGGAAGGAGAACGCGTCCCATCTATAAGACACGACTTTCAAAGAAAAGAATGGGAAGCAATCGCACGAATTCTGCTAAAGGGTTTTCAGGAATATCAATATTTTCCACTCCGTCTGTCCAAAACATTTGTTACCTCTTGTCTATTTGGTGAATCCGCTGTTAGTGAACAAATGCTTATGGAGTCGTTCATGCAATATGTCTCCGAAGATGAACGCAAAGTCATCCAACAATGTTTAAATGGCGAGTTGGAGGCTGATGACGAAAGCCTGATCGAATTGCTAAGTACATTTGACTGCAAGAGAACTGTGACAAAGAGCACAATCCTGAAAACTGTGACCGAGTTGGCCCACCAGGAGTTAATTCAAAGGCCGCAGTACGTAACAGAATGTTGGAGACCAATACTCACTGCTTTGACAGGGAGCTTTCCTACTGTTGAATCGTTGACCTGCTTCTTCAATCAACTGATACCAACAACTTCCAAAGTAGTGAGTACCATTGACTGCCAGCCGACCAACGATGGAGAAAGGGATGCTCTGAAATTCTTGAAGAGATACATCAAAGGGCTTGATTCGAGAATGTTGGCAACCTTCTTACGTTTTGTTACTGGTTCCGATCTCATGTTGTTCCACTCGTGGGAAATAAATTTCACCCAACTTGATGGATGCGCTCGAAGGCCAGTAGCGCATACCTGTACAAACACATTGGAACTTCCATCCACTTATCAGTCTTTCCCAGAGCTCAGGGAAGAATTCAATCAGATTCTGAAGGCCGATAACTGGGAAATGGACATTTTTTAATTAAGGCTCTTTAGCGAGTTTCTTTTAGCAAATTAATTGTAATTCTGCCCAGGCTTTAAAGTGCATATGACCCGAAAAATAAGTCATTTAAATAATACGCTCATTTAAAGGGCTTTCTTAAGTAGAGTAAAATGGCGTTTTTCTTTTTGTCATATCTTTTTTTGTTCCAAAAATATGAAAGTTTTCCTATTATGCAAATTTAGTCACTGATGACGTCATCGGTTGTGCAAGTACAGTGGTGAGTCAAAAAATTAAAAATATCTCCACCAATAATGAAGCAATGCTATTTAAAATATTGAAACTTGGTAGGGATGCTATGGCAACATGCTCGGTTCTAGTCTCTTTCCTCTTCAAAATCAAATATTACCATTTGTAGCTGCACAGGGCAAAATATACAAAAAATTTTAAAGAGGAGACCCAATGGAAGGTGGGATTGGCATACGTCTTAGATAACACCAGGTATTTTGCCTTGTTCAGTCACAAATGGTTGTTCAATCACGATTTAGTTTTAGAGAGGCAGGAGACTGGAACGAAGCATGTTGCCATAGCAACATCAAAATGTGTATATTTAGTAGGGTGCAACATCCCTGCCAAGTTTCAATAGCATTGCTTCATTATTGGCGGAGATATTCTTATTTTTTTGACTCACCACTGTATTTGCACAATCGATGACGTCATCAGTGACTAAATTTGCATAATAGGAAAACTTGAATATCTTTGGAACAGACAATGACCGATATGACAAAAAGAAAAACCACATTTTACTCTACTTTGAAAAGCCTTTTAAATGAGCGTATTTTTGAAATGACGTATTTTTCTGGTCCCGTGCACTTTAATATTTTCTGCGTGTGGCTGGTGTGGGGAAAAAAGTGTCCCCTTATTATCTCAAAACATTGTTTTCACACTATAGTAACGAGACACGTATGGTATGTTTGCTATTTTAGTTAGCTTTGTTGCCAAAAACGGGTTCATTTCAAATTTATATCTAAGAAAGATAACTTATCGTTGCAATCTGCTCATTAGTCGAAAGGAGGTTTGGCCTGTTTATTCCTCGTCACAATTGGCATTCGTTCATTTTTGGGGCATCAATGATGCCTAAGTTGAATATCCATGAGTTTCAGTTTGAAAGGTATTTTGTCCATTCCATTCAGGAAATGACTGTGTCTGATTTGTTATTGTTTAGACTGGTTCTTGTTTATGTGAGAGTCGAGAAGAAAATGTTTAATAGTATTTACGACTTCTGAATGATTCAATGATATTCACAATGATTGCGTTGCCAAATAAATTTAGAATAAGTGAGACGTAATCTTCCCAAAATTATTTTTAACTACACTGATCGATTAATGCGCTTCCCACCAAAAACAAGTATGATAATAATCATGATCTTGTATATTTTTGTAAAGTAATTATGCGATGATGTGGTCAGTGTGATCAATTAAATGAAGAATAAACATCATCTGACACCTTGTCGATCAGAAAGCTGATTCAGTTGTACTCAATCAATTTCCATCTTGTGATTTTGGATGTGTCTCTGATTGTCTCTGACTAATATCAACAAGTTACAGGCTATTCAGAACTTTGCTGCCCGCATGGTGACCAGATCCAGAAAATTCGACCATATTCCACCGACCCTTAAACAGCTTTGTTGGATGCCAGTCACAAAGACCATTTATTTTACAGTGATGCCTTATTGACATTTAAGTGCATGAACGGTATGGCATCGACAAACCTTAGTTCCAGATTCATCAAGAGGGGCACGATTAGCGGCCACTCGACTCGCAACGAATAAAACCGCTACGGGCCAGCGAAGCTTTTTATACCGCGCAGTACCCATTTGGAACACCCTGCCTAAATTGAGCTCCTCGATGAGCATATTTAAACGCAAGTTGAAAAATCATCTTCTAACGAGTCAATTTTAATTCTTAATTTTTCCCCCTTTTAAAGTTGTAAATTTTTGTCATGTAATTTTCAATACTTAACTCATTGTAAATTTTATTTTATTTTTTAATTGCATTGTAATATATTATTAAGATAGACTTTTAGGTAGACACTTAAGTTCCGGAAAGCCCCTCGGGAAGAGTTTAATAATTTATTGTATTGTATTCAGCCCTTGTTAAAAAAAGAGTGGAGCTCATCCATACACGACGATACGAAAATAACATTGCAGTTAAAAAGATTAAATGAAATTACAAATGAATGTGCTTTGGACGGCAAGTTCTATTATAGCATCGCCAGTGCCAGAATACTAGAAATATGAGTAAAGGGTAGAGGTTGGGAAACAAGAGGGAGAAAAGCAATCGTATCCAATCAGACAATCGTATTTGAAAGAAGCTTTTTATTTTTTGGGTTCAAGAGCTTTGCTCGCCACACCCAATTGTTTATATAACTTTGAAACCAAATTTACGAGAGTTTGCAGTTGTAATCCTTGACTAATTTTGATTTATGATAACGGCTAGAACCACCAAGTTTACAATGGTAATTGACCTGAGTGGAGGGCAATTTGTATAGGTAATCACATGATCTCGAGTGCAATTTGGAATACATAAGCACAAGTAAACTTTTTCAAATACAACCAAAATTGCACGAGCCCATAGGGCGAGTACAATTTGTAGTGTTTAAAAAATTTTCAAGTGCTTATTTATTCCAAATTGCACGAGAAAAATCATGTGATTACTTATTAATAATATACAAGAAAGGCACGCGTATCACGCAATCAGGAAAAAATTGCGCCATAATCAGGGCGCGCGCTTGATTTGAAAACAAAAGATTTGATTGGCTATCTGTGAACTTCTTTGTTCATTGACCAATCAGAATGCCTGCTTTATTACCTTTTTTTTCATTCGATTCGGGTTAGGGTTGGGGTTAGGGTTAGGGTTAGGGTTAGGGTTAGGACCACCCTAACCCTAACCCTAACCTAACAGCAATAGTTAACTTTTCTAGGTTAAATGTAACCAAAAATTCACATTTACGACGTCACAAATCCATGGGGGTTCGTCTTTCAATCCAAAGCAGATGCGAAATATATTAATGCAAACAGTATTTGGTACTCTTCAAAAAGAAACATATATAGTTTGCCAAGCTTTCTATTATTTTTTCTGCTTCCTTACCAGTGACAACTTGCCACTGTAGGAAAGCCCTAAAAAAAAGAAATGTTAAAGGGTTAAGGTGGAATGGTACTCTTAAAAATGGTGATGGCCATGAAAAATTCAGTTTCTTACACACTTGTCAAAAACATTTCGGGATGATCTTGCTAATTTGCCTCTAGATAAGTGTGAAAGTTAAGGAAAGTACACAGTGGTATAAGTTTTATTTACCTAGCAACGGCTGTTTATCATAAGAACGTGACCATAAACGAAACTTTGAAGAAAAAAACTTTAAAGACATGCTCTACTCGATTGGTATCATTAGTTGTGAAAGATTTTGCCTCGAATTGCCATCACAGGCTCATATATTTCCCTTATGAAATGGAATATTTCCTAAAACTGCGGTAACTTTTTACAAAATAGAACAACCATTGCACTCCCTCCCTTATTGTCATTGTCATTGTTATTGTTATTGTTTCATGATCCTACTACTCAGCTTTTTGATCCTGCTACTCAGTTTTTAACAGCTGGTAAAATTGTGGTGTTGGGCAACAACAAGTTGCGAAGAAATACCAAAATGTTTCTTTTTCCTGTCCTTTACATTTCCAATACCTTTCTTAGTATCCTTGCTGATCCCAGCAGTGCAGACTTCTGGATTAAAGTAATTGATGTGTCTAATTAGGAATGGAGAATACATCGCAACAACACTCATTCAAATAATAGTCATATCGCTCGGTTTTTTTAGCTATTTTAAATCGGTAGTTGCAAATGTAAGTTAAAGGCCCATCCTCATATTCTCTTTTGCAACAGGAAGTTCTCAATAAAATCATTATTATCATTTAATATTATTATTATTAAAAAATTATTATTATTATTATTATTATTATTATTTCATGTGTTTATAGATTTAGATGATTTAATGCACGTTCGTATTTTGAACGAGCACCTAGTGCTCCTAGACGTTAATGTGGGTAAATAAATTATTGATGTTGTTGTTGGTCTTATTAGCACGGATTTTGACGATTTTAGTCTTCCATTTACTCTTTCCTTTTTGTTTCAAAGACTACTGCGAGGCTGACACAACGTGATATATTCAAAACAATATTTCGGCTGGCCAGACCAACCTTCTTCAGGTTTAGATGTTACTAACTTATGAAAATGAAATTACAATATTGTATAGTGGTGAATGTCGTAATACGTATTTCGAAATCAAAAGGAGTGGCGGAAATGAAGAACAAAACAAATAAAGTAAAGAAAAAAGGGGGCTTTCTAAGGTTACAAATTTTACG
Source organism: Pachyseris speciosa (assembly GCA_016490735.1). NCBI lineage: Eukaryota > Metazoa > Cnidaria > Anthozoa > Scleractinia > Pachyseridae > Pachyseris > Pachyseris speciosa. The sequence continues at coordinate 1,471,108 of JAEMWC010000096.1, forward strand.
ATTCATCACGTCTATTCATACCGTGAGGTTCCAATGTTCTCAGTGAATCTATTAAAAAGGACTGTCTGGCTTGTCTTATTGAATCTCGTTATTACGAGTGGATTATTTCAAGTGGGAATAGTTGCATGTCAGTATGGCAATGATTAGGTTGAGAAGGAAATGTTCGGCAACAGTGGTGGGTTTGGATTGAATGTTAGTTTTGTCGAGTGAGCGTCTATGTTCGTTGAATCTGTCTTTGAGACGTCGCTTAAGGTCTCGCCTATGTATTATAAATGGCAGCGGTTACACTGTATCATGTAAATTAAATTTTTGGTGTTACAGGTTGTGTGACTTAATTTGACGGGTTGCACTAGTAGAGAAGAAAGTATAGTGTGTAAGACCGTTAGTAACGTAAGGACAAGTAGCACAATCTTGTCCACAGCGGAATGATCCCGGTGGTAAACTAGTGTTGTTAGGAGTCGTGATAGTAGGCAGCTTAGCTTTAACTCAAATGTTGCGAAGGTTAGAAGTACGTCTGTAAGCGACGATGAGTGGGTGCTTAAAAACTTCCCTGCAGCGTTTAGAGGAAAGTAATATATGTACAATGCCGTTATCAAAATGATATGTACATGATACTGTGACGTCATCATGAGGTCATCTATAATGGTAAAGCATTGTATTGAGGTCAGACATTGAGAGATTATTTTTGCCAAAGAACAATAAAATTTCTGTTTTTTCGTTAAAATATGACAGCGACATAGAGAAAGATTGTCATAGTGAGAATTGTGTTGAATGAAAGTGAGGTAGACATTTTTTGAACGCTTTAAAAGTGAAAAACTGGCGACAGGTCACACCTTGAGGGCTAAATATGGATCCATTTATTAATGTGATACACCAGGTTTCGTCTTTGTATCGGAATTTTGGTGAGAAAAACACTTGTAACTTTTTCTTCAGTCAGGAATCACTCTGAACTACGCATTTAGTCGCTTTTGTAAAAATAAACTTGCTAGAGCTTGGAAATGTAAAGGAAATCTCTACAATTCCCAAACAGTGAGCGACAAAAGTAGTTGAGACACTTAAAGGAAATGACGCTTGTCGATACATAAGAATCTGCTCTATTTTACTTGCATCTAGCGTTAATTCTCTGATACATCCCCGGCCCCCCAGTTCATTGTTGTGTAGGCGCTGTGGTCTGTGCAGACGAAGAAATACAAAAACCAACATTGTTTTGGGGAGAAGGTGGGGCGGGAGGGGGGGGGAGAATGTGACCAATTAAAGACGCTCAAAAATCGAATTTTACCACCAAGTGTCCCAACACTTTTGCCGCCCATTGTCCGCAATAGAAATCTTGTTTTTGCTAAAACAACCGATGTAGTACTTTATTGAAATGTCGACCATCGCTCCGAGGTTTGGGTCCTTTTCATGGGAAAATTATGGCAAGCTTAAGTGTAATTTCGCGTTACATTCGTGCGTGTCGGTCATCTCCACCTTATTTCTCTCCGTAAAAGGAATGAAATAATGAAGTAATCATTGCAATACAAACTACTGGTGGTACTCCTGCACGAAGCAGGCTATCTTGGAGTAATTCAAACAACCGCTGTACAGGGAGAATCAACGGCTAACCACGGGTAGCCATAAATTAACTAAGTCAATGTTAAGATTATTTTTTAACCGTCATTTGGTTACCCGTGGTTACTCGTGGTTACTGGTGGTTACTGGTGAAAAAACTGCATTTATTTGAATTAAATAATCGTCATTCCTAGCTGAACTATAAAAGGAGGCAAAAACTTTGTACAACAGGAATTAAAATGAGACACTATGTTATAAATGTAACTTTTGGGCTCAGAAGGCACGTTTTTATTGGTTTAGCGACCGTTGATCATGTTTAATAACATCATTTTTATATCACACTTGCGTATTAGAAGCATTCCATTAACAGCATTCTGTTCAGCAGACAAAATTATGCATCTATCAATGTTAAACACGAAGCGATCCTATAAAAGGCACCTTTGAAGCACTTTGTTGGCTTTTTTGTGCAATGGTGGAAAGCCGAAATAACGGTCGGCTAACATAGAAGTCGTAGAGAAAAAGCTTTTTCTCCGTTAAAATAGCGGAGTCATTTTCGTAGAATGATAAGAGGCAAATAATAAAAATACTATGAAAATGATAAAACTTGTATTAACTCTTTAGAAGAAGCCGCTGGAAGAACGAAAACGATGAATTTTCTTCGTCACTTCACGGAACATTCAAATTTCTCCGCTAACTAAACAAAGCTGATACCTTCGATCAACGAGCTATCTGTTTCCATTTATCTCAGCATGCTAAGAACAAAAAAAAATCTCGTAAGAGGTGATTTTGGTTAGCCTGTGAACATAGACGGATTTTGGTGTCATATTTAAAATTATTCAGATTTACGAGCGTTATGATGGTGCAAACAAAATGCAAATTGAACAACACTGAGTTATCGGCCTCGAACTGTTTCATATTCAGAGCAAAGAAATTGGAAACAACAAGAACTACGAAGGAACAACAGAACTTGAAAAATGGCACAGTGAGATTTCGCCTGAATATTGACATTAGAATGGAGATGGAAGACTCAAGGCTGAATGCCACAAAACAACCCATTCCGTTCATAAAAGGCCGGCTGCAAGACTACAACAGCCGCTAAAGTTCCCCCTACGGAATCTCTTTTAGATAACTGGCTGAAGAATAACCATATTACCGCAGATAAAATATATCACCTTAGCAGTCTGTTTGTATCTTTTTTTTTTGGAATTTTAGTTTTCAAATTTATTTCTCAACCGCAGAAAACAGGAAAACAGAATTTTGTGGCAACACGCTAAAATTAGACTTGATTGAATAAACCAATCAAATGGGAGCATTGGTCGTCCGTTGGGATTTGTGATTGACAGGCTGAACACCTCAGCCTCGTTATATAGGATCGCTCCGTGTTTAAACACGGAGCGATCCTATAAAAGGCAAGGACACGCCCCCTTGAAGCACTTTGTTGGCTTCCTGTGCAATGGTGGAAAGTCAGAATAACGGTGTTTTTTCGTGTTTTTTCGTCAAAACAACGGAGTCATTTGGGTAGAATAATATAAGGTAAATGATAAAAATACAGTGAAAATAAAACCTATATTAACACTTTATATGATGGCTTTGGAAGACCAAAAACAATGAATTATCTTCGTCATCGCTGCACGTGGAACATTCAAATTTTGCCGCTAACTAAAATAACAAAGCTGATAGCTGCGAGCTATCTGTTTCCATTTATCTCAGCATGCTGAAAACGAAACGAAATCTGGTAAGTGGTGATTTTGATTACCCTATGAACACAGACGGATTTTGGTGGGATATTTGAAATTATTCAGGTTTATGAGCGTTATGATGGTGCAAACAAAATGCAAATTGAACAACACTGAGTTATTCCTCAAACTGTTCCATATTCAGTGCAAAGAAATTGGAAACAACAAGTACTACGAAGAAACAACAGAATGTGAAAAATGGCAAAGTGAGATTTCGCCTTAATAATGACGTTAGAAAGGAAATGGAAGACCCAAAGCCTTAAAACTGTAAAAGGTCGACTGAATTTTAACTGCAAGAGTTCAACAGCAGCTAATGTTGATCATACGAAATCTCTTTTAGATAACTCTCTGAGGAATAAACAATTCACTACTTGCACAATACCATAATGCACCTCTTTAACCCCCCCCCCCCCCCCAAAATTTTACATACTCATTGTTTGCAATTTCTCCTGGGACATGAACATGTCCCAAGAGTAATCTAAAACAATGCCTATGCAAATTTTGGGGGGTAAAAGAGGTGTATTATGAGATTTGTGCAAGTAGAGAATAAATAAAATATATTACCTTCGCAGTCTAATTGTATTTTTTTACGAATTTTAGTTTTCAAATTTATTTCTCAACCGCAGAAAACCGGCACAAAAACAACTCGGCAAATCGCTAAAATTAGACTTGAGTGAATAAGCCAATCAAAAGGGAGCATTGGTCGTCCGTTGGAATTTGTGATTGACAGGCTGAACACCTCAGCCTCGTTGTATAGGATCGCTCCGTGTTTAAGGCGTTAATTTTTGCAAGGACCACCGTGACAAAACAGAAGTACGGGATGCTATAAGTTGAATAATAAACGAAAATTAGAAACGCAAATTATACATACTTTTACTCCTATACTGTATAGGGATATATCCTTATACTGTATTATTAGGCTTGCTAGTTTTCGTTTATTATCAATGTTAAGCCCGAAAAGGGGGGGGGGGGCTATATTGCCTTCCCCACCCTCGGGAATTTGACTAACAACCTGGGCCCCAGGGAGGGGACTTTTGAGTTTTTTTTGCGGGGTGGAATGGGACCAAGTTATATCGTCCTATGTGCCCGTCTGTGCGCAGGCCATCTTGGAATTGAAGTAGCGCGGCTAAAACCTTGAACGAAGGCTGTTTTTAATAGAGGTGAGCGGTTGCTATTATATATTTATACAAAAACTCTACTTCTCGCTGCCCATTTTCAAGGTGGGGATATTTGATCTGATTTGACCAAATTTTGGGACCCACAGTGGGGATTTTGACCAAAAATTGTTCTGAAAAGTCAAATGCCCCACATACGCCCCCTCCCCCACGCCCTCAGGCTTAACATTGATACATAAACTGAGAGCGAGAAATGTTGGCGTCAATACTATAAAACACTCCCTCAAAAGGCTGTGTCTGGCTGCTATAGCAAACATTTACAGTTTAACTATCAAAATCATTTTCGGTTCATGAGAGCAATATCACACTTTTGATCTTTTTTCACCAAATTCAAACAAACTGTTTGCTCCATTCATAGGGTACCATTCCACCATAGGTGTAAATGAATGAATGAATGAATGAATGAATGGATGCGTATTTATATACCGCACATATGACAATTCGGCGGTTTACAATTCTATCGAGTGAGATCAAACGTCAGCTTGTGAAGGCGCCTGTGGCTGCTGCTATCAGTCCATATTTGATCTCACTCGCCCACCCAACCCATGAATGAAATGTGAGGTGAAACTAGAGATAGACCACCACACCGGGAGCTACATGCCCTACTCTTTCCGATACTGAAGTATGTGGGTTCTTTAACGTCCCCTGCTAACCATGTAACACAGAAGATGCAAGAGACGGGGCCTACGGTTTATAGTCCTTATCCGAGAAGACTTGAATATCTAACCATTTGCAGATATGATTACAAAGGCAGCACATTCTCCTCAGTTATTTTAAGACCCTGAGTCTGGGCCTCGGACCTTCGACCTCCCACACAGACGACTGACACTCTACCAACTAAGCTAACCAGGCGGCCGTATCGACAAGAGCCATCATTCTTCTTTTAACAGAAACTATCCCTGAACTATCTTCCTTCTTGGCTTTTCGGCAAATATAAGATTTCAGGAGCCAACTAATTATTGCGGGAAAAATCAGGTGCACGAACAGCTTGTGAATACGAGAAAACTTTCTGTCAACATTCTTTCCATTCTTTTACAAAGCACTGTGCCAAAGAGGCTTAAAAGGGTACAGTTTTAGTAGCTTTTCAGTTTCTCTGAACGATGTCACAGGAATACAAAGTCTTCTGAATTATCATTGAAATCGGTTTCCAGTATCCATTTGCCAAGAAAACAAGTATCAAAACGGCAAAACACAATTATATAAACTAATTTACAGATTGGGAGAAAAGCCTTTGTAGATTGTTGAAAATTTGTGCAATTAAACAGGAATTTAAAAACTTAGATAATAAATCTTAGGTGGAGAAGAAATTCTGTGCCAGTACATTTATCTCATTTGATTTGTTATAGCTATAATTTGTAGGCCCGGTTCAGACGCCGCACTTCACATGAGCCCAATCGAATTCGAATTTAGGCCGACCCAAATTAATTTAGACCGGCTGAATTGATTCAGATGCCAATCTTAATTCCAGGCGAACTGAATTCAATAAGGGTGAATCAAGTTTAGATCATATCAGCGCTGATACGTGTTGAACTCCCGTAAACATGGTATTAAAACAATAAGCAAACACGATCCAAAGCCGTCCTGTGAAAAATATAAAGGTCGGCAAAAAGGAGCAGAATGAGGCAAACAGCTCTAATCTATTTACATGTAACAGCAAGATTACAACTGATAAATTGTTTCAAATGCCGTACTTCACATGAACTTAAGAGCGTATCCAGGGGTAGACCAGGCAGGCGTGCTACATGTCATCTCACGGATTGCCACGAAACTTGATCAGAATTTAAGATTTACTCAAAAAACTAAAAACCCCAAAGCAGTTTGCATTTTGGATATTTCCGGGGGGAGCTAGACCACCCCCCCCCGGTTTTGTCATGAAAATCTAAGAAAAAATACCCTGAAATGAAGTAAAAACGGAGTGCTCTTAAATTTAGCCTTTTTAACCAATGACAATTTGGCTTTGCATGTAAACTTGCATATCTTTCCTGCATTCAAGGAAGCGGTAATTAGTCAATTTGATTGATACCTTGTCAATCAGTGGAGGTTAATAATTAACCATGCATTTAGGCTCCCCAAATTTAGCCGATTTCAAGGCAAAATATCTCCAATGGCCATTTCGCTGCTGTAAAGATTGTAGCATCCCAGTTTAACTAAGCATTCCGTCTCTTAAAATCAGTAGAAAAATTTTTGGGCAATGCTATTTTTTTGCTGTGAACATCGACTAAAAATCTTACCTAGCGAGAGCAATTTTGACTTTCTGTTGACTTATAAATGAAATAAAATTATTGTCTTGATACTCGATTCCGTTAACAATAACTGAAATTGTTTAGCTTCTGGAAAGGTCGATTAATTCATAAAGAAAATAACAAAGAGAAAATGTCAATCCAAAGGGTAATTCTATTAAATGTAACCTAATTAATGATCGCATAAACATACCTACGTGTCTTGCTGATGAGCACGAGACGTTCATCGAGTTTTTAACGACTTTATAAAATAGGGAAAAAATGCCTTAAGTTTTACACAGTTTGTATTGCCTTTGATATTTATATTCTGATTTTTTCGCCACCCGACCAGGCAGGAGCTGTCGGCTGTTTCATTGGCATGCGAGTAGATGGCGTGACAAGAATTCTGACACTAAAGGAAATTTTTTTGTTGGTATTATTTGGGATATATTTAAATAACAAAGTAACTTTAACGTATCGAATTTGAAAACAGCTGATTGAGAAGCAGGGTAGAAGACAGTTTTTATTTGATACAGGGTATTAAAATTTAACGAGTTCGTATTGTGTGACAAGTTACACAGCGGTGGTCGACTGCAATCTGCAATCGCGGATCACACTATGGCTCAGCTTTGCTGTTCCTTAGGAGCCTATTGTGATAGCAAATGTGACCTTTCTTCCCGGCTTCTTGGCCAAAATCAGCTGGTACCGCTCAGTGTTTGTACAAATAACATAAAGCCTCATCTGAGAGGGATCAAGGTAGCGCAGACGTGGGTTTCATCCGAGAAGGAACTCATACTCGCACGTGTTGGTTTGTTCGACACGGATGGTAACCAATTTACAATTTGCCCCAAACATCGGGCTGAGCTGGGCGTCAAATTCAGACCTAAAAAGAAATGTCAGCATCCACTGCATGGCCATCGGAAAAGCAAACCGGACAGAGGAGTGAATCTTAAAATGTCAAAGGAAATCAAGGCGAAGTGGAATACAGTTGTTCCAATTGGTGCACGTAAAAGCTTATTTGATATACGTACGTCTGGAGTTGGATAAGTCTGAAACAAAATCAAAGGCTCCTGTGAGCCAGCTCATGGATGTATCTCGCTGCATTAACTGCGATCTGCACTTTAACCTAGTAATGCACCCTCTCGCAGCTGTATTTTTTCGATGCCACCATTAGGCTCCCCTAAAAGAGTGCGTTGCGTGACATCCCGGAAAAGCGGTATCTGACATTTGCAGACTGCAGACTGCAGACTATAGTTTTGTTTCCCAGCGATTTTTATTTAGAGCGGTTTCCTACGAAAGTCTTGTACATTTTCGTGTAAAACCAGGGATCTTAGGAGGTTCGAGGCGGCGAAAACCGGAAGCGGCATTGGATTTTTTTGGCAAAAATCGGTAAAGTTATCCTTTCCCAATCTTTTAAATAAGCCTGGTCAGTTTAAGTTATGAGAGGCTCCAAATACGTACCCAGGGTCTGGTGCTTGTGTGGATATTGCGATTGGGCTGGATAGGGTATCTAGGGTATAAAGTAGACAGATTTTTGTATCACACAAACGTACGCACCGGGCTCATCAAGTTATCTTTTATGTGAAAAGTGAAAGAAAGAACCCGTACAAACCACTTGTGTACAAACCAACAAACACATGACACATAAACTACAATTACAAACAGGTATTTGTAGACAATGCCGCGGTGACCACAGTCACGCGATGAAAGATATTCAGCTGCCAATAGCTGAGCCCACTGTTTCTGTCGTGGAGGCTGATCACACTGAGGAAACTACTGTCACAGAGGTACTCGTGAGACAAAGTCCTGATTTAGAGTGCACAGTGGAACCCGAACTTGAGGTGCCTGAACAACCACCGCCTTTAGAACCAGTACACTTGCAGTTTCAAGACGAAGCTTCAAGTGAGGTATGCATATTTACTGCGGGGTTAAGTATCAGTCAATTCCAAAAGCGTCCACCCCCGCACTGCCCTCCTTAGGAAAACACCCGGGCATTTGACGTTTTTGGACATTTTTGATCAAATGCCCCGCTGTGTTCCAGTTTAGACGGTCAAATGCCCCACTGTCAGGGCCTCAAAAAGGGCAAATCAAGTGTAAATCTATAGCAAATCACTCGTTGCATGAAGCATTTTGGCACGCTCCCCGCTCATAATGAATATTTCATTCTAAAATCGCTTACCTTTTTCAAACCAAATCCGAAAAATTGTGCGCCGAAACTCTTTTCCGATGTCTTTTGTCGGCATTCCAAGCTTTGAATAAAGGCATATGAACTGTATATTTAGTAAACAACGGAAAACCTATGCGGAATCTTGAAGTGAAGGCTCTCGTGGTGAATGAATGAATGAATGAATGAAAATTTGCGGCGAAAGTCGCGCGAAACCCTTTACCTGGCGACCACCGTCCAATGTTTAGCCGTTAGTCAAATGCCCCACTGTGCGGGGTATCAAATACCCGAGGTATGCCCGGGGGAGGGGGAATGTGCGCTTTTGGAATTGACTGACACATTATAGCCAGGCTTCTTTGGCTTCACTAATGCCACTTCTACTTCTCCAACAATGAAAATATATCGTCAGACTTCTCATATGAAACTCGCACCAAGATCACCGAGAGTGTGTGGTCCTTTATTAATTTTCTTAGTCGAGGTAACGTGTTTGAAAGGCCCTGAAGTACGGTGTGTCATGTCTCATTCCAGGATATGTATCGATATACAAGTAAATCTCACATGAGTCAATTAATTTAGTTCAGTATGGGGCATACCACAACTTATTGATGTGATGAAGTAATATAAACTCGTTTGTATTTTCCTTCGACAATTTACTTGCATTATCTTTTTGTTCCAGCCAAGTGATCAGAATTCCGACATCTTCTCATCATCATCGCAGGGATCTTTAGCCCAGGGTGAGACATCACACGAATGGCAGCCAACACCTCACGTTGAACATCAGCTACAGCTATAGTTACCTACAGCTATAGTTACCTGATCAAAACAAGCGATGGGCGTGTCAGCCCTGTCAGGTCACAATGCAAGTCGGATGTTATGAGTATTTCATCTTCTACCCAACGATATTACAGAAAGAAAGCCAAACAGGCAGTTGAAATTGTTTTAAACGCCATCGCCCCAGGAAATTCGTCTTGGCTGTTACAGCAGGTGCTGAGCAAACATCAAAGAGTGCAAGGTGTTGATGCTGCTTTAGAAGAAGATGCCATAGTAGCTAGACTAGTTGAGCTGTACAACGATGCAAACTCTTGGTCCACCCGCCAACAGATTCTTTCCATCTTCGCTAGCGACTATTCTAAGACAGAACTTTTGCAACTCGTACCAGGGTTGACAAAATTTAGAATTGATGAAGCGAGAAAACATGCCTTCCAGACAAAACCTGGACAGCCAATTGAGCCACCCACCATCACAAGGACAAGACTAGACCCTGTGAAAGTGGATCATTTCTTAGATTTCATATCGAGCCCCACATTTCTTCAAGATGTGGCATATGGAATGAAAACCTTAAAATTATCAAGTGGTGAAAACGTTGAGATCCCAAATGTGGTCAGAACAGTTATTTCATCACGCCTCGTCCAGTTATATTCGTCTTACTGCGCTGAATCTAGCGTTGAACCTCTGGGCCGTTCTACACTGTTCAGTATCATTAAGGTAAGATTTCAAACACATTTCATGTCATGTCTTTTAGTTGACATTCAAATTCTATGAGGGGATAAAATAGGGTCAGCATTCGCATTTTCAAATATATGGGTCTTTAACACTGATTACCGCTTTGGCAGTTTCTGGTCAACCAGCATCGGATGTGTTTGCTTTCATAAAGCATAGTGCATAAGCTTTGTCTATTTTTGTGTTATTCGGAATTGTCAACGAACATAACTGAGGTTTTTCTCAGGTGAAGAAAACGGACGATAGTTAGTAAAATCATCTCGTTTACTTAAATTGCATCCCAGAGAAGCTGGGATGTTCATTTATAGAAAGTACGATTTATTTGCTTGATCCATATGTAGCTTGTCGTGAACCTAAACCCAAAAATTTGTTTCGCTAAAATAAATCTTTGCACCTGTTTGAAACGCATTGCGCCTGTTTTTTTTTTTTTTTTTACCAAATCTTGACTAGTTATTTTGACTTTTGTAGGGTGTTAAAGTTGCAAAATCTGGCCTTCGTCTGCCCCACGACCGAGTCAGAAGGGGCTTGGGTCTATTATCAATTTGAGGTCACAAACTGATTTACATCGCATTAAAGGCCATGTTACACGAGGCAATTTTTCTTGCAACTGGCAACGCAACAAACGTTGCGTTCCAAGTTGCGAGAAAAAATTCACGTGTAACACCCCATTTTGCAACTGCAATTGTTGCGTTGCGAGTTGCGAGAAAAGTAGAACGACCCTCTACTTTTCGCAACGTTGCGAGACAAGTTGCTTGCGTGTGACATCCCCTCTGCAACTCGCAACAACAATTTTGTCAGAATAGGCCAATCAGAGCTCATCTTTCGCTCGCGGGAGATTTCAAGATGGTGTCCGCCATCTTGTTTGTTATTGTACGCGTTGCAAGTTGCGAAAAAAGTTGCAAACGTGTAACATACCCTCTGCAACTTGAAAGGTTTTTTATTCGTCATCGTTGCGTTGCGAGTTGCAAGAAAAATTGCCTCGTGTAACATGGCCTTAAGTCTTTGTAGACATGCATGCAAAGCAGTTTGTGACGTCAAATCGAGAATAGACCCAAGCCCCTTCTGACTCGGTTGTGGGGCTGACGAGGGCCAAATTTTGCAACTTTAAAACCCTACAAAAGTCAAAATAAGTAGTCAAGATTTGGCAAAAAAAAAAGGCGCAAGACGTTTCAAACAGGTGCAAAGATATATTTTAGCGAAAAAGATTTTTGGGTTTAGGTGCACTTTAAAATCTTAGTTTAGTGCATTTGATCAGTCTTAGTATGGAGTTTATACTCTTTTACGGCTTATCCTAATATCCTTTTCTTTCTTATTTAAATTTAAATTGATTACAATTTAAAAATTGGAATCAATCGATCCATCATTTCCAATCAATCAATATTGTATATAGCAGCAACCGTAAAGACAGCTTACTCAGAAAGAACAGAGTTGCTATGCCGTGCAAATGATCGTACAAAGATCAACATACCAACAGCATTCTGTGCATTTCGGAATTGACGTGCATTCGCGTTTTTTAAACAAAGAGAACGCAGGAAGAATAATAGGTGAGGGGGGCGGGGGATCAATAATAAAATCACGTTTACTGTACAACAGACAGCTGGTGCTTCAATGCATGGGTACCTGTTCCACCTTTTTCCTTTTTTTATGTGCTTTTCCAGTTTTATTGTGTTAGTGATTATCAATAGTCTTTATTTCGTAGGTTTGTGCAGCATCTCAAAAAAAGTCTCTAGCTGGGCTTGACAGCACTCAAAGCGATGGAGTAAATGCAGTGTCGACGCTTGAGGAAATAACTAGGACACTTTGCCAATGCGGTAAATATGCCAAGAAAAATACCATGCGATTGATTTGCCTCCTTGGTTCCTTATGCATCGATGTTTAATTTTGTTTTATCCAGGTCTCAAAGATACGGAACAAATGAAAGAAATCCTTAGTCGTCTCAGGGCAGGAAAGCGCTACCTTTCCTCTGATTTCAAAATACACATCTCAAGAGAAACACCATGCACTGACCACTGCAGCGTTTACGCATTGAGCAGTGCAGATGCCACTGAGTACTGCGGGGGACCTGTTCACATCACCACAACATGAGCTGTGACCGTTGTGATGATTCGAAAAACGCAATTGTGGATCTTCAGTTGGCATTATCTGAACTACATTTTAGGTAAGGTATTTAAGCAAGTCATTCGCTTCTCCTAACCTTACCACAAAGTTCGCCTGTGAGATTTATATTTATTCACTAAAGGAAGAGTGAGGGAACTAAGCCGAGTCCACAGTGAGGACAGTCTTCATTCAAATTGCATTTGATTCTGCAGTAATCATTTACGATCTTTCTATTTTTTAATACAGTGATCCTGAAAAGCGGGAGGAACTGCAGCATGATATGGAAAATGCGATACCAAAACTCGAAGCTTGGAAATCGCATATCTTGCGTGCAGTTCACCAAGACGCCGCCAAAAATGCTGTTATTGACAAGCTTGCATCAAACCAAGTTCTCTTGATCATGGACTGGGCAATGAAGTTTTTGCCCACATGTTTTAGAGAGACCCAAAGAGACTGGTTTGGCAAGAAGGGGAAGCCTTGGCATGTCTGCGTTGCAATCACTAAGGCTGCAAATGAGGAAATTGAGGTACTTTTACTGCGGGACTTAACCTGAACACCGTTTTAGCGTCGCTTAACATGGGTCTGACGTTATGTGTATCTCGTTCGCGTTTCAAGCAATCTACAATGCCTATGCTCATCCCACGAGGCCGTATTATGGGATATTTTGTGAATTTTTTGGTGATTTTTGGGCATATTTGGGAAGAGGTAATTTTTTTTCTCAAAGGATTTCTTAAATTTAGAGAAATAGGGAATATAGGTCTACAATTGGAATTTGGAGTGGAAAATAGTAAATGGACACCAAAATATAAATAAAGTATTATTATTACTATTATTATTATTATTATTATTATTATTAAAAACAGTTCCCCAGCAACCTTCAGTGCCCTTGTGGGGTGTCAACTGTCTGGTGGTGTTTCAGAACATTTTGTACATTTTATCCCTTCTTTAAACTCCTTAAAATTTCACTCCAATTCAACTTAGAAGTGCCACCTTAAGGGGAAGGATGTCAATACGGGTACGAAAATTCCACTATTCTTGCCTTTTAGTCAAAAATGAGGACCAGATTTCGCTGCCTCTGTAGAAAGCTAACTCAGTTTTGTCAGTGTGCTACAAGACTTCAAAACATTTTATGTGGCTTTCGGAATGACATTCGTGTCAGAGACCGTAATTTACCTTTCATGTTTTTGTTTTAGACGAGAACCTATCTTCACCTCTTCGAAGAGTGCATCCAAAACTGGTTTGCTGTGGCATCCATCATTGAACATACTTTGTCCTTCCTCAAAATCCTGAATCCCGATATAACTGAGGTGTTTTTAAGGTCAGACAACGCTGGCTGCTGTCATTGCGCCTACCTACTTCTGTCTCTTCCAAGCCTAGGTGATCGCGTTGGAGTAAAGATCTCTCGTTACGACTACAGCGAACCTCAGGCAAGCAAAGACATCTGCGGCCGTCGCATCGCAGCCGTCAAAAGCCACATACGACGGTATGTCAACGAGGGCAATGATGTCAAGAGCGCAGAAGACATGAAAAAAGCAATTGAGTCATACGGCGGAGTGAAGGGCTGTTATGCGGCAGTGTGTGAAGTTAAATCGTCTGCACAAACAATGACAAAACACACCATGCAGGGGGTGCAGTCATTACATAATTTTTCTTATGAAGCGGGAGGAATGAGAGCGTGGCATGCCTATAATGTAGGGCCTGGCAAGTACTTTGATGGAAAGAAGTTGGCACGGTTCGGCACTCCCCAGGGCCCAACAAAGATGCAAATAAAACAACCCTTCAGTCAGCCAAGTGTACCAGCTGGTGTGTACCTTGCAAGAGCAGCAACCACAAGATCTCAGCCTGGCCCATCTCAGCTGCCTAGCTCTGACCAAGGAAGCATGGAGGAGAATGATCCTCTGCAGTTTTTGTGTCCTGAGGAAGGGTGCATTAAAATGTACCAGTCCTTTGCTGCTCTCCAAAAACACTTGGATGTCGGCAAGCATATAGTAAAGCTAGAGCGAGAATCAGTCTATGATGAAATCAAACGAAAATGGGCTGAAACCTGCATAACAGTAAGTGGTAGCTACATTCATGCTGAGCCCTCTTCGTCGGCAGCGCAAAATACCGGGGCTTCTATCCCAGAAACACAAGAAGAAGAAGGATGGGCGCTTCGTAAAACTAGGAAATCTGTGGTCTTCTCTGAAAAGGCAAAAAACTACCTACGTGAGGTCTTCTTTAAAGGAGAAGAAACCGGTAAAAAGGCTAATGGCTCAGAAGTGGCTACAAGGATGAGAACACTGAGGACTGCCAACGGGGAGAAGATGTTTGGCAAAACTGATTGGTTAACAGAACAGCAAATCACCCGGTATTTCAGCAGGCTCTCCGCTCTCAATAAAAGTGGCCAATTACAACGCGAGGAGATAGCCAGTAAGGCAAGTGATGAGGAAGGTGATGATGTTGATGACCTCGTGGCTGAAGCGGATATGGTACGAACAAGGCGGCAAATAAGGAGAGATCTGGAACTGTAGAGTGTTATCAATGTATTTAGAGCTAGTCGTTCTCGAAAGTGAAATTTCAGTGGGAAAGAGAAAATGAGGGATGGCGTAGTGGTGAGAGCACTCGCCTCCCACCAATGTGGCCCGGGTTCGATTCCCAGACTCGACGTCATATGTGGGCTGAGTTTGTTGTTGGTTCTCTTCTCTGCTCCGAGAGGTTTTTCTCCGGGTACTCCGGTTTTCCCCTCTCCACAAAAACCAACATTTCCAAATTCCAATTTCATCTGCTTGTAAAGCGCATTTGATCATATATACATGGAAAATGCGCTATATAAGTTCTAAAATTATTAAATTATTAACGAGAACGAGTTACCATGCCCCATGATAATTATTTTCAATGGGTTATAGTGAAAGTGGTGAGGGTACACTTTTAAAGGACAAGTTAGGTTGAGGGTATATTTGTTTTTAAGCAGGAGACTTTTGAATTTTTTTTGCAATATCTTTTCGTTGAGTGTTTTGTCAGGGAAGTTTAATTTTGATAGGCTGGAATTTTTTGAAAGCTACAGCCCCATGCGATGTACGACTTATTAAACGATCGGTCCCTAATATAAATGACTGACAAAAGGAGGTTTAGTGTCCGCGGAATAACAAAAACAACAACAACAAAACTTTAGTTAGTCATGGAATCCTTTTCACTAAGAAGAGGTCACTGTTTTGAACATCCGCAAAGATTTCATTTGTGTTTCACGTCTGCCGCCAGACAAGTCCATTTGAGGTCACGGAAAATCTGGGCAGATCTCATATCCCAGTCACGCAATCTTTAGCAGTGAAATCGTGAAATGCTACGTTAAAATTTACTGTGACCGTGACGAAAGGGCAATCAAGGCCTCAGTATAAGTCTACACATGTTTTACATTGTTGTCAAAGAAAAAAACAATTGTATAAAAGACGCAAGAATTATCACAGACAAGAGGTTTATATCGGGTTACGTTGAAAGGAGGCATAAACAGAACACGTGCAAAGTAAGTCAGTGCAAATAGTTTGAGTAGTAATTTAGCATTTTCTTCGGGCCTGAATTGTTTGCAGATCTGTTCTTTGAAAATATGAAACTTTACAGTTACTTTAGTGTCAACATATACCTGAAATTATACAGTTGTAGTTGTGTTGTTGAAAACAGTACTGAAATTGTTGTCACGCTCTACGTACTCGAACTGATGTCAACACGACTTTTAATATACGATAGTTCTTTCCGGTTCAAATGAAGTGGAGTATTAAAAGTCAAGAATTAAAAGCAATAAGAACTTAAGAAAATAATCGCGTGATTGCATTGCTTTCCTTTTTTTATCAAAGCGGCTTAAAATTCGATAACGTTCTCTGAAACGTCATCGCGAATTTTAATGTAATTAAATGAATTGCCGCTTTTGATTTTAAATTTTCTCCTTGTTATTTTCTTTATGAATTCATCGAGCTTTCCAGAATTTAAACAATTTATATTTTACGTAAATGACCACCAAAACAATAATTTTAGTTTCATTTAAAGAGATTATCTCCGTATGTTAAGTCAACGGAAAGTCGGAAATGCTCTCGCTAGGTACAATGTTTAACCGATGTTCACGGCAAAAAAATAGCATTGCCCAAAAATTTTTCTACTGATTTTAAGAGACGGAATGCTTAGTTAAACTAGGATGCTACAATCTTTACAGCAGCGAAATGGCCATTGGAGATATTTTGCCTTGAAACCGGCTAAATTTGGGGAGCCTAAATGCATGGTTAATTATTAACCTCCATTGATTGACAAGTTATCAATCAAATTGACTAATTACCAGTGCCTTGAACGCAGGAAAGATATGCAAGTTTACATGCAAAGCCAAATTGTCATTGGTTAAAAAGGCTAAATTTAAGAGCACTCCGTTTTTACTTCATTTCAGGGTATTTTTTCTTAGATTTTCATGACAAAACCGGGGGGGTGGTCTAGCTCCCCCCGGAAATATCCAAAATGCAAACTGCTTTGGGGTTTTTAGTTTTTTGAGTAAATCTTAAATTCTGATCAAGTTTCGTGGCAATCCGTGACATGACATGTAGCACGCCTGCCTGGTCTAACCCTGGATACGCTCTTAATTTCAACACACGATTTCAACATCCATCTTCTTCGCGTGCGGTGAAATACAACTTCAATATTCTGGTTAATTCACAAATGCAATGTTCACTCGTAATTCAAACACAAGCACAAAAGTGTAATGGAATGCACATTAATGTTGATGCCGTTTACCAAGGACCCAGCAAGTTTCCACGCGAAACCAGCAAAACACAAACTGCATTTATTGGCTCAATCTTCTCTGACGAATGCCGGAAACCCACCATTTTGATGCGCTGACGCACATCCTGACGCACAATTTATACTACTCAGGTCTTCAAAATACATTAAAAATACATTAAATTAATTTATGTATCTGGTTCGGCTCATGTGAAGTCGGTCCACAGCCGTTATTTCCGGCTGACCCAGGCATGAAGAACAGCTGAGCCGATCCGAATTATATCAGCCGTTTCGAATTGATTCACACGTACTTCACAGGAACTTAATTCAATGAATTCGATTCGGCTCATGTGAAGTTCGGTGTCTGAACCGGGCCTAAGGTTATCCCACCCTATCAGTATTATGCAAACCAAAATATAGAAGTTGTTATCGTATGATATTTAAATGTCGTCAATAACACAGAGAAGTTCACAGTAAAGATTCTCTGCTTCAAGAGCATTATTGGGCATCCTAAGATCGTTTTCGTTCATTAAGATGCTCACAAGCTCTCTAAAACTGTCGGAAATATCATCTTCAGGCTCCTCACAGCAAACGTCCATCGCAACTTCCACTTCTTCTTCGGGAACTTCATTGAGATATGATGCCCTGTCATCAGCTTCAGGTATGAAGTACAGAACATCTGGCCGTCCAGCAGGTGAATCTTCATTTTTGGAAGGACGAATTTTATGGAGGTTCCAATGCTGAGCAACCCGTTGCAGTTCCGCTTTTAAAACAGGCTTGAAACAAAATTTCAAACACTGCATTTGAATATAATTTTCATCATTAAGCAGACCTCCATCCCTGAGATCTTTGAAGAATGAAATCCACCAGTCACTCTCAGACTTTCTTAGAAATGCCCACCATCCTTCAATTCGTTGATTTGAGACGGATTTTCCATACAGAAAGCTTTTGTTCCCCCCAAAGGCGTCGGCTGCATTACGCCGGAAAAAATGCTGCATTGCAGCGATATTGACATTTTCTGTACCGGCATCGCCACGACATATTCGAGGAGTTCCCCCAACTTGAATGACACAGTCAAGGAAATATTTTCCAACAATACGAGGATTGTTGTTTGACGAACCGACCTCAAGCCATAAAATACGACGACTATATCCGTCGATTGCACCATGGATGCAAAAACCGAAAGGCTTCAATTTGTCGTACCCGTCAATGTGCCAAATGTAGTTTGGTCCTTTGCTGTGATATATCCTTCTCTTCAGCTTACGTTTTGAGCGACGTTCAACACCGTCTGGGTCCAAAGTTTTAAGAATTCTTCTCACTGTTTCTCTATCCACCACCAACCCATAGTCGGTTCTCAGCCTTTGGTGCATTTGGCGGTACCCAATTAAGCTTCCACTTCCCTGGAGCTCTCTTTCAACGGCAGCGACCACTTCAGCGGGATCACTAAAGTTTTGCCTCCTCGAGAGCCTTTCCTTCGAAGAATTCTCTTTAATTGCCTGACGCTTAAACTTATACCATGAATTAACAATAAAAAGGATATGATTTCAACATAGTTCAAACCAAGATCGAAATACTGTTGTACTAGCGAGTCTCTCCCTCGGTAAGCCACTCCAAGAGCGGGTAGATAAGATGGCAATACCGCATTAACAGCTTCAAAACTGGAACAAAACAACACCAAAGAAAGTACAGCGGCTTGCTTGCGGTGTTTGAAAATCCAGCCACAAACGTCGCTAACAGATCCAGACAAAGCAGTTAACGCCTGCATCATACGTGTAACCGTTGGCCATGTGTTAACGAATAAAATCATATGATTTGACGGGTTCTCATGTTCTTGTGTTATAAGTCGAAATCTCGTGATATAACTCGCGTTCTCGAGTTATAAGTCGAGATCTCAAATTATAAGTCGAGATCTCGCGTTATAAGTCGCAATCTCGCATTATAAGTCGAGATCTCGGGTTATAAGTCGCGATCTCGCATTATAAGTCGCGATCTCGCGTTATAAGTCGAGATCTCGTGTTATAAGTCGAGATCTCTCGTTATAAGTCGAGATCTCGTGTTACTAAGTCGAGATCTCGTGTTATAAGTCAAGATCTCTTGTTACTAAGTCGAGATCTCGCATTATAAGTCGAGATCTCGTGCTACTAAGTCGAGATCTCGACTTACAACACGAGATCTCGTGTTAGAAGTGGAGATCTCGTGTTACTAAGTCGCGATCTCGTGTTATAAGTCGAGATCTTGCGTCATAAGTCAAGATCTCGTGTTACTAAGTCGAGATCTTGCGTTATAAGTCAAGATCTCCTGTTACTTAGTCGAGATCTCGCGTTATAAGTCGAGATCTCGCGTTACTAAGTCGAGATCTCGACTTATAACACGAGATCTCGTGTTATAAGTCGAGATCTCGTGTTGTAAGTCGAGATCTCGCGTTACTGAGACCCAAACTAAATCGACAGTAATATTTTGGCTATAAAAAAATATACCCATATTCGGATGGCCCTTACGGGCCACCGTATAAAACAGCTTTTAACTACCTTAAAAATCGCCCCAAACAACACAATGATCAGAATAAAAACAGGATACAAATCTGCAAAACTGTTTTTAAACTAGTTTGAAGAGCAGTTGGAAATGTATTTTGGAAAATTAGGTTCAAAATAGGTAAAAAATGTATTTGAAATATATTTCTCGACTGATTTTAATGCTATTAAAACCTGTTTAAAACACTATTCAAATGTACTGTTTCAAAATACATTTCAAACTTGCTGTAATCACTTTTAAAATCAGAGGATCATGATTATCATTATAGTACAGCTGCGCTTTCAAATACAATACAAATACTAGGAAAATACTGTGAAAACAGTATAAACAACACTATCAAAACAGCATAAAATTGTATAAAAGCAGTATTTATAACAATAAAATAGCTTAAAAACAGTTCAAAAATAGCATGAAAATAGCATATATTTCGAATAACAACAGTACAATAGCATAAAAATAGCTTGAAAACACCATGAAAAGTGTATAAAAAGAGTATACAATAGTATTGAAATAGCTTAAAATAGTATAATAGCATAACAGCATTTAAAAGTAGTAGAAAAATAGTATAAAAATAGCATGAAAATCGCTATATAATAGCTTAAAACTAGCAAAAAATAGTATAAAAATAGCATGAAAATCGCTATATAATAGCTTCAAACTAGCAAAAAATAGTATAAAAATAACTTAAAAAGCGAACAAAAATGGTATAAAAAAGAACATGGTAGTAAAATAGCTTTAAAATAGTATAAAAGTGGCATGATAATCGCATAAAAATAGCGCAAAAAAAAAACAGTATGGCTACAGGATAACAAGAGCATGAAAGTAGTATAAAAATCTGTACAAAGAAATTTAACATAACTATAGCATGAAAAACAGAATGAAAAACATTAGCAACCAGCTAAGAATAATAATAATTCTATATCTTAGGGTTTGAGTTAAAGTGCAGCTAACCCAAAATATTTTTTCCACTAATATAAAACTGTTCACCTTTTCCAAAAACATGTAGCCTTTATTTCCAGTTTTGGACATTTTTATAAGCTTCCAAACTTACGATAAACTAAGCATCGTCTGTTTCACGACCGAGTCAGAAGGGGTATGGGTCTATTCCCGGTTTGACGTCACAAACTGATTTGCATGCATGTTTACAAAGACTTACCGCGATGCAAATCAGTTTGTGACGTCAAATCGGGAATAGACCCATGCCTCTTATGACTTTGTCGTGAAACAGATGATGGTTAGAAAATCGAATCTTTTACAGCCTATAAAAAGTCAAGATTTGGTTTAAAAAAGCGCTTAAAGGCACAATGCGTTTCAAACAGGTGCAAAGATTTATTTTAGCGAAAAAAATATTTTGGGGTTAGGTGCACTTTAAGATGATATTTATTGCTTATTGCGTATTGCTTTGATCTTTCCTTGTTTTCTTGAATTCTTCATACTTTTCTATAATTGAAAAAACCAAAGAAATAAAAGACCTTTAGGGACATAAATGCCAAAAACGAACAGTAATAAACCAACCATGCCATCAAATAAAACAGGTACAACTTATCCACTAAAATACACTGTAGCTGAACATCAGTAACAAAAGGTATATCCCTTTTATGATGGTTGTGAATTCAAGCTTTTCTATCACTGTTATCGGCATATAACTACATGTCCTTAAATGTACTTTTAGATGCAGGCTGTAAAATGTTACATACGTGTAAAAACCCCAAGTAGAAGTCTTCCCTATTACTGTATTAGTCATCACCACAATATCAAAGAAAAACAAACGTAAACACAATACGACATAAGAGCATAATTACCCTTGTGGTAACTTGGCCTTTTTGTCTGAAATATGAGCTGGTTGCATTTTTGACGTAAAGCCTGCATCACAACTCCTCTGGTGACTGTTTTCGGTGTTTTTTCATCTTTCGGATCTTTGGGTTCCTTTACCTTAATTTTAGCAACCACTGCAAAATCTTAAAAACAGCAAAACAAAGAAATGTAAGTAAAGTGTCTCTAATATACCAATAGTATAAGTGACGGTTCCAGTGTTTATACTACTACCTGATAAATTTCTGCAATTTGATTGGCTGAGAGAAGAGGTATTTCAGCTTTCCTGGAAATAACTACAGTTTCTTTGTTAACCAAAATCACGTCTATGCATGACTTAAAAAATGGCGGAAAGTTTCCAGATTTTCAAATTCAAGATACTCAAGAACTCAAAGAAACTACCAAAAACCCAAACACGAGTAAAAAGTACATCGACTTGGCTAAATGTTTGGACCAGCTGTGCCACAAAGTAAGAATTTCGATACCAATGTGCTCACTTACGAAGCGAAAAAACTGGGCAGAACAAAATAAACAGTTGGGATTGCATAAATTTCTCAAGTAGTAGTACAAACAAATGATAGCTGATTTGTATGTGGCATTTGGTATAAATAAAACTCGTAATATTTCAAAATTGTCCCAAATTTCACTCACCCAACGGCTAGCCAAATTATGTATAACAATTTGGAAATATCAATCGTGGAATTTATGCCAAATATCACCAGAAATCATGCTATTGCCTATATACTAATTATCCTAAGATAAATTAATGTACATGTACCGGTAACCTAATGTGCAAATAAGCCCTTCATTATAAAGGCACTTTTATGAAATTCAAATACCATACATGTATCATTATCATTTTTAATACTATTATTATTTTACCTGCAATAGCGTCAACAACCTTTTTATCCAACTCACTGAGGCGCTTTCCTGACAGCACCTCTTTTGGATAAAAGATATTCAGCATTGAGCAAGCAAGTGCTGTCTGTGAAGACACTGAATTAATCAGTGCCTTCACTTTAACAGCACAACACCACACTCCCTCAGCGATTTCTGCAAGCTAAATATGAAAAGAAAAATCCATGAGAGAATATTTATACACAAGTTATTAGCTTCATTTGCCTAAAATAATGGGACTTCAAACTGAACTGTGATTACTTTGCTCTGCAGGTATATATGCCTGAGCATCAAACAAAAACTTGCAGTCATTCTTCAAGGACTTTTCAAGTACTTTTCAGGACCAAATTTGATATTCAAGTTGATAGTTTTACTGCACAGAACGCAATTAAATGTTGCTTGTAAATCGCCTTTAACAAGCCTGAGCCATTAACATGCATATTCTGTTTTTTGATAACCAATGAGTGTTGCTGTGGAAGAGTCCACCAAAGCACAAACAATAACAGTCGAACAAAAATGGGCAGAGGCTTTTCATGCGCAGAGGCATGAAAAGTTAGATACACAAGTAACTGCTGGTCAATTTGGTTGGCTCAGAATTGCTGTTGTGGCCCTATTATCTTAGTTTATATAGCAGTGTTTGTAAGTTCCTCAAGATCAGAAAAAGAATAATACCAAAGTCTATGCAGAACAACTTTGCTTTCGGTGCAGAACGTTGCTTTTGACTTCACCACATTCGAAGGCTGAGAAAATTCAAGGACTTTTCATGGACTCCCCCTTACGTGTAAATTAAAGGACTTTTCAAGACTGTGTGAATCCTGTTTAACTACAGTAACTTAAAGTTGTTATCATAACCAAAAGTTGAACAGTAAACTAGCTAACCACATGAAGTTTCTTGAACTTAGTATCACAGCAATATGACGTTTTCATAACATCCTACCCCCCTTTGGGATGCCTCATTTGTATTCATTTCCCCTGCTGGGGTCCGGACAATGTCAAGCCTTTGTGTTGTTCTAGATGAACTTGACTTCACTTAAAAATAAACAAAGATATCCAAATGAGTATAAAGCAGGTCTGTAAAGTATAATGATCTGGTAGTAGGTGCCCCATATTCATGACACTAAAAGGTTTGGCCGGTCTATGTAAATACCCCCAACTCAAACAAAGTATGGGCTCCAAGACATTTGTTATAAACTTGGTAATAAAATAACATTGCTGCTTTAAACAAGGGAGAGATTTATCAACAATGAGATTTTTGCACAATTAGAGTTTATTTGGGAATTTAATTGCAATTGCATGTACAGCTGTACTACTTTGTTCACTATTGTTGAAGACAAGATTCTGAATGCAAAATCTGAATTGAATTGGACTAAATTCAGCATTAGTTTAATAATTGTAATTATTTGGGCATTTCTTTTCAATGAGAAATCAAAAATTAATAATAGTCAATTCTTAGCAGAAAAAAAAAATTATCATTGGGAGCATTGATCAGATGAGGGCATACACTGTACATTCAGTATTATCAGCATGTACTTACAATCTTCAATCTCCTGCTTTAAATGTTGAATTTCTCTTTTGAGCTCCCTTTTTTTCTCTTTGCACTGCACGTTGATGCACTTTGAGGGCACAAAAGATGACTTTGGGGTCTTCATTCCGACTTGTGGCCGAGGAGGGGTGTGTTTTTCCTCCTCTGACTCATCACCACTTCCTGTTTCTGATGAGCTATCATCTACAGCATGTACATGTACGGACGGTTGGCTGGTGCCAACCAGTGATAATGGTGCTGTTATATCAGCTACAAGCTCAGCACAGCTGCGTTGGTGGGGCTCACATGGTAATTTCTTTGCTAAAATACATGAAAATCAAATTATAGAGGGGGGTCAGTGGCGTTTTCAATAGTCAAGGTTGCATTTTCTCTTGATTTTCTACAGCTGAGGTGGTGGTTGTAAACAGGGTGCCATTACCTACAATGTAATCCATCCAGTTACAGTACTCCTGTAACTCCCTTGAGACTAGTTCAGGGCTATGGTCTAGCTGAGCCCAGTGGGCCCCGGCGACTAATATTTGCCTTTCGTCGACAAGGAAATCCTAGTTTTAAAACACTTTGCTATACTATGCTGGGCACCCTGAATTTCAAAGGTTCTGAGTTAAGAGATTGCATACATGTACACCTGTAGCACATGGAGTATGGAGAATACTCCATTCCGTAGTTGCGCAGGGAACTGGGGTGAGTTATAAATTGACACCATCACATCAAAGATAACGTTAAGAATGGCCACTTGTCCAAGTTTGATGATTTTACATTGAAAAGAGACCAATAGTTGTGGACTTTAAAACATAGTTCAAAATCCATAGTTTGGTCTCTGTTCAACATACATGTAAAACCATCAAACTTGGGCAAATGGCCAACCTCAATGTTATTGTTCATGTGATGGTGTTGATTTATCAACTCCGAAACGGCCACTTTAATTCACACTTTTTGCATCTAAGTATAAAAAATCATTCATAAACACAGCCAATATTTTACCTTTGTCCTTCTTCTTCGATAAACTTTTTTCCCCATCTAAAAGATTGAAAACTTAGTTTTTACGTTGTTTTCAATTTATTCAAATCCCTGACCTCCCCTCCCCCCCGCCCCCCGATACTAGGATAGGATAGGATAGGATAACTTTATTTAGACATAGCAAAAACAAATTACCAGAATTATTACAAAATAATTATACAATGACTAGAACTACATTATTCTAAAATTACTCTACATAATCAATAAATACAACTGTAATATTAAATGACAAAATAAAACCTGCTTTACATGAGTGCTATGTAAAAATTCTAAATTTGACTTGATGAAAAGAAATGCTAGCAGCCAACCAGGAATGCTCTATGGGAGTCAGCCTGCCGTAACTCGATCGGTAAACTGTTTTAAAGAACTGCTTCAGAGTAGCTACACCATAGTTTGTCCTCTGTGTCCCTTAAGGAGTAACTGGAGACGCTACTACGGTCAACAAATTTGGAACTAAGGTAATCGGGAGTAAGACCATTAAGCAACTTATAAACCATCACAGCATTATAGATTGTTCGTCGAGAATCAAGTTTTATCCATCCAAGTTTTTGAAGTTTACTGGCTAGGGTTTCGCCGCAACATCCCCAGACAGGATTGCACTTGAGCAACCATGTTTTTCTCACTGTATGACTACTAATTATTGTTATACAGTGTACATACCTTTCTGTTTCTTCTTTGGAGGCAAAGCTTTTTTCTCCCCTGTGAGTATTGAAAAGCAAAATTTAATGTTACACATAAATGGGATACAGTGACTATATTATTTTAACAGCCATCCCAAAATGTTTTGTATATCGGAGTAATACAATTATGGGCAACAACTGCCAGCGACCCTTGCCTGCTAGAGAACTCACAGTGAAGTTCTGGTGTGGAGTAAGGGGCAAATAATCATTATTTCCAGATGGGAAATTTGTCGGCTGCTGGCACATTTTGACAAGGGCTGAAATGTTAACTTTTGCACCTTCCTCGTGCTAGGACAGCCAAGTACCAGGGAAGTTTTCAAATAAATGGTGCCTGTGCTTTAATGCATTACCACCTAGCTTAATTAAGACAAGTAGATGAGCTAAATTAATTTAGACTAAAGCTCAAACGTAATCTTAAGCTGATAATCACAAAGGTGGTGAGAGGTCGGGGGAGGGGGAGGAATGACAAACATGGGTTTGGGGGTGGACCAAGGAGGGAAGATTGGGAAGATACAGTATACGAACAGGTAAAACAAGTTATGTGTGTAATTTAGTGTTTTTCTTTTTTCTCCTTATATTACGTTATATCAGGGCTCCATTTAAACTAGCCATGCTACATTGGATGTCCCTGTATAAATATTTACTTAAATAAAAAAAAAATAATTTTCTTCAACTTTATTACTGCCAGGCCATAAATTTCAAATTGCACTGCACTCTTGTAAACGTCAGCCCATTTTAAGTATGGTTCTTCTCAAGATTCTGTTATTAAGCTCTTGCCTCCAACCCAAAACATTAGCTGCTAAAATGATTCTGATAGATGCATCCCCTCCCTCTCCCCCAACAAAGTCTTGCAAACTTAACAATCTGATTCCGTGCCCACCCCTATGATGTGTAGCATACCATTTTAAAATATATGTATGGTGTTGTGCTGTTAGTAGGGCAACAACATTCACTAAACCCATCTGGCTGTTCAGCTCTGTGGTGAAAAGGACCAAGGCATTAACCTTTTTTATTTCCTTTACAGCTGTTTTCCAATGTGTTATGAACTTTCCCTGAAATCCCTCAACCACCCTGTTCATTTCAGCAACCATGTTTTTCTCTTATAAAATCATCAGCATGTCTTATAAGAAATGATTTGGAAATACATGAGACAAGAAATATAAGTGATAGAATTTTTGGTGCATCTTGCACAATTATCACAAACCGCTTTTATGGTGCAAGATGCACCGAAACGTCAGTTTCTCTCACTTATACTTCTTGTCTCATGTAAATCATCAACAACGAAACAAACATCACACCAATAATGACTAATTGTTATACACTGTACCTTCCTGTTTTTTCTTTGGCGGCAATGTTTTTTTCTCTGCTGTGAGAATTGGAAAGCAGTGTTACACATAAATGGTATACAGTGATGTTTTGTAGTAGTGGAGAGCATAACTGGAGTAGTACAGTTGTGGGCAACAACTGACAGTGACCCTTGCCTGCTAGAGAACTCCCAGTGAAGTCCAAGTGTGAAGTAATTAGGGGCAAAATAATTGACTTTGCCGACTGCTGGCACATTTTGACTGGGCTGAAATTTTAACTTGCTTGAACTTCAATACTGCCTGGTCATAAATTTTAAATTACACTCTTACTTGTAAGTGTCAGCCCATTTTAAGTACCGGTATGGTTCTTCTTAAGATTCTGTTATTAAGTTCTTACCTCCAACCCAAAATAATTTATTTGATGCTAAAATGATTCTGATGGATGCATCCCCTCCCTCTCCCCCAACAAAAAATTTTGTTTTAAACGAAGTCTTGCAAACTCAGTTCTGATTCCTTGTCCACCCCTATGATGTCTAGCAAACTATTAAAAAATATCTGTATGGTGTTGTGCTGTTAGTAGTGCAATCGCTCATTAATATCACACCAGGCCCTGGTTACACTACAGTATAGCACATTGTTTCAGATGCAATGCATTCACTAAACCCATCTGGCAGTTCAGCTCTGTGGTGAAAAGGACCAAGGCTTCAACCTTTTTATAATAATTATTTCTTTTACAGCTTTTTTCCAATAAGTTATTGTGCTGCAAGCTTTGCTTCACACAAATCCCTGAAAACCTTCCCACCCTGTTCATTTCAGAAACCTTTTTTTTCCTCGTATTTCATCATCAACAACCAAAAAACATCCAACCAATTATTACTAATATTGTTATACACTGTACCTTTCTGTTTCTTCTTTGGAGGCAAAGTTGTTTTCTCTGTGGTGAGAACTGGAAAGCAAATATGACATGTAAAATTAATGGTATAAATTAAATGGCCTTAAATTAAATTACACTGTACTCTGACTTGTAGATGTCAGCCCATTTTTAGTATGGTTATATCTGCCAAGATTCTGTTAATAAACTCTCACCTCCCATCCAAAATCTTCTGTGCTACAACCTGTAAAATTGTTCTGATAGTTTCATCTGGCACTTTTGAGTGGTTTCTTCATCTTCTCACTTTCACAGCAGCTGCAAGCGGTGTTTCTCAGCATTCCCCCACCCCCCTCCCCTCCTTTTTTTCCTTCCACTGATTCAATCGGTGTTGATGGGTGCCTGGAATTGGGGCTTATGCAGGGTTGGGGGGATTTGCCAGCCATGGGGGCAGTATTCTATGAAGGGGCTGGCTGGCCACAGTGTAAGCCCCTGGATACCCCAGGCATCCATCTTCCATTTAAGCGAGGCAGTGGGTTAGCAGAAGTCTATGGCACATCATTACTATGAAATATTCATATACATGTCTGTACAAAAATCAATCTATCGTTTGGGATGTATAGGAAAAAAAAAGGTTTGATTATACATTGTACAGCATCAAAAGGCTGCCAATCAAATGAAAAATATCGAACATGTTACGTGTTCCCTTTGTTTTCCTTTTCTTCAGTGGCAACTTTTGCTCAGCTACTGTGTACATGTTTTTTTAACAGAAAAATCTATCATTGATTAAATACAATCTTCCAAAATTCTGTTATCATAAACATTTTCTTGTTGGTATACAGTGTATGTGATTACAAGACCTTAACCAACTTGTTATTGGGAATCAAAGCTGTCAATTTGGTAAACACTCGTTCTTCCACAGAGTTAGCTGCTTAAAAGCAATGAATTATAAAATATTAGATGCTAAAATGATTTTGATAGATGCATCCCCTCCCTCTCTCCCAATAAAAAAAAGTCTTGCAAACTTACATGTAACAATCTGATTCCTTGTCCCCCCCCCCCCCCCCCCCTATTATCTTCCATGTACCACTTAGTTGTACCCAGCAAATCACCTCTGATGAATCAGTAATGCTCACCTTCAGAAGTAGGTTGCTTCATTCCAGAACCTGAAGGTTGTGATTCACATTGTACATGTACATGCACTTCCCCATCTGATGTGTCGCTATTTACCAGATTGTCTGCGGCATTTCTGGCCTCTTTCATTTTGTCTATACACGTACAAGGGTTAGAAAAGACTTCAGAATGGAGGAATACAAACTATATAGGTAATATCTGTTTATTATTGTCATGATGCAGGAATAAAGGATGCAAATATTGAGCGAATGCTTACCTGAATCGTTTTATACATGTACCAACAAACAGCGGGCCGTGCACTCTCGGCAAATGTTTCGCCTTATCATGAAATCGATTTTCCATAATATGGCTTCCCTTCATTGCATTCGTCATAGGCCAGGTGTGCTATACTTCGAGATTTTAATCGAAAAAAGGCAACAATTCCCTTTCCAGCTCTAGCTTTTCGTTCAAAAGTCAACGGCAGTGCGTGGCACCAATCGTTGCAAATCACGTGATCGGTGATGCATTGCTGCTGACCAGAATAAACGCACGAGGTCAAAACGAGGTCAACAGAATGTTGCTGATCTTTCTATGGCGAGATTCAGGAGATTCGTAAGAACAGCGTTTCGGAAATAAGTATCAGTGTTTATATGAAGCCGCTTGGTCAAGTAGAGACGAACCAAAATACGACAAAGATACGGCTTGGCAATACTGTTTTCTAGATTTTCAGGCCACTAATGCCGGAAACATGTGTCGGAAAGGCGAATGTACATATACTGAATTTAATCACGAATGGAATTTTATAATGACTTTTTTAATCGCTTAAGTTAAGCACTTATGGCTTAGTAAAATTCAAATATGGATTCCCCCAGACCCAATAGTAATAGGTCTTGAGCCTTCCAGTTCATGCGATGCGACCCACTAAAATACAATTCCACTGTTATTCACCTTTGACCTGATGACACATAATATGGCGTTTCAGTTTCGCGATTGTCTCCAAACATACAATGAAGATTATGCCCATGGACGGGGAAAACTAACACGCTTGGCTGTATACTTCTTTTCTATGCATGCGTTCAACAATACGTGTAAGACATCTCTCATTTTTGTTTGGTTTCTTTTTTTCGCGTTTCATGTGCATGTCACGGGCACGGTACGCGGCCGACTGAGCTTTTTTTTTTTTTTTTTAATACGTTCTCTCGGTTGTGTGCATACGAACCGATTGAAACTATACACACTATTTCTGATTGCATTCACTTGTTAAATAATATGATTTTCTTAGAAAGTCGGAGACTTACCATGCAGAGAACTTATTTTCCCGTACCACATTTTCTGTTGAAATTGCATCTTACACTTCGAGTCAGGCGCAACGCTGCCATCTATTACTAACTTTTGAACATTCAACACTTCGATCTGCTCTGCCGGCAACGGGGTAGATCCTCCACTGTCCCAAATTACAACTGCAAAAGCCATCTGTCAGAAGAAGAAAGCAAATTTAAGCTTAAGAATTTCGCTGTTATTTTTGTCGGACCAAGAGTCATCATCAAGAAAGAAAAAAACATTTTCTCTCCCTCAGGAACGACAACAAGGCAAACATTTCCTTACCGTGATTGAAACTGTCAGCGAAATATTCCAAGAACGAAGCACGATGAAGATGTATAGACGACGAATAAACGTGTCCAAATGTTCCTCAAGATCGGGCCGATCAGATCAGACTACACGAGCTCGTGGAATGCTGAAGTTTCCCCCGCGCAAATCGACGGGGTCTCCAAGAATCGCGCGCTTTTTTATGATTGGCTCGGACTGATAAAGGCATGTGTGACGCACCCGCAGTGATCGCTGATCTTGTGAAAAGTGAAACCCTTGCTAGAAGAGGTCTCAGGCGAGAAAAACGCCCTGGAAGAAGCGATGTCTTCAAGATGGGAAACACTACATGGCGTAGATCCACATGAAAATCAGAGCCCGCTGAAAAAGAGACTGGGTGATCTGAGAGTCAGAGATAGCACTATATTAGGAGATGACGATTATGTGGATGTAGATGTAGAATTTGAAAGAGTCAACACACGCAAGCGGAAAAAGCGAAAGACCCACGCTACAAATCCTGGTGAATCTTCTGACATTTGTTCACCCATTACAGCTCAGGACGATGATCTAATGGGACCTTCACCTTCTACCAGCGAGAAAGGTAATGACATTAGAATCCCGACCTTTCATTTCAGTGCGAATATTCGTTTACGGCTGCCATATAATTTATATACAGCTGAAGAGCAAGCACAAGATCATGATGAAGGCGATACAGGCCACTGGACCGTGAACACGACGTTGTCCATTAATGAACTTTTGGAACCTGATGGACGTGAGTATAAATCTTGTTATCTGAGTGTATACATTTTAGGACCACCTTGCAGGTCCATCTCGTGTCACACATAAGCTTGGTAAGCTTATGTTGTGTGCACCATACCATGATGGTAATGATGATGATGATAATGATAATGATAATAATCACTTTATTTAAGTCTCAAATGTATTTAGCCGAGCACAGATGCTCTACTAATTGGGGAGACTACATGTACATCAAATCAACTCTAAATAAATCAAATCAAATCAAATCAAATGTTGGTTTTTGGGGACAGGGGAAAACCGGAGTACCTGGAGAAAAACTTCTCGGAGCAGAGTAGAGAACCAACAAACTCAGCCCACTTATGACACCGAGTCCAGGAATCGAACCTGGGACACGTTGGTTGAAGGGGAGCGCTCTCACCACTGCACGAAGTTCTTGGTTGTTTATGCAAGAGTTAAGCTTAACTTGTTATTATTAATTATGTAGTTCTTTGATGTTCACAAGTTTGCTGTACCTTTCAATAGCCTATTGTTTAATTTGTTGTATCAGATCACTGTACCCAGGCCTAGTCAGTCGACATACACCCGTAAATCAATCAACAGGATCCATTTCAATCACCGATTGCTATTGATTGACATCAGAAATCAATAATTGATATCACAGGAAAAATTATCAATTGTTATAAATGGGCAAAAATTGATAACAGTTGATAATCCTAAGGGGCATTTGTTTTGAGTCTAGTCCAAGTCGATCATTCATCATGTTGCACTTGGTTTTCTGGGGTTTTTAAAATATTTTAACATGTCCATTCAATCCAGTGCTGTCAGCTGCATCTTGCATTTCTTTTGTGGCAATCGCGTAGATTAGAATACAACTTGATGAAATATTATGCATGGACATTGTAGTCCTCTGGATTGTTGCCATCTTTGGCCTTGACTTCCTTCTTTTGATATTATGAACTGCGCTGAAGCTGAAGATCAGTAAACACACCAAATTGTCCCTGTTATTGTTTTTATTCTTATTATACACTGTAGTTTTTGGATTATTGTAAAACTATTGCATACTATGATGAGTGAATGACTCAAGAAAACCATGCAGACAACACAAAGTCAATGTTTCACTTGTAAAATGACAACAATCTCTTCCAATAACAATCAATTAAAAAAAACTGTCATTGATTTCTGTCGGAAAACGATATCACAACTTTTTTTATCAATTGTTAATGATCGTTATCAATTATCAGTTTGTCAACTGACTATGCCTGGCTGTATACATCTTCACAAAGGGAAAGATTTCTGTGCAGCCCCATACATTAAATATACATGCATCACTATCATACAAACCCTTTTCCAAAAATGGGCTAACTTGAATAGAGTTTGAGTCACAAAATGCACACATAATACACTTAAGTCTCCCCAATGAGTAGAGCACTTGTGCTCGGCTATCAAGACTTGAGACTTAAATAAAGTTGTCATTCATTCATTCAATGTATGGGGCTCTGCGGAAATCTTGCCAAACAAAGTCTCTTTTTGATCACCCAGGGCTGTCACTAATTTTTGAACTGGGGGGGGGGGAGGGGGTGCAAAAAGTAGCCGGGGAATCCAGCTGTTACCATATAGTCATTATGCTGTCTTGCTACGAAAGTACTCGAGGATCTAGTCCAGAATTATCATAGTGAGACAGAGAAAATCCCTGGCCCCTGGCCCTTAACACACCCCTGCCACCCTTGTATGGAGAATGAGGTGATACATGTCCTTCAATAACTTTTTCTTGATTTATGGAGAGATTATGAAACTGACAGGCTAAGACCTTCAACCCCAATGTTTAAGATTATACACTGCATATGCACTTTATTCACAGTACATGTAAACAGAACAATACTATTTGCTATTTGTTTACAAAGTAGCAAGGCAAATGTAAATGGGGTACAGTAGTCATCAATTCAGTTTGTAGCTTAATTTACTTGTATTACTTTATAGTGTTAGCCGACAACATGCAGTGGTGGAACATTGTCCCTCAAGAAAGTTTATATTGTGAAAGTGAAGCTGATGGCGAGGATGGCATTTCCCATTCCACATCTCTCAGACTCTTGGACTCAGATGTTTGTGATTTCATTGATCAATCTGAATTACTTGAAGAATTAAGAGAGTTGAATGATATGCAAGAAGCCAGGACAAAGACTAAGGATCACAATTCAGAGGAACCATTGTTTCAAAAATCACAACTGTCTGTCAAAGAAACTGTCATTTTGCTTTTGGGCATTATCACAAGGCATCAACTTTCAGGTGTTGCTCTTGATGACATTTTGGCCTTGATTCACCTTATTTGCCCCAAAGAAAACAGAATGCCTCAAAATGCTAAGGACATTTTTTCATTTTTTCAAACTCAGTCTCAAAAAATTGTTAAACATTTCTACTGCCCTAACAAGAAGTGCCAGACATATATTGGTCATACCATGTTACCTGAACAAGAAAGCTGTGACATTTGCAAATTCAAGTTAAAAGAAGAGGCAATGTTTCTTGAAATACCCATACAAGAACAGTTAAAGACAGTCCTGACAGGTACTGTGGGTGTTTTGCAATACATTATTTTGCTGTTTCTCCCCTTTGTTTGCTATTATCCATGCAATGCCGTAGTATACAGTTTAGAACAGACTGCACAAGGTTGTACTTAGCAAACATAATGGCATTGAAAAAATAGTGGTTCTTTCAGGAAGAACATACATTGTATCCAGTTCAGTTTGTTGATTCCTGTAGGTAACAGAATTATAGTACTGTATTTACAGCTGTAGCAATCAGTGACTAATGATTAATTTATTGTTTAATCTTGTTCTAGGGCCTGGTATCATTGAGAAACTTAATTACAGATTCATTAGAGAAAAGCATTGTGAGACTGCCATTGAGGATGTTTATGATGGATGCCTCTATAAGAAGTTGTCTGTAAAGAATGGTTTCTTGAGCAATCCACATAACATCTCCCTGCTAGGAAATACAGACGGAGTGGCATTGGTGAGATCGACAAGGGTAGGAGTCTGGCCTGTTTATTACGTCATAAATGAGTTGCCACCAAGAGAAAGGTATATGTGCTGTGTTCATGACAGGAATGTAATTAAAAGTTCCACCCAGTGAAATGGGGAATTTTGAGTTACATTAATATTTAATTTAAATTTTTTAAATTGAAGAGAGAACCAAGCAAGCTTTTCTGAAGGATGAAGATCAAAATCAATCTTTTTACTTTATTGCTATTTGCTTGAATGAATCATTATACAATCATATAAATGGTTGACTCCCAATAATGTGGGCCATCATCAATGGCTCAAACCTCTTGCTCATATATATAAATAAGTAACACAATCAAAATACATATCAATAAAACAGAAACCAAAAATTTGTGTTATGAAGAAAAAAATGCTACATGTAACAAAGCAAAACAAGTTGCTGTAGGTACATCAGCTTGTACAACTTTGGCTTATAGTATTGCAGACATTTTATTTTCTCTTTTTGTTTCTGCCATTGAGCAGACCAATGACACAGTATAGATTAACTTTCATGACCTTGTACAAAAAATGGGGTTTTACATATGTTGCACACTGAGGGATGGAAGCATCAATTCTCCAGGACCAATAAACAAACACATCTCAAATGGTGGACAACAAGAACCTCCTCTCTTGATTAATTTTTTCCCATGATTCCTTATTCTTACACTTTTGTTCCTGAGGGGGGTGGGCACCATGTTCCTTAACTTCCTATTCTTAACTTTATAGGCCCTACATATGCATATACACTGTTGTTGATTAACTGGCCATCATCAAGAGGTTAACTTGGCAGTTGGGACATGCTTTAGTGGCCATTACCATTAAAGAGAGGTTGAAAATTAATAAGAGTGCATGTACAACTGTACATGTATGGATCATCTGCTGAAACAGAAAAAATTGCTATTGTAGAGAAATGAATGTTGTACAGAGGAGGCTGTTGGTGGTGGTTCGTCTTGGTGCACACCAAGTATCAGATCTTGAGCTTCAGTCTGTCCATGTATACATGTACATGTACATGTACATGTACATTCATGTATTTAAATGTTGTAATATTCTTTTTATATTCAGCAGGTCAAACAGGCTTTTTGCTGGAATATGGTTTGGCAAAGGAAAACCTCATTTTGCTACATTCATGAAGCCATTTTGTCAAAGCATAAGAGATTTGTATGTAGAAGGTAAGTAATTTTAATTGTTATGTAACAGCATTGCAGAAGCATCAGTCAATGAAAGAGGGCTCCATATTCATTTTTACTAAAACTGTGCAGTATATGACTGTGTACAGTATAATTAACAGTAACAGTACTAGTATTATTTTGTCTATCATAAACAATTAACTTATTTGGATAACAAATGTTTATATCATATGGTAACTTTGGTCAATATGTTTTTGATAATAGTAAAATGAGTGTAACTAATCTGCGAGTCTGCGAGCCAGAGCCTCTAGCCGCAAGCCTCTTTTGGCAAGCCGCTTTGTTTTAAATAGATATTTCCTTGTGTGTTTCTCTTACATTTTTATTCTTTTCGTCTTCTACATAAAGCACCTGGATTGGTAGTTATTGGTAGTTAGACACAGGATAAACAAAATTAAGCTCGTGATAGAGTCATAGCCAGCAATAATTATTCGAAAAATTAGGGGTTCACAGTACAGCCTTTCAGCATCCATCCCCTCAAAAGGCCAGGTTTTCAGCCTAAGATCGCCTAAGATGGCTTCCAAAACAAAGGCGATCTGGCGCAAACAATTTGGATAGTTTGGCAGACTTTTTGGAAGCAAACCCTGATTTTTACTGTCATGAAGCTTAACATCACACAGCATTTTAGAAGTCACTGAGAAAACAGGACTGAAAATACAGCAGTGAAGAGGGTACGTTACTCAAGAATTTTTAAAGGGCCATGTCGGTAGGTCACACAAATCTGGTAATAAATACCAAATAAGGACATCATGCCTTTTTTGGATTGTTTTGGCTGAATCAATTTGGGGCTTGCTAGTAAAATAGTCAAGGTAAAAATGATGTCTTCTACTTTTCAAATAGTCATTTGATAGAGAGCCTTGTACTTTTATGTATTTTGCAAGTGTTTCTTGAGTTTTGTTGGTATTACTGTATACAGGTACCAAATTGATGGAGATGTTGAAAGGAATATTAAAGGTATTCTGCTCGACACAACCATGGACTCTCCTGCAAGGTCTGCTTGGTTAAACATAAAACAGCACAATGGGTATAATGGTTGCAGCACTTGTACTGAGCCTGGGGAACAACTGGACCTTGGTCCTGGGAAAAAAAAATCCAGACGGCAGTGTCACATTTATCCCTTTAATAAAAATTTTGCAAAAACCACCGGGCATGCAGAACTTAGAACTCATAATGTGGTCAAGCATCAGGCCCTTCTTGCCATGTCCCAGCTTTCTGAGAGAGGAAAGGTTTTTGTGAGTGTAAATCTTTGTTAATGCACCATTACCAAGTGGTTCATGCATTTCAATATTCAAATTAACATAGAATTAATTTTAATACAGCCTGTCAGTACACCATTTAAAAATAACCAGCAGGGCTGCATGTCCTCAACAAAAAGTGTTAAAATTTTCATTTGATTTCCTTCTGCATAATAATTATACATTGCACAGGGTTCCAGATAAGATTTTAAGGCAGGGTGTCAACAAGGAATTAAACCTGGCTAAATTTCCTGTGTTCCCACCAAACCATTATAAATTTTCTATTAATTTGTCGGGTCATGTAACTGACCTTGTAGGGTTTTTGACCCGAGATCCCCCTCTTATCTGGAACACTGATTGCATCACCTAATGATGTGGAAGGTAAATTCCATTTTATAGAATCCACTCTAGGGTTAAACTAGTGTTGAGACATTTTGGGCAAAAGGCTGTCTAACAAACAGCACACTAGCCACCAGCACATGGTTGCAACATTTCTTGGGAAGAAGATTTGAGAATTCATCTGTTTAAAAGTTTCTTTTTTAGTGATGAGCTTATTTTTAAATTATACATGTACTTTTTATTTTCAAGAATCCAGCTGAAGGAGTTCTTGGCTTGTCTTGGGCATTTTCATTACCATTACATGATGTAGTTTCTGGCACTGCTGTGGATTATATACACTGCATCTGTGAAGGAGCCGTTGATCAACACTTAAAAGCTTGGTTTGAGGATAAGTCCTGTAACCATTACTTGGGTAACAGTCTGAGTGAGATTGACATTGCCTTACTTTCCATAAAGCCAAGTTCAGAGATAACTCGTCGACCTAGAAGTATATCAGGCTGGAAACAGTGGAAGGGTATGTAGAAAATATCTAGATCTTCGAAACACTTTCAAGAATGAGACTGTGTGGCATGCAATGTTCCCTTATTCACTTTCTGCACCTTTCAATTAAAAAAAAAACCAGACTTAACAAGAACTTGCTTTTTTCGATAACTGTCAATCACAGTAATGGAAGTTTCAAAATACATTTGCAATGAAAATGATTCAGCAGGTTCAAAAGGTGACATTTTTTGCAATGTGATCAGTGGGTTTTCCCCTTTATGTTGTATTATGTCTGGTTTTAAGTGTAGACCCCCTTTTTTGAAGTTATAAAAATAAAATAAAAACAACACTGTTCAATTCATTACTGAATTTCTTTGAATGTAATGTACAAATACAACTAGTCAGCTGTGTACACTTTGTATTGAACCCACACATGCATACAGATGGGCAAATAAACAAAATAAAGTACAGTCCATAATACATAATTGTTTACAAACAGACTTACTGTACACTGTACTTAAGTTAACATAAACATTTGTTCAGTTATAGATTATATCAGACGTCAGATTAATATACAGTACCACTTGACTTGTTTCAGCTAATGAGAAGAGGGCATTTCTACTCTACTATTCAATTCCACTCCTGTTTGGCAAAATAGAGGAACAGTGTCTTTTTCACCTTGCCTTCCTTGTTGGAGGAGTCTACCGCCTTTTAAAGGACAGTATTTCTGAAACAGACATGCAAGAGGCTGACATCTTCCTAAAACTTTATTGTGCACAAGCACCATACCTTAATGGTAAGTATAATGAATGCTTTCAGCATTTGTTGTTCTTAATTAAATAACAATATATAATTATAATAAGAACCTTCCCAGAATTCTTTGCAGCTGGAAAATCGTCAATCCCAAATAACTTGGTCAGTTTGAGGGCAGCAAGACCCCCACGTTGTCTAGAAATAAGTCTTACCGTTAACTAATTATTGTACAAGACTAAGAGCGATGACGTAATTGGTCACGTGACTTTGCTCACAAGTGCGTTTTTGCTCACTGTGACGAAATTATTTTGTTATTGAAAAAGCAGTCCACGTGGTTTGAAGCACAATGGTGTGAGTCATTTCGGACTGCCCGGGTTCCG
Source organism: Pachyseris speciosa (assembly GCA_016490735.1). Classification (NCBI taxonomy): domain Eukaryota; kingdom Metazoa; phylum Cnidaria; class Anthozoa; order Scleractinia; family Pachyseridae; genus Pachyseris; species Pachyseris speciosa. The sequence continues at coordinate 1,509,796 of JAEMWC010000096.1, forward strand.
AACAAAATATAAATATTAAGGGAGGTATATACAATTTTCAAAAAGTGGGATCTGGGTAAAAGTGCTATCTCGCGTTGCATTAAACGCGAGGAAACAAAAATTTGGATATTGGTAGATATTTTTATGAAATATACATTTTTGTGATTTTTAATGCTGTGACGTCATCGGTCACGTGACCAGAACGGACCAAAGTTTAATATTCGCTCTAAAAGTTTACTAGAACCTTTCTCCAAGAATATTTTTAAGCGAAGTTGTAGTTTAATAAATAGTGTTTTAAAAAATGGCCATGATTACTTTTTCCTAAAAAAGTGCGGCAGTAGAAAATCTAACTGAAAAGTTTGTCAGCTTCCTGCTCAACGACCATTTGAGGTAGGAACAAAAGAAAATTTTGCCTAAGGCTTGAGAGTATGCTCTTTATGATGGCGTTGTCAGTTTCTTCTAATTTCAATTGGTTTTGGCGAGGATCGATGTTTAAGATTTTTTTCAGAGGAGAGGGCCTGGAGGAAAGAACGAAAACGAGGCTATACTTTCGCGCGCTTTTTGTTCACTGCAACGCCGTGCCACAAAAGGTTAGCTAGAAAAAAAATTCCAAGGACTGGACAATGGACTGGACTTGCATTTTCTTTAAACGGAACTTTTGACGACTTTTTTAATTATTTTTTTTTTATGGCTGTTGTCTGCTCAGGGACAATGTATACTTGAGAAGGTAAGTTGATACAGATAGTTGTTGCTGTTTGTTAAAAAAACAAAACAAAATAAAAGCGCATTTGTGGTACAGTTAAATGCACTTCCCACCTAAAAAGTGTTGTTTAATTCTTGAAATTACAAAACTTAAACTAGAAGTTGCAGCAATGCGAATGAAATCAAATTAATGCTAACATTAAATGAAACAATTTAAGTTGCTTAAGGCAACCGATGCAAGCTCAGTAATTTTACTAAATACGATATTTGAAGGTTAAAAACGTATCTTAAACAGTGACGGAATAAATGATTACTTTATTTTCAACCGGAACTTAAAACGTTACCTTCATTCGCACAGACATCAAAACTTTATTTTATACTGTCCATGAACTAAATTCCCTATTACAATTATAACAAAGTGTACAATAAAGCCATTATTCAAAGTATTGGCCTAAGAAAAACAGTTGCGCATAAACAAATACTGGAACAGTTCGTGCTTTCAAATGGATTACCCTAATGAATTACACGATTCCGACACATAAGTTTAATTTGAGTGGCGAAACATTTTGTTGTATCTGAAAAATTACTGTACTACAAAAAACGTTTTCACAGAGGTTGTAATGCATGGGGGTTCACATAATTTAATTCAATTTTATAAAGCTAAAAATTGTATGTCAAAGATTCAGCAGAAACAGAGAAAAGTTTTAAAATCACGGCTGTTTGTGCGAGTTCGTGTACGTACGCGCTAAACGCGGAAAGTACCTAAGCTTAATAACTCTGAAGACGTCAAGTACTTAAGTTTATGTCAAAACCGACCAAGAACCAGTCGGAAAAAAAAACAAAGAAAGATTAGCAAATAATTGTTTTAATAGATTTGGCAGTTTTACAAAGTGTTACGCTTCTGGTTTGTGGCACCTATTTACAATGGTAGTCTGAGGAAAAACCTTTTCACAACAATGTTTAAATTATTTATAAGCTTAAGCTTACGGTAAATTTCATTTGAATCTATTTTTTAAATTGAGGGGAAATTAAAATGTAATTTGCTATAAGAATGGGTCCAACACAGAAATCCTGAAAACCTTCTTCACAAACAAACTGACGATAAACTTGAAAACCAAATTTGAGAGAAGGCTTAAGCTTAACTTCTTGCCGAGCCGTACAAAAGTTGGGCACATAAACAAAGACAACGCTTATCTGGCTTATCGGTTGACCGTAAGTTTTTTGAAGAAAACGACTAAATAAAAGGGCAACGGTAAATACCTTCTCCAATCGTCGAAAAGGCTACATCGGGCCACTGCGTAAATCGCACATCCTTCGTCTTTAGTCATGCTCAAAGCACAGCGGGAAAATTTAAGTCTTATGTGTTGTCGAATGCAGTCGCGGCGCGAATTCAATCCCTTTCACAACGCTTTAGATACATCCAAAAAGCCGTCCACCAAGCCTTGATATAATTCTTCCCAGAGTGGCCAGTTAAAAATATTTTCACAGTCTAACACATCTTCAGGTGACCTAGTCGAAGTGGCGGAACGAGAGAGTCGAACGAGGTATCGCACAGCGTTCATGTGCTCGTTAATCCACTGACTTAGTCTAAGGTTTTATGAGACAGGATGAACCAAATTTCAAAATCATTTCACCGTTTTGAATGTAGTTAAGCTTCGGACTAGAAATTTCCCATTACTTTGTTAAACTTGACCGCAAATACCACTTTCACCACAGCTACAGCGCTGTCGCAAGCAAACCGTCGCTTCGTTTCAGAAGGTTGATTCACTTTCTGTGATTGGTTAAACAAAATGACGTGTGAATCGCGAGGTGTGGAGAATCTACGATTCGATGACAAACATAGCGGGCAATGTCTTGCTTCGTAATTTAACCAAAGAAAAAAATTGCAAAACATTTAATTTTTGGTTTATCGTGAACTAAAAAAACTGTCAGAACAAGAGCGGTAGGCGTGTTTTCAGAGCATCTCTCTCTCTCTCTCAACTAACACTTGTGATTTCTGGTATGAATGAATTAATATGCAAAAACTAAAAAAGGTAAAAATAATAAAGAAAAATTGTCAACTATTTTCCCAAAGACGTAGAAATACACTTGCCTCGATCCAAGCCCACTCATAATAAATATCCACAAAAATATGAATACAATCTTCCGTCTGTACAACATTTAACCCCCAAATTTCAATACAACCAATTTTTTTTTTTTTTACATTTATTAGTAAGCTCTGGCTTGCTGGCTCAGCAACAAATAACTTTCAAAACCATGAGAAGTTAAGTGAGAGAAACAATGTCTACAAGGTCTAATAAGTCAGTAGTGCATGAATGGGTGGGGCAGGGGTTCTGAACCTTCAACTGATTGTACTTTTTTCTTCTTGTTCTACCCCTTACGTAGCAGTATCTACTTATGTCTTAACTTTGTTGCAGAGTCTAACAAAATTGCAAATTCATCACAACTTATCATTGTTCTTACCACCTTGGGAATGCCACCTTGGGAATGCCACTTTTTTGGTAGCCGCTTCAGTACACGTCTATTATTTCTATTTCTGTATTGTAACCGTTTTCTCCATTTTTACTTTGCTTCAGTGTTGCCCCTGAAGAAGGTTAGTCATGTCTCGCCGTAATATATGGCATTAAAAGTCACCCTTTTCGACCATCATTTTGTTTCTTTGCCTTATATCTACCTTTTTCTGGGATATATAATTATATATTGTTATTTCCGGTTTCACTTGTAATAATAATAGTAATAATAATAATAATAATAATAATAATAATAATAATAATAATAATGGCTTTATTGGCAACATCTCTACATAGTACATAGTACATGTAGCTCTTCATTTACCAATTAACGCCAAATCAAATTCAATCAAATCTTTGGAGAGGTAGTCCACACGTACATTAGTGCATACAGTGTAACCCTCATGAAACTTCATGTACATAAAAATTAATATGACCTCTCATGCAAACACATTCCTAATGGGTGGTCATTTTGAAACCGAAAGCCCTTTATCAGCCGTTCAAAGGGGATGGGATGCTGTTCAAATGGCTTGGGCTATCAGTTAAAAATAATAAATTAAAAAATAATAAATTCATATGGCTCAAGCCATCTGTTCAAAAAGTAATTTTTCTTCAGTCATTAAACCTCCTCTGTTCTTAAATTTTCTTCAACCATTCAGAAGTTGCGATTTTGAGAGTTTGGTTGTTCTACATTTCAAAACTTTCTCTAGTGTGTACTGATCAAAACACTACCATAATTATTGATAAAATTATTCAAAGTACACATGTACAGGGCACATGGAAAATGATTTTCCTATGATGCACTTATAAATTTGATTAATAGCAAAGGGCATTTCCAGTTACCTTTCTTTGATCACATTTCAGTTGATTGAAGTGTTATTATTGCTAATGTTGATATTATTACTTTATTTTTCATTTCAAAAATAGGTGAAAGATTCCAGACCTTTAACATTCACCAAGTGCTTCATTTGAAACAAACTGTTGAAAACTTAGGGCCTCTGTGGTCTAATTCATGTTTTCCCTTTGAGGACTTTAATGGTGACTTGACAGGATACTTCCATGGAAGTCAAAATATCCAAGGACAGGTTAGATGGATAAACAAAATAGACAATTTTACTGTCATAGTTTTAATACAATGTGCAGATATATACACAGTGTACTGGTATAGCATACCTGGGAGTCTAATGCAACAGAGAGTAACCTTACAAAGATTAATAAGTGGGGATGTACATGTACATGTGGGTAATACAGATGTTATGTTACCAAAGTGGAAGCAAGACAACAACCAAAAGGTTTTTGAACACAATAAAATGGAAAAGAAAGTTTACAGCATGAAATAAGTCACCCAGTCATGTAAATCTACAACTGTACATATTTACATGTAAAATCACAGCAGCAGAAATGGACCAAATCAACTGTCCACAGAAATGGGAGCTGAAGTACTGTAACTTGATGTCATTTTATTGAATTGTATACATTGTTATTGAAATTAGATAATGTCACATTGTAATATGTAATAAGTCTAATTTTTCATTCTTTTTTCTCCAGATTGTCAAATCAGTGTGTGTAGACCAAAGTCTTCCACGACTAGCATAATCATTGCCTGAAGGTTCTGTTGCAAAGAAATTGTACAAGAATCTCTTGTCCAAGTCCTATCTCTGCAGGTAAAATCTGATAGCTGACACGGTTATTAGGTATGCCATTGTCAGCAATTATATAGAGAAAATAATACCATGTTAAAAACGGCGTGGAATCGATAATTATCATCTTAAGCAAACATGTATAATTGCAAAGTTAACGAATTTCTTTAAGTACACACATCAAACTAACTAAAATATGGTGTGCAAAATTTTGGCTGCATGCCTTTCTCCATTGTGCCTGTAATGTCAATGGCCCTTCCTATCACACGTAAGAGATTCCTTTTTTTTTGTTGTTTTGTTTTGTTTTGTTTTTTTAATTATCTACCTTTGCTTATTTTATTGTGATAAGGACTATTGGGGAGCAGATATCGGAA